>VZRV01005300.1:162564-284372 GCA_013398115.1 Falcunculus frontatus | reverse complement strand
CCCCCCCCCCCCCCCCCCCCCCCCGCCCTCCCCCCCCCCCGCCCCTCTCTGCCTCCCTCGCTCCCTCCCTCCAGCAGGGGCGGGGGCGGCTGTCCGGAGCGCGGCGCGACCGCGCCCCGCGGTTCCCCGGGCTGGGCCGGTACCGGGGGTACCCGCGAGTCGTGTCCGAGCGGCGGAGGCTGCGGTGCGGCACGGCCCGGCCGGCGGCGAGGCTGCCGGGCTGGGGGACGTGCCCGCCGCGGTGGTGCCCCGGGCAGGGCTGGGCGTGCTCACCTGTACCCGCCGGGCCCTGCAAGGGCAAGCGAAGGGTGCGGGATCCAGGCGTTGCCACCCCGTCCTCCTCTGTTTGCCCGAGCAAGCCCTCCTGTCTTTTAGTCTTCGTTTATTTACAAACTTACTGTGAGTTACCTAGCCGGTTAATGCAACAGCAGGAGAAATTAAACCCAGGAGGAACATCGCACCTCTTGGGGTTTTCCACACACAAGAATTTAAGGGAAGAGAAGCCACCTGGGAGAGCTCTTCTAAGAGGGGTTACACAGCGGAACGAACTCCAAAGGGAATGGCTCCAGCAGCACAGTTGCAATTCTTGCACATATTTAGGAAGTCTGGGACAGGCCCCTGTCTCCCCACAGCGAAGGTGTGCGGAGACACACTGCTTGCAATTGTCTACTGCCTTCGATTCTCCTGTATTTATTATATGTATTTATATAGTATTTATTACTACTATTGCACCGTGCAAGCACAGCTCTGATGTGTATTACGTAATTAACCTTTGTTTTGTTAGTAACCCTGTCATTCTCTCTGCAGGGCAGTTGTGAGTAAGAGAAGGGCTTGATGGTGGGATGGTCAGTTGTTGTTCCCCCGACAGGTTTTTTTGTTTCTCTCCAAGAAAACTAGATCAAAAAAGTTCTTTGCCATAGACAGCAACGTGGTGAACATTGTGGTAGTCCTTTGTTCCTCAGCTAGGCCGTGCCACAGCCAGCCCGTAAAGTTTTGTCTCCTCCCCAGCAGGCTGCACCCTATCTTCAGAGAGGCCCAGTGCATCAGAATAGCAAAACTGGGTGAAAGGGAATCTCTACCGGAGGCTGAACTGAGAAGCAGAGGACATGTGCTCATGGTAGACTCAGCTGCTTAGACAATACACTATGTTAGAGTTTTCTGTTGGCTTCCTGCCTGCAATATTTTTTCTGTAATGTAGCGAGAAATGGAGTCATTGGAATCATAGTCTGTCAGGACAGAAGGGACTCTGCTGGCCAACAATTGCTTTCTGTCAGAAAACTCTACCTGTCCATCACAGCACCCCTAAGTGTGCTGCCAGTGAGAGATACCAACAGCACTCCTGCCCCACAGTCTGGCTTAGCCAATTGTGATTATGACATTTCAATGAAGAAATCTGTCCTTTGACTGTGAGCTCATTAAATATGAAACACTAAATAGTTATAAGACTAAAATGAGTGGCAACTCCCACAAGTATGGTTTCTCCTACCGATCTTGCAGAGAGCATTTAAGCTAGATGTACTGTCTAGAGAACTAGGAGTATACTTGGTTGTCATTACTGATTGAAGGAAGCAGAGGAACATTGCAAAACTATTATATTATAAGCATTTCTTATTATGTTAGTGAAAAAAAGAGAAGTATCAGGTCAAGTATTAGTCAAAAATCAGGCTTTTTAATTGTGCTTAAGGTAATCACTCAGAAATAAGAAGACTTTCCTCACAGGGTGGAAAGAGTCTGCTGAAGGTTATGCAGGGAGTCATCTGTACCATGTCCTGTTTTAACCAATGTCTCCATGGATAGGGGTCTCTGTTGCACAATTAGTACATTTACTTTGGGGTTGGGGTGTTTATCCTGTTCCAGATCACCTTCTCCCCCCCTGCTGATAGCTTTTCTTCTTTACACAACTTCAATTAGAATATTGCTTTGCCTTTGTACAACACCCCTCAATAAGGACTCCAGGGACAGACTATCAGCTGGTGACCATGGTGTTGGCTCTATGTATTGAGCAGGAGATGGAGCAGAACAAATCCATGGAGAGCTGTTGGAAATAATCAGTGGCAGTACTGCTAATATGGCATATGAAAAAGTCATACGAAAAGTCATATGGAAGCTCTTAAGAAGTATTTGTTCTTCAACAGCTAGCTCTCAAACTTTCAGCATTGTGCCAGGAGTGTGTTCCCAATTTATTTTTCACAGGCCTGAGAGAAATCTACTTACTTTTAAAAAGAAATAGAAGCTTGAATGGTCTCATATTCAAATAACTTCTGGAACTAGAAATTTAAAAACAAGCTGAATATCATTAAAAATGCTCATATCTGTGGCATTGGTAGTACTGCAGAAGTGGTGAGGGAGGCATTATTGCCCCTCTCAGCCATACACCTTTGTTTTGCTGTAATGGATTATGTCTACAGTAAATTCATATTAGTGGTAAATCCAGTCTGTGGTGTACTCCAGAGATTAAAATCTTTACATTTGCAAAATGCTGAATGAGTTGCCTATCAAAAAAGACACAAGAAAATGTCATACCAGAAACTATCATCTGCTGTCATGAATATTTAAAAGCAGTGTCACTGTCACATTACATACTGTAAATTTACTCTTAAGGCCACCATTAAAATTCCTGAAAACATCACAAAATAATATGTCCCCTGCAGACTTGCATATGACAATGTTTTGTGGTCTTAGGTCCAGCCCTTACCTCATGACTCTCTCAAGCAAAACATCTATTGAAGTAAATGGGAATTTGGCAGGAAAAAAAGATGGAGATGGGCCAAAATCAAAACAGGGGTAGAAATACTCTGGTGTTTTAAGGCAGTTGTATTACTTATGCGGACCCAAAGTTTGCTGTTCAGAGCTTTATTCTCCTGTGAGATTACCAAAGGACTTCCGACGGGCCTTCAGCCGGCGTGTCTACCTCACTAAGTAGGCTTTAGTGAACACCATCTGTGGTTGTTCCTCATGCACACCAGGTTCCCAAGGCACACAGTAAAGTCTTATTTGTGTAAGAATATAAAGTTCCCCCTTTTGCCCCCGTACTCCTTGGCTTTCCCTCTCAAGGAAAAATTACATTAGAAGTTTCTTCGATCTTAACCACTTTCATCCTCCTGCCTTTGGTTTGCTGTGGAGCAGTGTGTCTGACTGACTCAGTGCTTGCATGGATTTCCTCTCTGTGGTTGGTGTTCCTGTTTGTCCTCCAAGTGTCTCTCTCTCTCCCTTTTAAGTAGTGAAATCCTTTATCTGTCCCTTCCTGACCTCCCTCTACGTCTGGCTTCTGGGCATCTGCTTTACTTTTGTTCTCTGCTCTCCGGCAGCCGTCCGTGTTCCATCCGGCTGCAGCAGCTGGACATCACTGGGTCTGCTTCTGCCTGTCACCCTGGCTGCTCCTGGGACCCCACATCCCCAGCATAAGCAGTGCAGACTATGGGGCTGCCTGGTCTCTAAATTTCAACCCACAGAAACATGTTCTGCCAGTCAGGAGCCTAGGACCCCTTAAATATCTGGGATCCTTCTATCCCTTCTGCTCTCCTCATCAGAAGAAGCACACAGACAATTTCTAGCTCTGTTATTGAAAAATTATATACGTGATGTAAACCATCAGATGGCAAATGCTCTACATCCTCTGCAAATGCAGTTTCTTTCAATATATTTAATGAAACACAGTCTCTAAGAGTGTTTGTAATTAAGACAGAACACATTTTCACTGAGGGTAAATTAGTAAAGGTAAATGAAGGAATATGAAAATGTTTCTCTTCTATGCACTGCATGTGCACACACGCACGAAACACACAAACACACGTCGGGGAAAATGCCCATCTTTGATACATCACCAAAACAGCGTTTTGGCTTCTGTGCCCCCTCTACTGGCTGGCCCTTTTATGTATTAACAAATGTACTTTAAAAAATTATATTGAAATTATTGATGATGCTGGTGTCTTAACAAAATTTGCCACACCAATATTGCAAAGAATAAATATCCTTACCAATCCTGCAGAATGGGTAATTCATGATTATTTGCTCCAAACGTATATTCACACTAAAAACAATTTTAAAGTATTAAGAGATGTTGAAAGCTGACAGAGCAGTGCAAAAATTCCTACAGATAAGAGCATCTTCAAAACACAGATGTGTGTGGATGGGGGTTGTATTAATTTTCTTTGTAATTTCCAAGTTTTTGATGTAAAATCTTCCTCCTTTTGTATTTTTCCCCATCAAAAATTATGTAGACTTATGACTCTGTATGCTATATACATCCAAATATACACATGTATATTCATACGTATACACATGTCTACTCAAAGATAAATTATTAAAAATCCAGAGAGATAAAACTAAATATTTGATACAATATTTCGTACGTATTTTCATACGTAAAAGTATGTACAGAGGGAAACAGATGAAGGCCTAAAACTTAGATAACAGTTCCACTACAGCCATGCTCAGCATCTTAAAGACCTATCCTGAAACCAGCATGAGTCCTACTGACATCAGTGCGACTGGGCTTTTCCAGGCAGAAGCTTTCAACAGGAAGGCAAAGCTGTAAAAAGCACATCCAGAGCCCTGCGAACCCATCAGTTCCAGTGCAGGTGTGGAAAAGGACCAGAGGTGACCTAGCTGCGGGGCTGAGAGGACTGGAGAGTAACATCTGCAGATTTTCTAACAGCTTGAGCTGGGATATTTGAGAGTAAAAAAGTAGATTGTCCCACTCACCAAGTAGGTTTTTTGACTACCGAAAGAGAAGGTGTGTATTGTTCAAACAGACGAAGTACAGTTTAATTCAAGATGTTGTATGTCAAGAATGAAAGGTATCTTTCTTGAAAAATGTATATAAATGGAGGTAGCTGTTCTTCAGCTTTATAATTTTACAAACAGAAGAAAAACTAGAAGGAAAATAGAAAGCTGATGACCTTGAAAGGAAAATGAGGAACCTCCCTAAACCCCTCTTGTTCATGCCCCCAACGTGAGACTTACTGCAGACAAGGCCCATGGCCATGACATTATTCTCAGGGAATATTTTCCATGTGACTAGGTACCCAGGACTATATCACTGCAAGACAAAGCCACTTCTTTGCATTGATAATGCAAATGAAAGCAATGATGCTGTGATCTTTAAAATAAGCAATACACAGGCTAATTTCTGCTGAACTTGACTTAAAGTCTCTTGTGGTTCCTGCAAGCACAGCCCTTCCTCCCCTGCACTCACCCTGCAGCATACATGGCTCAGCTCACTACCAGTCTGGTATTATTTTAGAACCCCTTGCTGTTAATTCATGCAAACAATAAAAGAACAATTTTTTTTTACTGTCCTTTAGCCACTGCACTAGTCAGGGCAGTTAGGGAGCAGTGCACTGCAGGATGTATGGAGTCTTTCAGGGACCCCCCCCCTGCACGACACCTCCAAGTCCATGCATCCTCCCTCGGGCAGGAGAGGCTCGCCAAGCCTGTCAGGTCCTTCTCTCCTCGAAACTCATCGCCTGCACAGAAAATGCCCTGGCCAAAGTGTTCAACAAACCAGTGCTCCAAGGCCAATCTGGGATGCTAGCGTTTTTCTGGCATAACAAATCCCCCTCAGAAGCCCTTGTCTGAAGCCTGTAAAGCCAATGCAGTTTTATGCTGAATTGTCATGTTCATCTTAAGCCCAAAGAGGAACATCTTTTCAAAAATGACTGTTACGTGACTGCATCCTCTGGTGAAGACTGCTTGCCCTGTTTGGAAATGGCAGCCTCTGGAAAACACAAAGTCATCCCCAATTTCACAGTTTCCAAAGGGTCTGCTCAAAAGCTTCCTGTGTGCAAACCTGGGCCCCTCAGCTCATTCAAAACGCTAATTTCATTTCAAGATACCAATTTCACTTTAGGATACCAAAACTTTGAGTTTAAGCACATTCTCAAAACACTGGAGAGATGACTGGTGAGAGTCCATATCAAAGTCTTTCTCAAGCTTTTATCATGTTTGGACATTATCATTTTTCAAGTCAGAAGTGGCAGAACCACCAGGACTGCTGACCCAACCCCTCTCTCCTAACCAGTTGGTCCTGATACCATCGCTGGTACAAAAGATACCACAGTCACATCATATCTTATCTTCCAGGCCAGGTTGTTTACAGACTCTTCACTTGCCTTATTGTATTAGCACATGCCAACCTGCAAGACAGCTCCTAAAAGTGACTGTGCTTTCCATCACTTCATTTAGGTGTCAGCATTTAGTTTCTGCAGTCACTCTGGTCTTTTCTTCTTCTCCTTCCATTTATTCCTGTTGTTACATTGCCAGTGTATAAATCCAGTTCCCTTGAATTTATTAGCCCCATATTGCGAGGAAAAACAAAAGAGTTGTCTCTGCTTTCTCCCTTGGTACCAGCAGGCATGACTGCAGATAGAATGAAGGGGCAGATCTATTATACAGAAACATGGTATTTTTTACACCATTAACTTTATAAAACAAAAATGTGTTTAAAGGAACTTTGTAAAGGTGCTTTCTTCCTTGCAATTTCAGATCCTCATTTATCTGTAAAGAAAGCAATGCTATATGACTAACGTTCTAGATCATTTTCCTTTTGAGTCCTCAATATTGCCAAAGCATGTTTAAAATATTATTTTAAAACGCATAATCAATGCTTGCTTGAACGTGTCTTTCTTCATATAGACATGGCTTTGTAAACTGACTAGAACAAGGTCTCACTTCTTCACACAATCAACACTATCTGGCCAAGATGTTTGGCATGAACTTTGAGGCACAGTAAAAAAATTGTAACATTATCACTCATTTCCATGGTTTCCATTCTCTGTTCCTGTCTGTCCCAGCTTCACGGTCAGGCAGCTGTGACTTGGTTTTTACATTAATTCACTGGTGGCTCAAAAGAAAGGGTGTGTTCTAATTAGGTTCCAGGTTTAAATAGACCAAAGCATGTGCCTACGTGTTGTCCCAAATCAAGATGTCATCTGCAGTCCAGCCCTAAATTGCCAACACACAGAGAGTTTCTTTGAAGGCCTCTTAATCTAAGCAGTAACTGTCTCTGAACCCTATTAGCACGTGAAATGCAAAAAGTAGGAAAAGTGTTGAACAAACTCTGACCGCTTATATATGCAAAGTAGAAGGCTGTGTGCATCTCAAAAGCTAATGGTTGCTTAGAAAAGTTTTTAAGAAACCCAACCAACCAAAACACCCTGGCAAGATACAGTCATGGGTTGAGAGATGCAAGACTGCACATATTAGAGGAGTTCTAGATATGCCACGTGTCCTAGCCTAAGGTACTATACACCGCTGAACTTCTTCCTGAACAGGAGAATGATGCTATTGCTCTTTCCTATGTACTGTAGCATTTGGACTCATAGAGCTGCCCAGCGGTGACTTATTTCTTCTCTTTGCCAGCAGTTGCTCCAGAACAGTGCTTGAGCAGAGAAAAGAGTCAGCATTATGTTCCTGTGAGCAGGCTGGTAACCTTTTAGATAATAAGCCTGTGCCATTGAATCCCAGACCACAAGTTTCTGCAGTGGGCAGATTTTTCACAATTAAATCCTGATGAGGAACAGAGCCTTTAAAAGGGTTGTGCTGGTCTGTGCAGTTGCTTTGCAGACAATCATGGAGCACAAAAATAAGGGTCTAGTTGCGTGTGACAGACAGCTCTGACTTTTACTGATTTACACCAGGTGATTCAGAATTAAGGCAGACACCCAATTTTCCTGGTCCTCCATTTTGGATTCACATTCTGGTGGTCACTTTAGTCCTTTTGAGGGCTGGCAAAAGGCAGACTGGCTGGTTTGTTTGTTTCTCTTCCTTCTTAGGGATTTTTTGGGGGTTTTCATCACCACGAAATATGAGTACCTCATTCCTTTTCGACTTTCAGAGGAAGAGAGGGACACATGTATAATTCTGGTAGGAAGTTTGATGGAGTCCTTGTCCGCACAAGGAATTCCTAGGGGATGGGAGACAAGGACTGACAGTGGGTTCAAAGAAGAGCATTTGGTAGGAAGCTAGGGGCAAGCTGGAAGCCACAGGCAATGCTGTAATTAAAGCACATTCTGAGCAGCAGCGGTGGGTTACACTTAGGACCACAAATGAAGGTCCTGTCAACATGGAAGAGATGACACTTCATGGCACTGACCACTTGTATTAGGTGACCTGTGAACCTTTTTACTCACTAGTCTCTCTGTGAAGGGGGTAGTTTTACTTGGAATGACTCACAACCCACAATTGCCAGCTTAATTGCACCTTCAGTGTCTGGGCCAGGAGGAGGAGTTGGTGTGAGAGCAGTCCCCAGGAGTGGAGGAGGGAAGGTGCTGCTAGGTCATCCGACACAGGCCTTTGGTAGACAACTGCCTGTTATCTTCCTTTTATGTTCACTGAGCTTAATTTACCAGATTTTTGTCTCCTTTGCTGTTCTAATCATTCATTACTTCATCCTTCTGTCAATTAGAAACCTTGAATAACAAGGTTACAGGCATTCATTATCAGTTAGTATTTATCTCTTCTTGACTGTGATGTATTCTAGATTAAATTTCTTTTCTGGTCTTTTCCTTCTCACATATTCACAGACAATGAACATATCACTCAGAGGGACGGATTTTAAAGAATTTTCTTTGGGAGAAGTGAATTTTTCTCCACTTTCTAGAAAGATCAGCATTGTCGGGAAGGCACAGCTTGCTTGTCTTCCTGATGTGGTAGGAATGAGCATTGCTACTACACCTTTGACATTCCAGCAGAAGTACCCCAAAGCTGAGCAAGCTTCCCAGGCTCCTTTGAGGGCTTGCTGGTGAGCAGGTGGGTCAGTGCTGCTGTGCTCCACCCAGGGCTCGGTGAGCAACAGCACACCCAGAAGGACAGGAGATAAATACGTCTGGCCAGAGAGAGGAGTCTGGACAGCGTGAACGAGAGGAGGACCTGGTCCCCTTTTTTGCTCCTTCTTGGGAGCAGAGAGGAAGAATGGACTGTGGTAAGATAAGATGAGTAAAAAATTTCTGGATTTAGCAGGACTGGATTGTGCTGGTGTTTCTCATGGGCCAGGGCTGATCAGAACACATTCCTTGTCTTTCTCTTAACCAAAAGTCAGTTGAGCATGTTAATTTGAGATTGAGGCATTTGAAGTCAGCATTAATTAGAGCACAGCATCATATCCCCTGGGCTGCATGGAAGTTGATGTGACAACAGACCTATGTCTTATCTCCTGGCACTAACCCTCTTTGGTGCTATTATATTATGGTACACAATAACAATGTCCCCATAGCAACAACAGCATAAATCCCAGATCTCTTAACCACAAAGCACAACCAAGAATCACTTTTTTAACATTTCTAACTTGCTTTCAGTCTGGTTCCTAAGGAAACAAGACTTGTGTGAACTGATATCTATCTACCCGTCCATCCATTTTCCTCATCATCCCTGCTGCTACTTGCAACACCTTTTGACCTTTTTAACCAATTTGAAATAAATGTAGTGAAAGATATTTGAAAACTACCCATATTTAGTGTAAAACTCTTAAGGAGATGAAGAAGTGGAGAAGCGGCCACATTAATGCTTCTAGTAATGGAAATACAGTCATCACCTTTTTCTTTTGTTTGCTCTGAAGGGATTTAGGAGAAGCAGTTGGCCAATTAGCACTAATGTAGGTGGCTGCCTGCACAACAATTTGTGCATGGCTTCTGAAAAAGCCACAAAACACTACTTTTTGCTCAGTTGCTGGGATAAGTAAAGGTAGAAGACTTGTGAAGGGGCTGGAAGTGGTGGAGAATTGGCCCAAGAAAGCTGTAAAAGATATGAGAATGGTGGACTGTAATGGGGACACAAAATGAGCTGCTTGTGCTGGTTTTGGAGGTGGAATTGAATATAGGAAAATATGATGCAAATTTATAGGGAGGATACAGCAGAGACCCAGAAAATAAACCCCTAGAACAGATAATCTCTCTCCTCCACCTGCTTCAGATTCATTCCCTTGCAGAATTCCACAAAAATCCGCCTTGCTATGTACCACAGCTTCATCACAACAACTGGTAGGAACTGCAGTTGTTGAAAAAATACCGTCAAGATTTGACTGCATATTTAGTTTTCCATCTTGTATGTGCTTTGGAAGCTCTTGAAAAACATCAGCCTTAAATATTATATGTTGGCTGGAGTTCAAAACCCATGAGCAGTTAAGGCCCTTTGGGTTTTTTGCCTTTTTTCCCCCCACTCTCTCAGACTCGTGTAGTGAAAATAAACCATCTGTCAAATGAATATATGCTACTTACTTTGCTATGAAAGTTCTGTTTAGTTCTCAAGATGATTGTTAAGAATTGCATACACATATAAATATATAAATATTAATATATGTATATGTATATAAATATTAGAGATAGGTTGGGTATTAGTTGGGGTTTTTTCCAAGAGCTCCCCTCCACGTGGCTCTGAATGGTTTCAGGAGGAGGAAACTGGTTTGCACACATTTTCCATCCATGAGTGAGGTTTGGTTTGACAGGAGACAGCTTGAAGCAAAGACTGAAACACCAAGTGTGTCAGAACCGGCCTCCTCAAGGATACAGTCTCTGCACTGAGAACAGCAAAGGCTGATGAGTTTTGTCTCCAGAAAACCCCAGCCACAGCCTCTGAGTATTTATGCAGATAAAACACGGATGGTAGAAGTAGGAAACAAGCACACAACACCCCTACCTGTTTCTGGGAGCCTTTGCTTCTTCTCACTGTGGGAAGGGGACCTTGTGCTATTCAAAGCAGTTTTAAAAACAATGGAGTGTAGTTGTGCCTCCTGGGCTTTCATTTTATAGGTGTGCATATATCTAGGGGGAACAGTCCCTGGAGATAGGCAGCCTTTTAATGTTGCATTAAGAAAATCTAATGCTTTATGCACAGGACACAAGCAGCCTGAAGCACATTTCGTTATCAGATCCCTTTGGAAACGCTGAATAACCAGATGTCACAACGAGCTACAGGGGAAGAAAATCAACCTAAGTGATTGAGATTTTTCTAAGCCTCAAGTAGATGGTGTTGCAAAGTGTTATCTAAGCTCCAGACTACCTACAAATAAAAACCTCCAAGATTTGTGTGCAATTTGTGATCACAGAGTGGATTTCTGAGAAAGGGTTTCACCAAGTAAGTAACAGGAAATATCCTTCCCAAAAGTTTCATTTACTCTCATAACTGACATTAAAAAATCATGCCAATATATGATTGGACAGAGATGGATCTAACTCAGAAATGGTGTGAAGAGAAACTGATATCTAGCATTGTTGACCTTGTAGGGCTGGAAACAGTTCCTTGCTTTCTCCAAGCAATATGCTGTAAAGCCCACGAGATAGATGAAAAAGCCCCTGACTTTAATGAAAAAACTAATAAAAAATTTCTTTGCTTAGCTAGGAATTCTTTTCTGTGGTTCTGGTATGCATGTTAGTTCAGTAGCATCATTATTTTTGGTTACTTATTATTATTCCTAAACCCCATGACGGTGGAACAATTAAAAAATAATAATCTGTTGATCTCCAGTGAATTTCTTCATGGTGACAGAAAAATGTGTAGGCCTGTTTTTGTGTGTACCGGACACACTTCTAGTTCTCTCACCCTGTAAAACTGCATAAAGTGTCCAAAGCCATTTCACTTTTCATAATTCTGACTTGAAATACCGTGAAAGAATGCTCTAAGTCTCCCTTGCCTACTGAAGTTCCCCTGTGCTGACTTGCATTATGGCTGCCCTTCCCTTGGCTCGGAGAATCCTCAATACACACTCTGTCTTCAGCTCAAGGAAATGCACAAATACCTTTAGTGCAAAAGGGCAGAGTGTAAGTGTGTGAAATATGCACATGTGAGCATGCAACTCTGCCTACCTTTGCTGAAGGCACTGATTTAATGTGCTCTTTATGGTTATTCTGCAATAGCTTAATGGGCCATAAAACCAGTCCCACCCGCTAGGAAGCCTTCACAACTGTCTTGCTGTCCAACACCCAATATCTAAAATTAACCAGAAAATAAACAGCACCATGCAAAGATAGAAACTCCTTGACTAGCCAACTTCCTCTGCAATCAAAATATTTCCCTAGTTTTGTTTCTTTACACTCTGTTCCTTCTTCCTCTTTTGCATGCTTTGTTGTCTCTTCCGAAATGTCACGACAGCAGACAGCCCACAAAAAATCAATGCCTTCTCTTCAAGCACTCAGAAAACTTTGTTTGCCACGATAATTAGCTTGAATTAGATGACTAATCATAGGGAGTTCTGCCTAGAGCAGGAGCACTGTGAAAGGGCTATATAGAAATGCAAGTGTAAGTGAAATGTGACTCACAGTCACACTTGGATTTTTTCTACAAATGTGTCAACACAATGCCCTTTTTATACATTAGTGATGGTGAATTTAGCTGCTCAAGTACAAGAATAATCTAGCCTAAAGCCACATACATGCATCTTATAAGGTTATACAGCACCACAGTTTGGCTTATTTACCTAATGTCTGCTTCCTTTGCTCTGAGTAGACACCAGGATTTGCAGAGTACAGCAATGATATCCTAAAATCTACGGTGGACCCGAGGTCTCATGCCATGGAAAGAAGAACTGGGATTCAGGAGCTGTGCTCTGTCATGGCACAAGCTTTCTCTGGTTGCATCTACGTGGCTAAGTTAAACAGCAGCAGGAAACTCTCCACTGCAGTTGGTTGGTGGGATTTGAGCTTGCCTTTATCAGGTCACTTGAATAATGACCGGCACAGTTTTGACTCCCAGACTATCTCTGGGCACATATAGGATAGGCCAAGTACCACTCACCACAGGCAGTTTCAGTCCAGCACCCCTGTTTTTGGGAGCAGGAGAATTTAAGACCAGGGACATGGTTGGCTTCAGTCCAGAGAGTGGTCCTGGGAATTAATTTACAAGTATAGCTGTAGCCCATGCCCCCTGAATCAATGAGTATACAGTAGATAAAGAGTAAAAAGGTGGCTGGGCACTGGAACAGGCTCCCCAGGGAAGTGGTGACAGCACCAAGCCTGACAGAGTTCAAGGAGTGTTTAGACAACACTCTCAGGCTCATGGTGTGACTCTTGGGGATGGTGCTGTGCAGGGCCAGGAGCTGGACTCAATGATCCTTGTGAGTCCCTTTCAATTCAGCTGATTCTGTGATTCTGTGGTGAGATTCATGTTGCTTACTTACCTTACAGTGAGTTTGGGAGCATAATGTATTCAAGTGCTCTGAAATTTTCTATCAGGAACTAAATAGCAACTGTTTGTCCTCAAATACATTTCATATACATATATTATAGAATATAGTATCTGTTCCTAAGTAAAAGCCTTAAAGGGAGTGACACATGCTGCTGTGTAAGTAAGGTTTCTGTGAATGCTTATTTCCTGATAAAAATCCAGCCATTTCCAAGCAAGCATACTCAGTTACTTGCTTATCTTACATTTGAGTGAGTTCTTCTTTTTTTCCCTTTTTTTTTCTACCATGCAAGAGCTGTGCATAACAAAGCCTACAGGTAATTCATAAACTTGAAGGGAAACATATTAAATTACACATATCAGCAGTCTCCAGTTCCCAGCAAAGCAAAAAGTAGAGTTTTTGGACGCAGTGAATAGTAACTGAATTCTGCAGAGTGCTGTTATCTAGAGAGATGGGAAGTGGAGAGGAAGGATGTTGTTGGATCACATGTTATGCTGCACCCAGGAAACTGCAGATAATAGTAGTGCTCCTGATATTTGTAAGGGCTCTGCAGCCCTAAGATAGGGCTACAACAAAGCAGAGAGAGCAAGGGGAAAACTATTGAATGGAGCAATCCGATATTACAGGGGTGGGTACTAAAGAAATTCCCATTAAAAAATGCCAAAAAGTACCCTAGTCTCTTGCCAGCATATTTTTTATACAGCTGAGATCACTGTAGTAATTTATATTTTGTCTTTGCTTAACATGGCATCTACCATTCCCCTTTCCTGCATGTGTAGCTCAGTTACTCTTGTCAGACTGTCAGAGGGGACTTTATGGGTGAGCTGGAGCTCATTGTAGGTATTGAAAGGCTTAGAGCTCACATACTTTTTACCTAGGAATAATTCAATTAAAAGCTGGAGTATGGACACAGACTTTATTCTTGGAGAGAGGCAAAGGGAACATGCATAATTTGTCTGATTTATTCAGATTGATGTACGGCTTCAGTCTCTTCCCTCCTCCCTTCAATTTGTTTTTACATCCAAACCAGCCTGGATAGGAAGGTAGCACACTGAAAGATGAGCAAAGAAGCTTCATAAACAAAGAAACTATATAAGAAATACATAATTAAATACAGGTGAGTGGGAAATGATCTGACCATTTTCTCCTCCTTCTTCTAGCCCACTGGCTGCATGGGGCCGGCCTGGAGAAACTTAAGAAATCAGGACGAACTCTGGACAAGACACTCCTCATCCTCAGGTGCTTTGGGGGACCCTAATAAAAAAACAACTGGTATCAGCCAGCAAGAGTCTTTGCTCTTACAAATCACCACATGGTTTCTGCTTTGCATTCTCTTGTGTCCTCTCTCCACCTCACTCTGAGCAGCTGTTCCTTTACAAGGAAACCATAGAACAGATACTACAGAAGTTCCTTCTTTCAAACACTTTGTGAAATGCTTTTATTCGAGACTGAAAGGTAAATAGACACAGAGCTGAGGGGAGACATTGCTCTAAATTGCCATGAGCCCGGTAATTGCCACGAGCCATCAGGAACATGCTATCAGTTCCTCTTGTAACCTGTGCCTCCCATAGAAAACTGAGAGCCAAACCAGAACCTGCTATACCACAACTCCTGCGCAATACCTTGACTATGTCTTTCTGTTTCTCACCCTAAAAATAAACATGCTTCAAAGTGCAGTGTCTGGCTCTACTTTTCATCGAGGCTGTGCTTGGGAGCACTGCTATTAATGCAGCAGGGCCTTGGAGCTCTATCTTCCATTCTCTGGACAGTGAAGAACCTGCATCTTCATGCTGTCATGCTGGTTTTAGTCTGGCGGAGCTCATCAGTGCTCAGTAAAATTGCACCAGCGTAAAACTGGCATAATGGTGCAGAGAATCAGGCCTGCAGGCTGCAATTTGTTCTGACATAATAGGATAAAACTATTTGTCTTCTATGTACTCTCAAGTGATAGCGCTGATGAAATGTGTCAGAATAAAGCCCGGGAAAGTGAAGTCCTTTTTCTGTCCATTAATCAGGCACAGAATGGATGGGAAAGCAAAAAGTTCACCAGCCAGGCTACGTGCTGTTCTCCCAATATGCCTGCATTGAGACCTGGGTGTGCCCTCTCCCATGTGACAGGGTAGTTTTGTTTCCTTGTCCATTTATTTCCTGGCATCTCCGTGGATATCCCCAGGGGGGACACCAGTCAATGTCAATGTCAGTTATGATGCTGCCTTATTGTGCTCTGGAAATGTACCCTAGAAGTGGATGGGCAGCCGTCACCCCATATAACAATTGGATAACCTACTTCCACTCCTTACTGACCTACTTATTTGCACACTGGTGACCTAGATATGGTCCTGCTAAGGCTCCGGGTCCTTCTGCCATGAATAAGCGGGGATGTTACGTGTATGCACATTTCACCAGCACAAATTTGGTGCTACAGAACACCCACTCAGAGAGAAAAATTACATGAAGAAGAGTAGCAATCAGATGAAGGAAAACATTATCTTTGCCTCCTCTTATGTTTTTAGACAGGGATCATTTGCAACAAGAGAAAGGACTAGGATGTAAAGAGTGGTGATGGATTAGCAAATGGTAGAGAAGAGTCAACAGAATGTGAGAAAGAAATTGTTATGATTCTGCAATTTAGTAATCCTTCACTGATACAGAGTCTTTACTAAGTAATATCATGTTAAGTCTGAAGACCCTTTGTTGTTCACAACACAAATTTTCAACACCAGCAAATCATGAGGAAAAGCCTATACAGTGCAGTTTCACACCAGACATACTGCTATTTTAGCCCAGTTATCTATTATCTGAAGTAATTATCTTTCTCTGTTATATACTGAATTGATAAAAAATTCTGAAGTTACTGGTATTCCTATTTCTGGGTGGCTTGCATCCTCAGGAAGTGGAAATTAATGCCCTTCCATCGGTCTGGAGTACTGGGACAGTCTGGTTGTTGCTACAGGATATGCAAGAAATTAGACCCATTCCCAAACACTGACCTTGCAGTATCTGATGTGAGAATAATGGTCAGTTCTGTACTCATTGTATTTATATCAGGAGCAGATCTACATAAGGGCTCACAGTGTCAGAACTGCATATGCAAACTGGGGTCTCCAAACCTCCTGAAGTCTCACGGCAAGAGAAAAAAATAGAGTTTCTAAGCTTTACATAGACTCGTTTTCGTACACTGTGAGAAGCAGATGTGCACCCTCACCTTTCTACTTTCCAGGTCCTTGTTGTAAAGGAGCAGTTTTTGTAGCTCATGGTGTGTAAGAAACTGGTACTGCTAAAGCATCATATCTGGCAACCCTTGGTGGCCCAGATACCTGTAACAGCACTCTCTGGAGAAACCCTTCACGCTCAGCTAGCAAGGGGTTTTTTTGGTTTGGGTTTGTGGTAAGACAGTTTCATTACTCAGCCAGTGGACTTCTTGCTTTGCACTTGCTACATGCAATCTTTTTACTGCTCATCTCTCTTGATTTTGGAACACATTTTAAAGCCGTGTTCTCAGTAACATAATTTAAAACAGGACCTGGAAGCCAGTAAACATCAAGCTGGCCAGAATGACCTCAGGTCTTTCTGGCATTGTCTGTTCTCATCTATGTCACTGGTGTGATGTTCATATATTGTCCTCTGCCTTAGCTGTTTATATCTGCTGAACAAGGGCTCATGAGATCCACTTGGGTTGGCTGCCCTGGGATTTTCACAGTTATCTGTGGTCCTCACCATCCTTTGGGGGTGAATGTGGAAGAATGCAAAAGTGAACATGACCTTTTGTGTCCTCATAAGGCTCTAGAGCCAAATCCAAAGCCAAATCCAATCTCTTTCCCCAAACAGTAACATTTGCTTTTGGCAAAATTCTCCTCAACTGACTTGCTTTTCCTGACAAGTACAGCTCTATTATTTTGAAGAAATTTTAGAAATTACCAGATTGTTGCAGCTTCTCACCATGCTGCAGCACTGAAAAGGAGAAAGGAAGAGATTGGAGAGAGATGTTTGTTTACCTGCTTCACTATAAACCATCACCTTGAATACACTTTGAAGTACTTTTTCCAATTTTACGCTACTCCACTCTATTTTCTTTATCTATTTTCTATCTACAGTGATTCATTCACAGAATTAGAATGTGTAGTCAGGGGGAAATGAGTTTTGCAAAAGCCATTTTTCCAAAGGCACTCGCGTGTGCCCGTAATTTGATGTATGACTTTGTGAAAGCTGTCACAGAGGTATCCCACATGCTCCAGCACTGATGGATCAGCATACTGGCATGGTGACACAAATACAGTCTTTCACCACTGGCAGTGCCTTTTGACTCTGCATTTTAAACACAGACAATTACAAGCCCTGATTTTCCATTGGCCTCTCACATACCCTCTGCCTGTGCTAGAACAGACTTAGTGGTATGAGTCATACATCTAAAGCCCAAAATTTTGCAAGGCTCACAAAATACGTAATGGGATGGCTCTGCATTGCATGGTGACATGCTTTAGGATTACATGCAAGGGAAGGATTCCTGCTTCTATATCACTCCACAGTAAGGACATAAGATTTTCTTTAATACTTTTGCCCTAGAAACAGAGAGCTTTGTGACAAGTGGTCAGCCTATGGTGAAAGGGAAGCCCAGTGAGATTTCTTCTGCAAGATGGAAAGCTCACCACTGTGATCTCCTCTCTGGACTTTAACTCTGGTCACCACATGTCACTCTGCTATAGTTACTCAGACACCTGGTGTGAATTGCAGCTGTATCCTCTGGCAGAAAGTTGACCTTCTTTATAACCAAGGCGAAGCACAGCCCAGAGAAATCGCTCTTGCAATTGCACTATTGCAGCGACATTCCCTGTGACCTGGCAGGCCGGGGCACTGCAAAGAAATTAATGTTTGTGGAAACAGAAGTCTCCCCTGAGCACCTGGGGTGACTGTCCAGTCCAACAGCAGCACATGCTGTGGGCATTGTCAGCTCCTGCCCCTGGTACCACTGCGTGGCAAGTGGTATATTTTTAAATCAGAAGCAGGACAGAGTACTGTCACAGCAGCTGGTTGCAGATATCAGACACCAGACTGCTCTCAGAAAAAAAATAAACTCCTGTTGCCAGTGAGTCTGTAGTCTGCTAACTCAAAGTTGCACACAAGTCTTCTTGATATCAAATGCTATTGCAACTTTCCAGCAGCACTGGCACAATAGTGAGAGATTCCCTTTGTCTCAGACAGGTTTTGTCACCTCATCGAACCAGACGCAATTTCTCTACTCTTTTCCCAACACATACATGTCCCTTTTTTTTTTTTTGTCCATTTACTTCAAACAGCGCAGCAGGTGGGGGCAGCTTAAGCAAAATGAAAAATGACGCTCAAGCTGCCAAATAAAGTCAGAGCATGGAGACATTAATAAATTTGCTTCCCCAAAATACATTTGCAACAAAATAAAAAGGAAACAAAAATCTGCTGGAACTTTTTACCAGGGGTAAACAGATATTAGTATGGAGTAAACCTATCCCTATTCAATATCTGCTGTACGCCAGGCCCTGCATCCAGCTCCACAGCTCCACAGCTGGCTCCCGAAAGAGTCAGCACTTAGCAGCTCCTCAGAAATGCAACACTGCCCGCACTGTTTCTGTATCAACACGTCTTCCCCTTCACTTCAGTTCAGCAGCTGGACATCACTGTTACAGAGCCTGACCCCTGAAAAGTCTGCAGCCGTTGTCAACCCTCCCATGCCTGCTGCAGGAATTGGTGCCATTGCAAGGAATGGCACAAGGCAGCTGCCGGCAAAAGCCAAAGCAATGTCACAACTCTGCAAGTAGAATAAATATCACCTATTGTGGGGAAACAGAGTAATCCTAAAACAGTGTTTGATAAATGCACTGCCTTGAAAGTGAAAAACACTGCAATACACCCAGCATTTGTAACACTGCTGAGCAGCCAATTTATGAGTGGTGCAGTTGCAACATGAGTGTACAGATGTGTACAGTTTCTGGGAAAGGAAGGGCAATGTTCCTCTGCTGTTCTGTGTAGCAATGATTATAATAGCATGACGAATAAAATATGAAAGGAACAGGTGTTTTGTAATGTTACCAAGGACAGTTTAGTGCCTGGAGAGTGCTGTGGGCTGACACAGAGGTCATTGTTCATAGCACGTGCATTTTCAGAAAAGGATGGGCTCTGTGTCTCCTTTGCTACACGCATTTGGCCTTTGTTCTTGTTTAAAGGCACACAGATCATAGAACCACAGCTGGAAGTGACCTTAAAGACCATCTAGTTCCAACCCCCCTGCCATGGGCAGGGACACCTTTCACTAGACCTTTCACTGACCTAAACCGGTGTGAAACACTTCCAGGGAGGGAAGCAAAAGTTTTTAACTGGCTCAAGTGATAGTGGCTGTCAAATCCTCCCACTAATGGGTTCATCCTGACCACCTAAAGGGGTTGTCATGGGCTGAGAACACTTGGACAGAGTACTGCAAACTTGACAGAGAGGCCTCGTTCCTTTCTTTTGTGCCTAAAGCCAGTGGTGGGATCATTGAAAATGCTTTCTGGTTCTGCTGTCCTGGGGCAGACAGGTTTAAAGTTTCTTTTTCTTCTTGTGTTATGTCATTTCTCTGTTAGGTGCAGGAATAGGTACTGGAGTCACTGTCTGGCATCACTACTGGAACTGCTTTAAATTCAACACAGGACCGGGGTGACACTATATTTGACCTGAGAGAGACTCAGAAGGTATTTTTGGTTGTCCTGGCTCCTTCATGCTGTGACAATTCTGCTCAGTACTAACAGCAGAAGGATGAAACAAAGATAATGTTACCTACTGCAACTGAGATGGGTTTGGACCCTGAGCTTAAAATTAATTTTTGGTTCCTTCTGCCTACATACATCATTACTGTGTGGTGCCAGAGCAATGTGATGGGTGTTCAAATATCATGGTACTGCCTGTGCAAAATACAGCCAAAAGCAGGAAAGGAAAGGAGATAGGTCAACAGGATACTCATGAGAGGGCTGAAAAATGTATGTGTGTAAAGTAAATCTTAACTAGTCACGGAGAAGAGAAGGCTTTGGAGTAACCTAATTGTGGCCTTCCAGTATCTGAAGGGAGTCTATAAGAAAGGTGGAGAGAGACTATTTATGAAGGCATGTAGTGATAGGACAAGAGGGAATGGCTTCAAACCGGAAAAGAATAGCTTTAGATTAAATATTAGAAAGATACTCTTCTCTGTGAGAATGGTGAGGCACTGGAACAGGTTGCCCAGAGAAGCTGTGGATGCCCCATCCCTGGAAGTGTTTCAGGTCAGACTGGACAGGGCTCTGAGCGACCTGGTCTAGTGAAAGTTGTCCCTACTCATGGCAGAGGGTTTGTAACTAGATGATCTTTAAGTCACTCCCAACCCAAACCATTCTATGATTCTCTTATAAACGCTGATTCAAAGAATGAGAAAATCCAATAGCAATGTGTTTCGGAGTGCTGCCAGTTATAAATTAAACTATTCACAAAGTTTCACTAAGTTTGACATGAGCAGTTCTCAGAATGAATCCTCACCTCAGAAATCCACAACTAGGGTGAATAAAAATTATTTAATATTAATTTTCATGGTTGTATTAATTAAAAATGCAACTAATTATTTTGTTTGGAACGTTATATGCAAACTGTTGGTTAAAGAGAATGACAAATATCAGGACTTTTCTCTACATTTTTTTCTTGCTATTTCAAGCTCAATTTGTCATTAGAAAACCCCTGTTAATTAAAAAGTTTCAATAAGTTTGGTTCATGAACATCCTTTCCAAATGAAGGGTAGAGCCAATACCAAAGGGTTTGGGCCCTCAGTCCAACAACATCAACACTGAATAGCCAGGGAGCACAACTCTTAATAAGACATGACACGCCCGCAGCATTCCTACAGGTTACTCAGTAACTACCTGTGAATAATGAAGGTATCCAGAGAGAATAAAGGTCACTTTGCAAATGCAATTAACAAACGGAGGCTGAAATTTCTCATGAACCTATTTGGGAGTGACAGCTTGGAGAAGGGAAGCTTGCAGCAAGCAACAAAATTTGTGTTAATTAGATAGTGCGCAGGCTTTGCAAATGAACTAAAATGAAACACAATGAGATGGTTAATGGTAGATGAGTGGGATGTTTAAACAGAGACTTGATGTAGGGGACTTTTGAAGTGCAGTCCTAAAGCGCACAAAACATTGAAGAATTTTTTTAGCTCTATGAAACAGCAGCTGATTATGTATAGATGAAAAGTAATGAACCAATATGCTCAGAAGTGTCTTCTTTTCTAGATATGGCTCTGTAACTTCCATTAGCATCCACAGACTCTTAAATACACAAATGCATTAGTCATGCATCAGATCACACCGTACATTTTGTTAAGTATCCAAAGGCTGAAGTGACTCATACAATCAAAATTTCTTTTCCCATGTGAATCAGACGCAAGGCTTGACAAATCCCCACTGAGAAAGAAGGATAGTGTTTTTTGAGTTGTATTTTCACAGCACCTCGCTTCTTTAGGACCCTGCCTGCAGAGTGGGCACATCAGTCACAAAACTGCATTAAAAAAACACATCAAAACATTAGACAGCACTTGTCAGTGAAAGAAATGAAATTGCTCAGCATTGTCCAGCCATGGACAATTGGCACATGTAGCCAATGTGCTCCACTAAAGATGAGTGCCTGATGTTAGCAAACAGGGATGGCCTTGTTTTACAATCACATCATGGAGCCTTAATAAAATTGTATCAAAGGCTGGAATTAAAACTGTCCTTATTGTTTTTCAGTGAGCCTGCTTTATCCAACGTTTTTCCTTCAAAACCTCCCTTTGGTCTCCAGGTTGGGAATGAGTCATGGCACGACTCCCGAGGAATTAGGCAAATCGACGCATTCTACGGTGATTCACTGACAGTGGTTTTGCCTTCCTCTCCATGTGTTGTAACTCCAAGCAGGGACAATTGTCAGAGGATTTGTGTTCGGCTTTTGTAATTCCTAATTCTCCTTTCTTTCTTTTTCTTTCTTTCTTTTTTTTTTTTATTTTTTCCCCTAAGCTTCTCAATCTGTTGAAAAAATTCACCATCTGCACACCATGTAAGAGCTGGCAGCCTTCAAGTGTGTGTCACTGTGTTTTCAAAAAGGCAACTGGCCTCCCTGTGCGCATACGTCACATTCTGTGAAGAGTCTTGTTTTTTCTGTGTAAACATGGTCTGCTAATGACGAATGTAACCCTTTCCTTTTTCTGGAAAGGTGGCTGCAGGTACCTTCTGGCAACATTTAGAGAAGGTTCATGTGGGGCTTGGTAAAGCACAGCCGTGCTGGGGCCACCAGAGGCAGACCAGCAGTGGGACTGCAAAAATAGATGTGGGCTGGGTAAAGGAGATTCCTACCCCTACAGTGGTCCTGCATTGGAAGGCTGAGCTCTAGGGAGCTCGAGGGGTTTCACCCACATGGAGAGAACTTGCTCTGTGGCTGCACTCAGTCTTTCTGGATCTGGGGGAGACAGCTGATATATTTTCACAGCTGAAAATCCATTGAGCCTGCCTTCATGCCTATGTGCTTGCAGCCATCCCTCTCCTATGAGACACAATAAAAGCCATGGAGCCAGCCCGTCAGGCACAGGAGCTGTGTTTTCACAGATGAAAGAGATGGTTCTTTACACTAAGCACACCACATGTGTATACTGAAACCTATGTGGTTGTACAAGATCCACACGAAGCAACCAAAGGGTTCACTCTAGTGAGTTCTCCTTGGAGATGACCTACAGACACATAAATGAAGACACAGGGAAAAGTTGTCTCTGGAGAGAGAGGAAGGCCGACTTAAATTCAAAATGCTTTAATTTTTTAATGTGGTGATTTGGTATAAAGATGGAGATGCAGGAGCATGTCAGAAGATGGTACAAAAGGCTGGAAAGAGAAGGAGAAGTATGTTGAAGAGGGCAGAGGCGAAGGAACACAAGAAAGGGGAAGGTCTTGGTTTTGCTATTCTTTGAAGGAGACCACTGCCTTTCTCGCTGCTTGGCATGTCCCTGGCTTCCCAGAGTGAAAGTGAGAGCTAAAGCAGCTGAGGAACATACAGCAAAGCAGACAGAACCACTGATTAAACGGAAGAAAATACAAATTTGTCCAAGAGAATGAGTATTACTACCCTGGCTGCCACCCCTGCTCCAACTAGGCGTTTCTGCTAGCTGTTTACCCTAGGCATAGCTGCTTTAGCTTCAGCAGCCTAATGTTTCTGTGTTTCAGGTTTAATGCCAAAGGTTTAATCCTTTCTATCTGAAACACCCCACCTGACAGAAGAGATCTCGGTATTTCCTTCTATTCTGGCTGAATTATAATAGATCTCCTCATCCGCTTTTCTGTGTCTTCCTCATCTCCTGCTACAATTAAATTGGATGGTCTGCTATTTCAATCCATCTTTGGACTGAACCTTGCCTGAAAGCAGTTTCTAACTAGTGTGCCAGGGACCTACATTCCTCAGTCTCTGCCTGACAGCAGCACTTTCTTTCACTGCTCATATTACAGCTTGTCCGGTTTGAATATTCACACCGACTTCTACTTCTCCAAGAGTGAAGGTCCCTGGGCTGTATGAAGATAAAATGAAGTTTCTCTTTTGGGCAAGTTTCTTTTCTCTTTTCCATTGTGAACAGCTGAGTAACTCCCCTCTCAGTTCTCCAGCTCCCACTCTTCACGCAGACAGCAAGGGGACAATAAAAGTTCTCTATAGAGATCCATAGCCCCTGCTTCAGGAAACATCTTTGCTCATTCTCAAATGCCCCATAAATGTTTGTGTGCTCTGCAACTGTTAAATATTGTGGCATCTCAGAGAACTGATGATGGGTGAAAGATTCGGCTTCACATTCCCTCTCAGTCTTCCTTTACCAGATGCCTCAAAGGTCATTTCAACTCTTTATTAGCCATTTCCAGAAACATTTCAGTTTCTTGACATATGAAGAACTGGTCAAAATAGCCTCTTCTGTCAAGCTACCTCCACACAGCATGAGGCTTAGTCAGTGCTGACCAGCAGATCAAAGACAACAGAAGCAGTAGCAGGGGGTTCATGCACAGCTCTGCGTGGGCTAAGCCATCCTGTGGGAAAGCACCTTTGTCACTCTGCTCACACCAGGAAGCTCCCATGTGGGGTTTGTCTGCTAGAGCAGAGACAGAGCTTGAAGTCAGCTAAGTCAGGGCTCCCAGGTATTGCTGTGGAGAGCTGGGGGCTCATTTAGCTGCTTTTTGTCTTGGCCTCTGCATTGAGCCATTCCTCCACAGCCAGCCACACGGGCTGGTTCAAGTAGCAAGTGCTATGAATGCCCCAGTGCCCAGGCATAAAAGCTAATCTCTTAGCTAGCTACTAATCCCCAGGCCCAGCTTTGGAGAGCAGAGACGTGCGGGTGTTTGCTTTTTGCTGGGCAGCCTGCGGATGGACTCAGCTGCAGTGGAATCCTGAGGAATGTAGAAAATTTCTGCAATAAAACTGCTAATGGTAATTGCAGGAGAATATGTCACTTCCCATTCATGGAAGTAATGACAGAATGGGCTGTAAAATACAGAGCCAAATTCAAAATGACATTTTTCTGTTTATTTCTTCAGTATTTTTTCTCCCCTCCATGTGGCTGCATGAAAGGCTTCCTCAAAGTAACAGGGGGAAAGGGTGATGCGACTCCGGAGCATGAAAGCCATGAGCCCGCCTCGGAAGCACCAAAGCTGTTCGAAAACCCTCTTTCCCCCCACACCCCTCGCCTCCTCAGGCTGTATTTTCCCCTTTTCTTTGAATTATTTGAAACAGTTTGGAGCGGGACGGACAGGAACAACCCCGACGTCCCGCGGCTCCACGGGCGGTGCGGGCTGGCCAGGGGCGCCCTCCCGTGGCCACCGCGGGGAAGAGCAGGAGCCCGCCGCCGCCGGGATGGCTCCCGCCCGCTCCCGCAGAAGCCTGGGACGCTCCGGCACGGCCGGGACCCGGGACAACCACCCGCGTGGCAGCGGTGCTGGGCACCAGCAGACACCCTGACCAAAAAAACNCCCCAAAAAAAAACCAAAAAAAAAAAAAAAAAAAAACCAAAACCAAAAAAAACCCCAAAAACCAACAAACAAAACCCACCAATAAACAAACAAACCAAACCCAAAAAATGTGATCCAGGAAAATGTAAAGGGAAAGAAAACAGATCTAAAGTCACCTTGATTCCAAAAGTATGAAAAGATTTAATAGTGCCAGTGCACAGGGAAAAAAAGAGAAAAAAAAGGAAAAAAGAAAGGAAGAAAAAGGGGTAGATTTACATTGGCTAGAAGGAAAATATACTTGGGCAAACAGCCCTTGCTTTGGAGTAAGAGCTCTTTTGAGAGGTGTTTTTATTCAAGTCTCCCAATGAATGCAATCAGTTACTCTGTCTTGTCTGAACTTCGACTCCATATATAATTTCATTTAGCTACTAATTGGCTCCCTTTACCTTTATTCAGAGACCCGGGAATGCTGCCAAAGATCCCTCCTGTCTGGAGTCCACAGCGGCAACAACCCAGATCCCAGACTCTGCTTCAGCCGTTTAACTTTTGGCAAATCCATTGGGACACACTGTCTGCTCCTGGCCCGGCAGTGGTACCTGCCACCACGGCCCGTGGGTCTCAGCGGGAAGGGTAGCAAGTGCTGGAGCTCAGAAAGGAAGGAAAGCTCCACCATCCTGCCCCTGAGAAGGATGGGCATGAACTGCCCTGGAAAACCCTTGTAAATACGAAGTGCCAAATGTGGCAGAGAACTGCTTTTAAACTCACCTAAGTGACAGTCCTCATCCATAAGAACATAGAGCTGCCAGTGAAAAGCACACTCTAAGTATGTATGGCACCTAAAAAGATGTTCTGAAACAAATATGAAATGGTTCCTAACAACCTGGACTTTTTAAGAGCAAGAATGAAGAGTTAGGCTGACTGGAATATGTGGTAGTAAAGGGAACAGCAAAGAATCTGTATTTTTTATATAGCATAAGAATCTGAAAAGCCTAAGACTGAAGCTAAACTTTATTACAAGACCCTTTTCATCTGCATTTGGGAGTTATATAACCTACACTTCCCTGCTGCAGCAGGTCAGTAGCTGTCTACATCAGAATGCTTTTCTGTGCTGCTGGAGCTCTGACCTCAGAGGTTCCTCTTTTTTACCCTGGAATATGACAGCTGCTTTGCTAGGAGTGTGCATCAAAAGACCAGAGGTGGCCACATACTCGCGCTGGCTCTGCTGTGGCCAATTGCCCCAAAAGAACCTACACAGCTTTGCCACAAAGTACTGACCAACACTTTCAGGGCCAGCGGCACTCATTATAGTTTTAATGAAGCAGACTTCATAGCATTTCCATGACTCAGAGCATGGTTTTACCTTTCCTGTGCACAGAAACACAGCATGGATGGGAGGAAAGACTTACAGGGCACCAAGCCAGGTAAACACATCATTGACTTTGAAGTTGCCTTTCCAAACTCGAATGGCAGCATTCATCATCTGAAGTGCTACCGCTGCTGAAGAGGCTTCATCTTTCAAATGGCCTCCAAGTGTTTCTATTATTTTTCATTTTTCTTGAGTAAAGACCAGGAATCTTAGGGGCAAGAGAGCTTTTGTTTGGTCTCAAAGCCTGGTGTGCCCCTGGAACTGCTGGAAACTTATTTAAGGTGACAACTGATTTTTCCTTTTACAGATAGAAAGATACAGAAAGATTAGAAATACAATTATTGCAGAAAAATGAATTGTCCCATTCTGTATCTCTGTGTTTGCTTCTTGTGTCTTTTGGGTTCAGCTGTTGATAGCCTTGCACATTTAGGACTAATTGATTCCCACTAACTTAACTAGGGAAAGAACCTGCTGTGTGATTGTACACACTCACAGGACATGGATATCTTCATCGTCCAGGACACTGTTTTCTCCCTTGAATTTCTATGTTTACACTGGCTCACAGCAAGTTCAGTTACATAGGGACATCATCATGATGAGACGAGAGTTTCCATATGTGGCAAATATCCATGATTTTCTGCATAGCAGTTTGTGTCTCTGCTGTGCACTGATATATATTTATCATCCTAAGCCATTGTCCCACTGCCGTTGGTGCAAGCTTTGCCATGAGCTCCAAGAGGCAATTGAACTACAGGAATTCAGTGTGTAATTCTTAGCACAAATATATCCTACAAATCAGTGCAGGCACATACTCTGTACTATTACAGGAGGAGATAATGCAGTGATTACACACAAGAAGGGCCCAGGGCCTAGAATGTAATTCATTACAGATCTAATTTGCTATGTACAGGTTCTCCTATTGATTGTCTCTGCCATGGCACACGATGCTTTCCAAGACTGCTTTGATTTATCACCTAATATATGGTGTTTAGTGCTTCTGGGGCTCCTGAATTTATGCCTATGAATAAAGAGAAAAAAAAATAATCACCATCTCTGGGTTGGAAATCCTTAAAAACCAACACAGAACACTGACAGCACAGAAAATGGAGCCTCACCACTGACTGTATTTTATAAACTGTCACACTGGGAAATCCAGTGTTCTGGCCTGGAGATGGGAGGATGGGCTGCCCTTAACAATGAATCACTGCTCTGGTATTCCCTGCAGAACTTGACTGTAAAACTGCCTGAGAAGTGGAGCTGGAACAGGAATGAATAGCCCTCGCTTTGGACATTACATTAACAGCTAAGTAAATGTCATGCTTTTCTTATTGTAACAGCACTTGAAATCAGTTATGTGAAGTTAAACTGCATTAGTGAGTGAAGAGATGATGACAATTTCAAAGCTATGCTAACAAGCCTTTCTCTTACTGTGTCACTGTGGTAAACGCAGGGAGGCTGTGAGAATGCCCATGGAAAAAGAACTGGCTGATTTGCACAATATGCACTCCAAAAAAGAATAAAAAAACCACAACAACAAAAAAGATTCCTTTGAGTGTCTTCCAGATAGAGATGACAGTAATTGTTCAAACTCTGCGGGGATGGTTTTACTTACACTAGAGACTGTTCCTGCTTCCCCTGCTGAGGAAAGGAGTGATTTCAGGAAACAAACATGACAGGTCCCATCTCTGCCAACTCGTGGCTTGACTTCTTCAGAAAGCCTATTCTCCAGGTCTGCTAGTGCTTCAGTTCTTACCCAAGCTAAAGAAAGCCAAGGTATTTGCACCTCACATCAGCCATGGAGAGCCAAGCAGGGCTTTTGACAAACTTCAGAACAGCACTTATGAGTTGCTTAATATACCCACTGCTGGGGAGTGGGAGCAGGTGTATGACATCAGAGAGGGTCTCCCAGCTGGAAAGCACCTGGCTCTCTGCCTTAGCTTACCTGGATTCACTTTTACATTCTGACATTTATTTTGCAGCTCTTTTGTTGACAAACAATGGAAACAAAACCAAAATAAACCAAACAGCAGAACCTGGGCCTCATGAAGGCTTTTGACAAGAAATCCACCTGACAAAATCTGCTAAACGTAAGACTCAGGGAAAAGAATTCCTGAAACGGTCCAAATCTGTATAGTATAGGACACTTCAGTGTCACAGCAAAAGCAAGACTAAAAAACATATTTTATAGCACTTCTGTGGTAGGAATCTGATCTGGGTATCACATGTAATTTTGGCCATTTTTTAAAACAAAACTTCTTGTACACAAACAAGTAAACACTCTCCTGGTTTTGGCTAGCTTCTAGAATTCTACTGAAGGCGATAGGTTTCAGCAATTTTGAGTATCTAGTTACCAATTTTCCAGTTCAAAATGGATTTAATAGGACACTTTGTGCCTAAGTAAGAGTAAGGATTTTTTTTGTTGTTGTTCACTCTGAACTTACACAGCTGGGATTTTAATGAAAACACCATTATTTGGCTGACTTTTACAAGGTACAACTGAAATTGCTGTTTTTCTGACACCCGCTGATGGTTAGAGACCTGCACTGCCAGCTCCCCATGGAGACAGAGCACAAACTCTCCAGTTTGAAGGCAAAGTGAATATTGGTGTCAAAAGACAGTGGTGGCTGTGACAGGAGCCTGGGATTAAATAACAGAGAGCTCGAGGTCATTCTGATCACCAGTTTTGAGGTTCTCCTGATCCTCCGCAGAGCACATGTCAGCAACAAGTCCCCACATCAAGCACATCCCTTCTGCCTGCACCAGGATTCACCACCCTTTGAATGGTCACAAAGCTTGACTTAAGTATTCCCACTGATAGTGAATCCACCACACGGACTGGGAACTCAGTACAATAATTAATAATTGCTTTGAAAATGCAGCATATTGCCCATGCAAACAGCTTCAGCCCAGTTCCCATTCAGTGTCTGCTATCGTTGTGATGCCTGTGCTGTCCCCATGAGTAACAATGAGCTTGGAAAAGCTTTCCCTCTCCTGCCAAAGCTCATCTGCCATGAAATGTGCCTTGTGGGGCCATGGGAGGACAGTGCCTCCTGCCTCACAGTAGCTCTGGCAGCAGGTCCCTGCAGGCAGGTCAGGCAGGGCACAGCTCCCACAGCCCTCTGCAAAGACTGTGTCCTGCTTCTACATTCAGGAACATTTCATTGAACTGTGTGACCTGTTTTCCCCTGAGTTGGAAGGTGGCAACTTTTTTCACACTGGTTTCTCTTCTGAAGCTGATCAAAAATTTTTCTGTTTATTTCTAGTGCTTCAAAATATTTTCTATAAAGGTAGAAAATATTTTAAAGCTTTGTGCTAGCAATAGGGAGCCTTGGTGAAAAGGGGAACTTCCAGCTCTGACATGGAGTTTAACAAAACAGTGATATCATCTGACCCTTCACAGCGATTCCTGGAGGGTAGTTGAGGTTATCATATAGAGTAATACAACATACTTGTTTCTTGCAAGATGTAGAGGGGATGGGTGCAGAACTCTCAGAGCAGCTGAGGTGAAGTGAAGCTGCTGACAGAGGAGCTCTCTTCTCATAGACGGCAAACACAACAGAGTGGCAAAAATCATGTGATAACTTCTTCAGATGTTGGCTTCCTTATATGATCATTAGTTTTGTTTATTGTTGATTGCAACTTCTTGTGAAATATCCATGAAGTTACTTAGCTCTCTGGTGACTTGGTTTATCTACTTACACATTAGAATAAATGATATGCTGCCTGCAAACTTCTGTGAGACTCCCTTAGTTAATATTTGACAAGATTTCACAGAATCATAGAATGGCCTGGGTTGGAAGGGATCTTAAAAGATCATCTAGTTCCAATCCCCTGGCTTGGGCAAGGACACTTCACTGGACCAGGTTGCTCAGAGCTCCATCCAACCTGACCATCCCTTCCAGGGATGGGACACACACAACCTCTCCGGGCAACCTGTTCCAGTGCCTCACCTCCCTCACAGTAAAGAACTTTCTCCTACTATCCATGCTAAACCTAGATTCCTAGATGTAAGTTGCAACAGAGAATTGAAAAAGTAAGGTACATAATTGCTTACGAAATATGATCATAGTTTCTAAAAAACTTGAGCTTTTTTAAGTAATAGCCAACAAATAAAACCATTTGATGACTACTGGTGGGGTTTCCTGTGTATGTACAGGACGAATCAACAGCAGCATATACACACACACATAGTTCAAACCCAAGGGAATGTAACTGTAAGCAATCTAAAGCAAGCAAATGTTTGTAAAAGCCTGTGCTATCACAGCAGTGCAGACTGGCAGCAGGAACAGAACTGCAGGCACAGGTAAGATTTGGTGTGCTCAGCTGTAGCAGAGACATGCTCATACTTTGTCATCAAAATCCCAGCTGTGACCTGGAGAGTCAACTGTTTCTTACATGTCTAGTGCCCAAACAATGCTGGACAAAAGACCTGTCTCTAAACCTACAATTTATTTCAGGTCTGGGCCCTGAACAGATGTTCTTATTATTGGAATGGATTATTGTCTGCTAAGGAAATTATTCAAGACCATCTTATTTGAATGTGAAGTCTATATTCACACATTACATTCAGTCAGCAAAACCAACACTCTTGACTGCTAAGCTGCACAGACCACATTTAGTATTTGTTCTAATTGGGCAAACACTGAATTGCTCCAAGTCATCAAAGTCAGCTAATACTTTTTGTAAAGCCAGCACTGCTCCCATTCAGATGTTTAAAGTTGCCAGAAAATAATGACTTTTGAAACTTTCCTTTGAAGCAGACTGAAGAGATGGGTGCACTGCAGGTCTCTCCATATTCATGTCCCTTTACAAAGAAGGGCTTGTCCAGATGCCAAGGGAAAGCATGGAGAGGCATCTCAAAGGGGGATTCATCCAAAGAACAAAAAGCTTCAACCTTTGCCCTTACTGGAGTGCCAAGAGGTTTGCCTGTTTTGTTGTCTTTTGTTTTTTAATCACTCCTTCAACAGATGGGCAACAGTCAGACATCTCCTCGGAAAAGTTCACCCAACAGGATGGTCAAACTTCAGCAGCCACTGGCACAGAGAAAAAGCCTTTTCTCCAAAATAAGGCCCTGCTCTTGGGGCAATTCATTCTTGTCATTCATATTCAAATGGAGCCATGGTCAAGCTCAAGCATGTACAGTTCTGGTGGGTCCAGCTGTCCACATACTGAGCATAAACCTCATTGACAGCTAAGGGTCTGCTAACCCTGTACTGGTGTGCTGCCCTGGTACTGTTACAGCCCACAGCTTTTGCTTCTGTCTTTCTGAAAAAGTTTTGATATTCAGAGTAACTTGAATGGCAAGAATGTATTCCTTTTGTGACATTGTATTTTTCTGGTACCTCAAATACTGTCACTGCACAAGTAGTTTTAAAGATGCCATTAGTATTATTTTCTAAGGATTTAGTTAATTTCCAGTGCTTTATTTTCTTTGTGGTCTTACTGAATCAAGGAACACCTCAGCCATAGAGAAGCAATGTGCTGAAACAGAAAGTTTAGGTAATAAGATTAGTTAAATCACAGAGGCACCCGAGAATATGGGTCCTCTTATCAGTGTAAGCCAACCTAAAACTAAACTGCTGATAAAAAGGTTTTCCTTCCCACCCTCTCCCTGCTGTCAGAGCTGGCACATGAGCAAAACTCATACGCAGGGATGTTTTCAGTCAGACCAGGAAGCCTTAGGTGTTGCAGCTCTTGCGGGAAGTCGTGGGAAGGTGTGAGTGAGCAGGCCAGAAGGTGAGCAGGACCTCAGCCTTAGGTTAGCTGAAATTGATCAGGAAACTGCACTGAGACGCTGCTGTCTGCCCCTATTTGTGCCTAAATGCACTGGTACGGATGCCACAGCAGCGAGCACTCTGCCATCCACATGCAACTACGTAAGATGCAGGATAATTGGGATGCCCGACTAAAAGGTTTCAAAGGTCAGAGGTGTTCTGTTCAGATATTTGCTATGAGCTGACCATAGTGGGACAAACCCCTGCTATAATGCAGCATGGCTAAGGCAGCCTTGTCAGGACCACATTAATTTTTGAAATGCAATGTGCAGTTTTTGCTCACACAAACTTAATTGTTACATGAAGAACATTTTTATAATTTAAAATTTCCTCTTCCTTCGGAGAAGGAAATAAGGAGGAGGAAGTAAAAAGAATCTGAATGGCTTTTGAACTCTGCTGTACAGCACAGCTGTGTGTTCAGCACAATATATCACACACAGCAAATCAAAGCCAGCTTAGACTCAACTTTTCTGCAGCTTTTTCCTCCAATAACTTTCCAGGATTACTAATTAATGGAGACCAGATGCCAAATACTTGAACATGGCCTTAAATCTGGGATGCAAAGAGCCTGATCTCCTTGTTGTCCCAGGGGCTCATGCAAATTGAATTTAGGCATCCCTTTTGATTTGCTAACATTTTGTATCTGCCCTCTAATCTGTTGTAAATAATAATACAAAGGAGAACAAGGTTCAACCATACAAAAACCTTCCTCTCTAACACGTTTTGCTGAATCCTCTAACCAGTGATCAGCAATGAGCAGGACTCCAATTAAAGACTTGAAGATACAACATAAAAATAGAGAAAATGATGAGAAAAAAAATTTGAATTTAGATCTTTATTATACAGGCCCAAAGCTGTGGTCACCATGCAGTTACACTGTAATGGGAATGATTTTGCTGAAAGGATCTCACTTAACAAGTGTAAAGAGACCACAGACTACAGCATTCCAAATAACTGACACTTTAATTTTTGAAAGACCAAAAATAAATAAAGGAATGGCAAGTATGTCCTTTTCACATATGGTGGGGCATATACATATTCCTTCTTTTCTATAGCTATTCAAGAGACAACATTAGCAAATACTGCCCAAAAACACAGACCTTTTGTGTGATGCCTCAGCTAACTTTTAGCTGTTTCTCTCTCCTTGGATATTAGATCAAACACACATTTAGATAGGTGCATATGCCAAAAAAAGAAATGCAATGTGGGGTTTTTTGTATTTAATTTCTACTTCCTGCCTTTTGCTTCTCCTTTTAGGACACTAACAGGAAGTAATTGGAGACATCTAGTCAAATAAAAGCCCTAGAAGTTTTCTCTTCTAGTTTTTCATTATACTTTCATAATTTAAGGATTCATCACAAATTTTAAAAGGTTGAGGTGTCTTACAAGGAATTCATCATCTCTGGAATACAGATAGCCACAGTGAAGAGCTGCACATAGACTGCACACATAGTGTTATGTAAAAGTGGTTATCTTTAAAAAAACAAAACTTTTTAAAAAATCTGTAGATCAAAACAAAGAATGTCTTATTCCCTACAGGAATAAGGTTTTCTTGCAACTGTTCTTCAATTATTTGCACTAGGAGATTCTACAAATGGTATTAGTTACAATATACAGTCCACTGTCATCTTCTGGTCCAGCAGAAGAACCTGTCTCTTCGATGGATGCAAAACTGTTCATCTGAGCAGATCATCCTCAACAGCACAAATATGGTCTAGAAACTCATAGAGTTTATTGTTTTAATTTATAAAATTAAACCTGCCCCAGACAGGTAATACTGGTGTGTAATATTGCCATCCCTGGGTTCTGTCAAAAACGGGGTACTGAGGTGCTCAGAGCCGTCTCCGAGCGCAGCGCTGGGATCCTTCTGGCACTCCAGACCCAAGATCGATGTGATGTGATGCGTGCTAGAACATGGGCGCACTTCTCACTTAGCTCTGCAGAGCCCGGGACATGGTAAGCTGCCAGAACTTCCTTCATCTTGCCTGTTGACAAAAGGAACAATAACTAGTCATCACTGGTTGATGGAGTTTAATTCCAATTTTTAAAAAGCCCTATAAATGAGACTTTATTTTTTAGCCATGCAATAGCAAATGTTTCATTAAGAAAAGATTTGGGATAAATTCTACAATCTCTCTGTTAGCCACACGATGCTTATGAGGGAGAAAGGCCTTATACTGTATGGTTCCTAAAACATAGCCCAGGATTAAACATACCATTATTTAAAAAATAAGTGTCCAGTACCTTACTACTTTTAAAACATCAATAAAATGTTATCTCTGTAAAAATTAGTTTTGTACAGCAGATTTTCTGGATTAAAGTGCTGTATCGTCTCTCACACACACTGTACACAGGACACAGAGTAAAAAGTCTAGAGTATTAACAAACAATGAGCAAGAATCCAACAGGTTAATAAGTGGCCTATATGAGTTTGTTGTAGAACTATCTCTAACACATATTGGTCATGTTCATTATGTATTGACAACAACTATAAAACCTTCATAAATGACTCATTGAATGGGCTTCACAGAACCAACAGTCAAAACAGACCTCTATATTATCTATTCTGATTTCCTGCCAATTATAATTTTTTCAGATAGTCCTCCGTGAAGTCCAGAGAAAATCAAACTTTTAGTATCACAGACTAAGATAGGAAAGACCAAGAATACACCTCCAATATATATTTGCTGCAGAATATGTAGAAGGAGAGGCAAAGGTACCTCCGGAGAGTGATTCCCCCACTCCTTAGGTAATCTCAAGAAGTCCATCTTTTTCCATGGACTGTGAGTAGGTTAAAGACCAAAATTTCTTACAAGTATGAATGCGTTATATTCTACCACAGACATCTGACTATGTTCACACATTTATTTCACAAAGACCATTCACAAAGCCATCAGACCCTAGTAATTTTCAATCAGTACTGACATGGGCAAAATGATAAGAACTATAATTCGTCAATCTAATGTAAATACAAGAGTCATGCAATAAATTCCAGAACCAATGCTAGGTTTTTGGCTATACACCCTGATATTTTCTGGAGCTATACAAATTACTTATTTTATGTATAATTATTATTCTTATAATTATCACATAAATAGAAATCACTAAAGGAACAGAGGTAGCAGGTGATTTGAGAGATTGCTTTGCCCACCCCTGACCAATGAGATACCTGCTGATGTTTGTCTAACCTATTTTTAAACATCTGCAAGGTTGAAGATTCCATTGATTCCCCCTACACGACCTATTCCAGGGCTCCACTTCTCCTTGATGCTTACATATTTTCCTGATATTTATACTAAATCATCCTTGTTGAGATCTAACCTATTACCGCTTTCCTCTACTAACAGCACACATGGCAGCTGAATTCCTTACTCTTCACAGTCACCCATTGCTACAAGAAAGTGTCTCTGATGACTTCCTTTTCTCTGCTCTACACTAAACCCTTCAATCTTTCCTTGAAGGCCCGTGTGCTTTAGATCTTTGAGCCCAGACTGATCTCTTCTTGGATTCTACCTGAGCTGCAGTTCCTGCAGGTGGATGAAGCTCTTCTACTGAGGCCTTATCAGTGCTGACCGAAGCAAAATAATTACATTTGACACTTTGTTACTCCCCTTTCTAGAGCCTGGCCTTTGAAGTAGCACATGAACAGCACGTGTTCAGCCTGGGACCAGGTCTCTTCTATAGAACTGCTGCTTGGCCAGTTGTTTCCCGTCTGCAGCTGATTGTGTTGAGCTCGATGCACAGTTCCACATTTACTCTAATTTTTACTGCTGGAAACCCCATAGTTTTTAGGCTGCTCCACTATTTTATCTTTACTTCGTCATTTTCCACAGCCTTGCTTCCAACACACTTGTTCTGCTCTATGAATTTATTAAGTGTATGTTCTAACCTTTCATCCAAGCTGTCAGTGACAATACCGAATATTACTGGAACAAGGGAAAAACACTTGAAGAACTTTACTCAATGGTGTATCATTGAGAACTGCTGTTGGTATATGGTTTCAAAATAATTTATGCACTCATGTAATGATAATTTATTCTAGCCCAGTTTCCCTAGCACACATAAGAATAATAACAACTGAAATATTTTGCCATACAGCTGCTAATACTAGTAAATATATTTTAAGAAGAATTGTATAGACTTTGAAAATAGAACCATTATGGAGAAAAGATTTCAAGTGATAACACAGTCTTGCTAACAATTGATTTCACATCTATATGGCTACTTTTATGAAGTATGTGCTTAACTGAAATATTGATCAATTTAGACTTAATGGAAGTCTTTCACAGCCTTTTAAAATTGAGTTTTGCTCAATGTAATGCTCCACTGAGAAAACAACAAACACATACCACTACACTTTAGAAACAAATCATTTGCACAATTCACAAAACTCCAGGGTGCAAAATTACTGTTTACTGTTTATCTTGCAAAAGATATCTTAATCAGAAACGTACTGAACAAGACTGCTAAGACCACCAGGATCGGTCATACCGAGCTTTGCAAAGAATAGATTACCAATTATATGAATCTTTATTGGAGATACAAGCCAGTTCCACAAATAAAGGAAGCACAGATCACTCTTCTTAACTTAATCTGAATTATTAGCAGACCTTTTCTACTTTTCACTCTATGATATATTTTGTTTGTGCCATCTGTGCTAATCAGAAAAGTGAAATAACTTGCTTCCCAAGGTGGAAACAGAGTCCCCAGCTCCTTCTGGACTGGAAGAATTGAGGCCAGCAGAAGTTGAAATACAGCACAGAGCCCACCTTCAATTAACACAAAATTTGATACGATATTTAGGGATATATCCCATTGGATTTCCAGTGAAAGAGAAGTGAGACTGACTTCCTCTGAAATATATGTGGTGACAGAGAGATAGCTGCATAAAGAGTACACACAAATACTCCCAGCTTTCTCCAGTGGAAAAGAAGGAAATAGGATAAAGGATGGGTGAGCCAGCCTGACCCAGGACTGTTCATGATGTACAGCCTGCTGTCTGACCGCCAAGGCAGAGAAAGACTCCCACAAAAAACCTGCTTATTACAGCAAGTCAAAAGTCCTGAAGCTGAAACAAAGCAGATGTCTGCCCTTACTGAGAACAGCTCTAGGGATTATAAATTATAGATATTTAAAAATTTTATCAAGAATTCTAGACATACAGATACCAAAATTACTTTTTGTCAAAAGGGCTAGGATCTCTGAGAGTCAAGATTTTGCTAACACTGACAGGGAAAGAGAGACAAACTGTTCAATCAGAAGCGTAACTGAAAGTCCAGGCAGCAGCTTGCTCAGGACCAGAAGAGCTGATACCTTGTTGACATGGAAAGATGTGTCATGGTGACTCCTGTCTTGAAAGATCATCATTGTTCTCTTTGCAATCCATGGCAAATAAACCCATGATAAATGTCAGTATCCAACCAGAGTTATCTGGAGCCGGTCAGTGCTGGCAGGAGAATTTGTGCCATGCTCGTTTAAGTGCCTAACACAAGTGGCAGAAGCAGCCATGAGAGGTGTGTGGGTGTCCCACCCCCACTGCACAGCCCTCACTCTATACTATAGACAGAACAGTCAGCTTTGCAGTGTAAATGCAAGAGTAAAGCGAGATGAGTCCCACGCCTTTTTTTCAAAAGGAGAAACCGGAGTCTGTATTTAAATAGTGCAACATTAGTGTGTTGGCTGATGGGGAAAATTAGTAACACTCAGTGTAATTAAGACTGCAGGTATCAAATAGAGATTAATTGAAAGTGCAAAACTTCCTCATTTTAGCAAGCAGCATAAAACCTTCATAATTTAACTGACTTTAAATTTCAGTGAAAGTTTATGGGTAGAGACTTGATTACTGATAATGAAATACCTCAACCTGTTTGTTTCTTGAGGTCAGATGTCTTAAGCTTTATGCTATGGGAATGCTGATCATTGCAATACTTGAATTACAAGCCCTTGTCCCTGATGTTAGAGAAGCCTCTATCAAGATAATAACACTTGGAACATCATATGATGTTATAGATATTGTGCTGTCATACATGAAGAGGCAGTAGGAAATTTGAAAACTATGAGGGTGTTTTCTATGACTCAGCCTAAAGGGTCTTGGGGGAAAAAATTGCAGTGATGTTCAATACCTGAACTGCTATATTATTTCTGTATCTGTATACAAAAGATTCTTATACTTATTTTTTTAAACAAATTAAAAGGCAAATATCAAGTATTAGAATATATCTGAGTCTTGATATCATAAAGTCATTGGGGATCTAAGGCTAAACGGAAGTTACAATGTGCTTAATTTAAACTATACTTAATTACAATGGATAACAAAGTCTCTAAACTTTTAGAGAATTTATTTAGAAGTGTATTTTTAAATTAAAAAGAATCTGCTAGTTTAACAATCACATGAAACCATTTTAAAAAGCAGTGTATACTTTAAACACAAGCAGTGTAGAATTTAAAGCAATTTAAAACCATTAGAAAAAAATCCTGTGTAACACGATTTAAAAATCTGAAGAACTTTCAAAGCTTTTCTGCACTGAATATGGCGGTGTATGTGGTATCAGAAATGAACACTCCAGTGGCACACCGCATTCTGTAGACAAGACCTGATTAGGGTACCAAGTGACAATCCAGTTGCCAGTCCTCCAAAATACTGGCTGGGATCAAGTAACTTTTTATGGGAGTGGGCGAGTTCTGGGCTGAAGGAAGAGTTTCACAGCCTTGAGGCAGTTTCCCTGGTGTGTGACTGAAAATGCTTGTACTGCACTGCTAAGACAACAACTGTAGCCCCCTCTGACTTTTTTATTTTCTTCCCTTCCTTCAGGTAATCTATACCTGGTGTTTTTCACTCCATATGTATCTTCTGTCAGCAAGAATTCTGTAATCTGAACTATATCATACTTGCAGCTGTGCAAACTTTGGCCACTCCAGTCCCTGGCTTTATCAAATCCAGTGTTATCAGCTCCAGAGAGTGTCTCATGAGCTCCACGATGTGATGTTTTTCTGTAAAGTTCCTCCTTCTGAAGGGAGTTGTTCATGTATGAATACGAGTTTTCATATTTTAGTTTATTTTTGTATGCTCATAGATGCAAAGAAAATGTGGAAAATGTGATTTTTATGTGCTGATAGGCCCAGAAGAATCTGAGAAAAGCAGAAGATAAAAGAGATTTCTGGAGCCTTAATTTTAAGATTATACTATTTTAAAGCCAGTCTCATAATCTTGGAAGGCATGATTTTTGAATATTTGGCATTTGTATGACAAGAAACATCCAAATATACTGTCTTCCAGCTTTGCTGGCTGACGCAGTTATCCTGCTCTGCCTTACCATGATGGAGAGAAAGATTTAAGTTTGTTTGGGGGTATGTCTACACACTTACGTGACTGAAACTTGATCACAAGCCAACTCTTGACATACTTGCTAGAACACTTCATCTACATTCAAGCCAAACAGTGCTCATTGGTGTGGCTATGGAACGGCAGACGGTGTGAGCTGGAAACTGCAAACAACACCTCAAGGTGTTAATGAAGAACAGCCTTAATCTCTCCTCAGCTGAGCTCAACTGCGGGAATGCTTCTGGTTTGCTTCAAGGCAAAAGCACATCCATAAACACAGCAGGGGCAGTTCAAGAGAACCCTTTTGGTATGCACTGAAGCTGTGAAGCCGTAAGGACAAGCCCATGGTGGGGTGGTGCCAAAAGCTGGCAGGAATGGTGAGAGCATCCCCACCACAGCCACACATTCCGTGGGAGAGCTAGGAGCTGGCAGTGTGACTGCTGCCATGCTGCGTCAGTTCTGCAGGAGAAGCCTTAAAATAACCTGGACCTCTTCAGCTTGCAGGAGCTGGGTCAGCCTACAGGTGCCTTCGACTAATTCAAGGAGCTGTTTGCTGCCACGGTTCTAGAGAACAGAATTTGTCCCAAAGTGCTGTTTTGCTGGGCCGTGAGCCAGCAGGAAGAGAGCGCTCGGCACCAGCATCTCTTTCATCCAAGAGGTAGGTTGGCTGTCACTGCCTCCCAGCTGTGGGACTGGTGCATTCCTATACACGGGCATAGTGGGACAAAGAAAATAAAAAGCCATTGCACAATCACTGAATATCAGCCAGAACTGGGTAACAAATTTTTGCCAGCAGGACATAGCAGCTCCCTGTACTGTCTCAAATAGTAACTCCTGGTTGGGCTTCCAGCAGCATGGAGGAAGTCAGCTGAAACCCAAATCAGTACCCCTATCTTGAAATGGACTTGAAGCTCTTACACCTCTCTGGGTGTTTGTCAGGGCTGTAACACACTGATGGCTTGTGTCAATCCTGAGACAACCCAAACCCCCAGGATTTTTCTTCTCTCTCACAACTGAAGTCTCTTCATTTTTTACTGAATACCTATGAGCATCTGGTTCCTGACAGCAAACTCTGGAGCATGCAAAACAGTCCATAGCCCTTTACTATGTGGAATAGGAGAGGTAAGAAAATAGGGGAACAAGAGACAGAAAGGTTGCATGCAGGCCTCTCCTATTCCTTTCCATTAACTGCATTAACTAGCTAAGCTCTATCCTAATTTTTTTTTTTTTTAACTTTTTAACATCTTTCTGCTTACTGTTCCAGAAGTTCATTGCTCTGATGACTAGAATATTTTTTTCCTAATTTGAAGCCTACATTTTCATGATCAATTTATAACCCTGAGGTTTGCATTTATAATAAGGGTATTTTCTCTTTTTTTGGGGGCACACTACTTGGAGGTGGTTAGAGAGACTGTGTTCACAGTCTCTTTCCCAAGTTTTGATTTATTAGGTTAAGTCAACATCTGTTAGCATCCTCTTGCCTCTTGGCTTTCCTGTTCTTTTCCTAGCTTGCATCTCAGTGTCTTCCATTTTGATTTAATCTTACTGAAACATGAGTGATGAGACTATCCTACAAAGTTCTGTTTAAGAGACTGGTTGACAGAGTCCCTCGGAAGGCAGTCGTGAAGGGCAAAGGAGTTCAGGAAGGTTGGACATTCTTCAAGAAAGAAATCTTAAAGGTGCAGGAGCAGGCCATCCCCACATGTCAAAAGATGAACTTTCAGGGAAGAAGACTGGCTTGGCTGAAGAGAGAACTTTGGCTGGAATTCAGAAAAAAAGGAAAAGTTTATAACCCTTAGAAGAAGCAGTAGAGAAGTCCAAACCACTACAGGGATCTTGTAAGATTATGCAGGGAAAAAATTAGAAGGGCCCAAACTCAACTAGAACTTAATCTGGCTAGAGATGTAAAAGACAATAAAAAATGTTTCTTAAGGAGAAACTCCATCTTTTACTGTATGGGGGGTGAAACACAGCAACAAAGTATGAAGAAAAGGCTGAGGTTCTTAATGTCTTCTTTGCCTCAGTCTTTAATAGAAAGACCAGTGGTTCTCAGGGAACCCAGACTCCTGAGCTGCAACACATGGATAGGGAGCAGCATGAAGCCCCTGTAACCCAAGGGGAAATTGTTAGTGATCTGCTACACCACTTACACAGACCCAAGCCTAAGGGCTGGATGGGATCCATTCAAGGATACTGAAAGAGCTGGCAGAATTGCTCACCAAGCCACTTTCCATCATTTATCACCAGTCCTGGTTTACCTGTGAGGTCTCAGATGGCTGGAAGTTGTCAAATGTGATGCCCATCTACAAGAAGGGTCAAAAGGAGAATCCAGGGACCTAGAGGCTTGTCAGCCTTACCTTGGTCCTAGGGCAGGTCATAGACCAGGTCATCCTGAGTGCCATGATATGGCATGTACAGGACAACCAGGGGATTAGGTCCAGCCACTGTGCCTTTGTGAAAGGCAGGTCTTGCTTGACCAATTTGATCTCCTTCAAGAGATGCCCTGCTTAGTGGATGAGGGAAAGTCTATGCATATTGTCTACCTGGACTTTGACACCATTTCCCACAGTATTCTCCTGGAGAAACTGGCTTGGGCCAGAGTTCTCACACTGCTCACTGGGTTAAAAACTGGCTGGATGGATGGGCCCAGAGCGGTGGTGAATAGAGTTCACCCAGCTGGTGGCTGGTCACAAGAGGGATTCCCCAGGGCTCAGTGTTGGAGCCAGTCCTGTCTAATAACTTTATTGATGTTCTGGAGGAGGGGATCAAGAGCATCCTCAGTCAGTTTGTACATGACACCAGGCTGGTGGGAATGTTGATGTGCTGAAGGGCAGGAAGGCTCTGCAGAGGGATCTGGACAGGCTGGATCAATGGGCTGAGGCCAGTGGTATGAGGTTCAAAAAAGCCAAGTGCCGGATCTTGCACTTAGGTCACAAGAGCCCCATGCAGAGCTACAGGCTGCGGAAGAGTGGCTGGAAAGTGGCCCAGGAAAAAAGGACCTGGGAGTGCTGGTTAACAGCAGCTGAACATGAGCCAGCTGTGCCCAGATGGGGAAGAAGGCCAAAGGCATCCTGGCCTGTGTCAGAAATAGTGTGGCCAGCAGGAGCAGGGCAGTGATTGTCCCCTGGGCTCGCCACTGGGGAGGCCACACCTCAAATCCTGTATTCAGTTTTGGGTCCCTCACTATAAGAAATACACTGAGGTGCTGGAGCATGTCCAGAGAAGGGAAACGGAGCTGGTGAAGGGTCTGGAGCATAAGTCCTGTGAGGAGTGTCTGAGGGACCTGGAAGTGTTTAGCCTGGAGAAAAGGAGACCCAGAGAGGACCTCATCATTCTCAACAACTCGTTGAAATGAGGTTGTAGCCAGGTGGGATGAATCTCTGCTCCCAAGTGACAGGACAAAAGGAAGTGGCCTCAAGTTGTACCAGGGAAGGTTTAGATAAGCTCTTAGGAAAATTTTCAGTATGAAAAGGGTTGTCAAGCACTGGAACAGGCTTCCCAGTGAAGTGGTTGAGTCCTCATCCCTGGAGGTATCTAAAAGACATGTAGAAATGGTCCTTAGGGACATGGTTTAGTGGCGGACTTGGAAGTGCTGGGTTAATGGTTGGACTTGATGAACTTAAAGGCCTTTTTCAACCTAAGTGATTCTATGATTCTATGATGAAGACACTGGTAACTTCACTTTCTCTGCTGGAATGACCTTGCTTGATAAGTCCTAAGATAGCATTTCACCTTTGGCTTTTTTTTACACAACTGCACCAATGGCTCAGAAATATCTCACAACTAAGAAACACACTTTTTTTTTTCTCCCTTGTTTTGCTGTCTCCAAAAAGTAATTGTAGAACCTGTACTTCTTTCCTTGAATGCTTGACTTCATATCTGCACAACTAAATTTTATCCTGATCTTGCAGCATCTCCTTTGGATGAAAGGTGCCCACCCATCTGCAGTTGGCTGCTAGGGTTTTGTCAATCTGCAGAACGAATGTGTTTCCTGTGCCCCCTCTGCTGTCTAACAATTGTGTCTTCTGCCTGGGCTTAGCCATGCAATGGAGACCATTAGCCTGCTTTCCACATGTCCTTCACAGTTCTCATTTTGCAGTGGAAATACTGTTTCTAATTGCTGCAGTGCAGGAATTATGTCCCTGGTGAATTAGAAATGCATGAATATCCAGGAAAGGTGAGCCTTAAAACATGGAGCTTCTCTTAAAGATCCTAAAAATTGCTTCAAAATATCAGTCTACATTTAAATGCAATAGTTTATACTTAGCTTTAATTAATTACTTAAATAATCTTATTTTAGGTCCAAGTCATGATTTGTCATTACTTGTGGTTTCTCTGTGACCTCAGCTGCTATTGATCAGAAAGTCAGTAATTCCAGTCTGATTCTGTTTTGTTGGGCCTGACAGTAAAAATATTTTGGCAACTTAATTAAAATTTATAAATTATGTAAACAGAATGCTTCTTACTTCCATACTCTTGTTATTCTATAAACGTCTCTGTATTGATGGTAGATCAGTCCAGCATTAAATAAGCAGAACATAATCTTCCTGTAGGTCATTTTGTTTCAGATCATTAACTCCATTTTCTAGTCAGCTGCCTCTCTGCAAATTCTAAAAACATTGATTCAATCTACATTGGTGTTACTGCTCATTCATTTCAGTTATTCCAATCAAATGTCACAATATATAAAAAATGTCTCAGATAATCATTATGGGACGATAGAGCTCCAGAGCACTGCCAAGGCTCTTCCTGTAGCTGCTATGACGCCAGCTACGGTCTCCCAACGACTTACTATTAAATACATCCTGGGGGGTTAACTGGATGAACTATTAAACAGACTTTTTTTTTTTTACATTTGCTCATATTACATTTTAGACATTTTGGTGTGCTTAAATCTGTCTCTTAAAAAAAAAATTGTAATGATCCCTCTTAACAAAAAACAATGGAAATAGCTCTGTATAAATAATTATCACAATCAGCAAAAACTTATTATTTTACCAGCTACTGATCCCATCTTTCTTTCCTGAACTATAGACCCAGGCATTCTCCATATCAAGAAACATCTCCATCACCATTATGCTTCTCCATGAGCTCTGACAAAGACTGATCTCTTTTTAGACACTGGTAGTTGCATTCTCTTGATACCTCTGCTTTTAAAATGATCTCTTTTGCACATGTCCACTTCTAAAATTTTGTGAAGTTTCAGAGCTATCAGGCATTCAATACTAGGCCTTTCAAAATTTGTAATTTTTTCAAGCGTACTATTGTCAATAGACACTATTCTTTCCAAAAAATGGGGAAAAAAATTCAACTTCAGTTGTGAAGAGACAGTATTTTTTTCTAAAAAAAGACAATCACTAGAGCTAGAGTCTGCTCCTTGGCTCCACCACAGACCACCCAATCTACAGAAAGTTATCCATCAGATCCAGTCAGCTGGGGAATGCAGCCTGCTCTGGATGCCAAGGATCTCCAGAGAGCAACACAGCCAACTTCATATAATTCCTGTCCAAAGGATTTAAACCAGAAATATTCTTGCCAGTTACTATAATATCTTCTTACTGTAACTACCACCACCATTTCTGAAGAGATCTGACATTAGAGAAATCATGAAATACATTAGCAAGTTGTTTGAGACAGAGAAGATAGAGAAACTTCAGAGGATAGTTGGTTTCTGATCAGATTTAACTGCCAAGAATATTAAATTAAAAAGTAATCTGAAGATCCTTAATGCTATGTTGAAGAAATATTCTGTTTCTTGTTTTGAACAAAAATTCATCACAAAGGAAAATTCTTTTACAGTAAGTACAGCTTTCAGTAGGCATTGCATTAGAAGGTATTGCAACAGAAGGTTTTTAAGGTATACTAAAAAGAACAATCTAGTTCAATGCCAAGACAGTATTAAAAAAACCCCACAAGTAAAATATGGTAAGTAACTTAGTATTTGTTAGGTTGAGTTCTTTGGCTCATATCACTAACAGAAAAATCTTGCTACCATTATTTAATTAGTAATTCTCCTACTATAAAATGAACAAGTATGTATAAGTATGTATTTTTTTCTCTAATTGCAGAACGTATTTCTTCAGTGATCCAAATACATGGGAAAATGTATGTACTGTGGAGAACAAATGCATCTGACTAGAAGTAAATACGTACAATAAAATGGAGATAATTGAGAGAGAAGGCTTAATCAATACATAGAAAACTTCATGCCCACAGCAACTTTGATTATTGAATTCCTATATATGTTGGTATAAGATTGTTAAAATGCAATGTTCACCCAAATTATATACTTACTATATTTCTTGTTCAGTTACAGCCTAGGAAAATTGAGTCTGGTGCCTTTAAATACCATTTCGTTGGAGATTCCTAGGAATGTAGAGGACTTTCGAAATGCAAAGTTTTGAGGTTTTTTTGCAAGTGCAGTGCTGCCAAATATTTTTACCACTAAATAAATGCTATTTCAGCTGCATTTGAGCAGTAATAGTGGTAGCTAATGGCCTATTCAGTTAATTATAGTTATTCACTTCCTGGAAATGCCTCAGAATATAAGAAATGTTTTGTTTTTGTTGTGGATTTCTAAATTACAGGCATTATATAACACCCATGATATATAACCTATCTGTATGAATACAAACTGAACCCAAAATCACTCCCCTAAAGTATTTCTAGTGCTTGAAACCTCCAAAGAAAGAAAAATGCTGCTGTTACCCACAGAGCTACTGAAATAGCACTAAAAGTAGGGTAAGAAATGGTTTTAGAGAAAGTTCTGGTTTAACTAAAATGTGGCTATTTGTCATCCATTTACAGAGGTATGAAATAACTATTACAGAATATTTTTTTAAATAAAGAAAATCAGAAACATTCTCAAATAGCTCAAATACACAGATTCTACCTTAAAGAAAAAAGGGCCGCAGATGTAGGGTTTCAATCTGCCCCATAAGAGACAGATCAACCATAAAGTCCTCATTCTGAGACCAATGCTCTCATCGAGTGTTGTACCAATATCAGATTTATCTTGTCCACCTCTTTTTATATAGGTTGTAGAAGTCCCTGCCAGTCTTAACTCTGCTTTGTTCACTGCTCAGGAGAGATTATATGTATCATGCTGCACGTTGACAACCTGTCCCAAGGGTAGTGTGAGATATATATCTATATATAGATATATATATATAGATATAGATATAGATATATATATATCTGTGTGTGATATAACAGCTGGTTCTATCTCATCTCTTTGTCGCTGTCGTTATACTGATGAGACACAGAATCCCCTGTAGTTTCTTCAGGAAGTATGTTCCAGATGTGTTTTAAAAAGCTGAAGAATATGTTTTAAAACAACGTTCAGCTTCTGAGGTCAGGCTGTGTTTTTCAGCTGCAATTGCTTTGCAGAAAGGATTAGATTAGTAGGTCATAAAAATATTCCTCCAACTACTTCAAGGAGTGAAGACAACCTTTGAAACAGTCTTCTGTTGGCTTCCTGGATGAAAGAACTCCTCCATGGGAGCATACAAAAACTCAAAAGACTTTCAAAATTAGAATATGGACAAAGTTTGGTATTAAATGTCTCTTTTATTTCTCCTGGAGAAAAAGATACTAAAGTATTTGCTGAAGAAGTCATTTGGCAGGCCATAAAAGACATGGGGGGGTGTTCTAGTTTTAACTTTTGTTTTGCAGAACTTTTTAGAATTTAATGATTAAAAGGAAATCAAACCAAAGTGATTATAAAAAGAGAGATTTCATGATTCCTAGGAAGGAAAGAGCAGACCAGTGCTAGAGAAGCACAGGGAATGCAGCCACAGCCAGCTCCAGAGATTTATCAAGGACACCCTCAGGCAAAGGCAATCCAGAGGGGGAAAGAGTTCAAAAGAGAGGACTAGTTTACAGAAGGGCAGCACTAAAGTACAGCAGCAAATTAACCCAGTGCAGAGTAAGTGAGGAGTGTGCTATACCAGGAGATAATTAATTACTTTAGAGCCCCAAAGGAGTAATTTAAGAGGTACTGGTAAGTACACATGCTGGGAGAACTGCAAGGAATTCACCATGCAAACATGCAGGGAAAAGAAAGATAGAGAAACATAAGAAAAATCTTGTAAATGTGTTAGAAAAAGAAATACAGCATTGAACAACCTTGCTAGTTCAAAATAAACTTTGCATGTGAGAATACTGCTGCCATCACCTGTAGCTCTGCAGAGATCAAATTAGCACCCGAGCACCGCCTTTGGTGGCTGAAATGTCAGTGAGCTCAGGTAATTATATGCTGGCACAGTGACAGGCAGAGAAAAGTCTGACTACATCCTACAACCTAACTTCTGCATGTTATCAGTCAAACAAAGGCCTTTCACGAGGTTTCTCAAAACAAGCGAGTTGTAATTCGGATGCCTTTTATATTTGACAGTCTCATACTTTGGCGATAAAGGAGATTTTTTAACATCTGATATGATATATTAAACTGGGTGAGGTTGCAAGCAGTTTACAAGATTGGATTAGAACTCACCATAATTGCAGTAATTTGGATAGATGTTTTGAAATTAATACATTAGATCCACAAAGAAAAGGGTGAATTACTATCAAAAGATCTGCAAGGGAGTTACCGTGTTTTATAACCAAACCCTAAGTCAGGATGCTATCCACTTGCAGAAAAAGGTAGCCTGATATATAGTCAGAGTAATACTGTAAGCAAATCAAGTAATTATTTTTCCCCTACCAGCAGTGGCAAGACCCTGACTGCATTACTGTATCCAGCTCTACCTAGTGGGCTGTTGAAGGAGAGAGACAGTTGGAGGGAGTCCAGGTGAAAGCCACAAAAAATTGATAACAGATGTAGAAGAACGGAAGGTTGCAAGAAATAGATTGTTTAGTCTAAAAAGAGTGAAGACTAAGGGAAGACATGATAACATTTAAAATATGTAAAAGTTTGTTATGAGAAGAGGCTGATAACTAATTGCTCTTCATAGTCATCATGCAGAAGACAAGACTTAGTACACAGTTGTGGAGAAAAGCTCTCTAACACAAGGTCAGTCAGCCAGGCAGTAGGTTATCTACAGGTATTGCATGTAATGGTGTCACAAGAAGTGATGGCAGCAGCTGAGACAAATCCATGTAGGGAGGAGGAGAGGTGTTCTTGATTCTCCCTGAAAGCAGGCAAACAGCCCAGGTGATCCTCTGTAAGATCCCATCCAGCCTCACGCTTGGCCACAGAAACCAGGCACAGATCAGAGCTTTCCATCAAAGAGACTGAATACTATGATACATATGACTGTCACTTATCTCAAGATGCTTGCGAGGAAGGATGGAGCCTGCAGGACAAGGGATGAATCTCTCAAATCCATTTAGCTAGTTAATTCAATTGGCTGGAGGTAGCAGAGAGCACCCACTCAGTCACCACTGGATGCTCTTCTATTTGTTTAACATGCCCATGCCCAGCCATACCTTTACTCCACCTTTGCTGCCAATAGCCCTTTCCAGTGGTTTACAGGAGTATTATCATAGAAGTGGTTTATCCAGAGGATTTAGGTATACATGCTGTGGGGCCACTGGAGGAATGAGTTAGTGAACGAGTTAGAATGAGCTGAACAGGCTTTAAAACCAATAGGCAGGGCTGAGGCTGCAGCGATGCCTGGCAGGGACCAGGCTGGCCATCAAGGCTGTACCTAGAGAAGGCAAATGGCATGCAGAGGAAAAGGGGTGACACACCAAGTGCCTGCACTATGGAGATTCCCACTATGGGGGCACAGCTGGTGGCCAGCAGTGCCAAATCTCTGCCAGGGAGGACAAGCTATGCAAGGCCACTGCACTGGGCCATCCCAGCCACCAATTGGGCTGCTATTCCCAGCTGGTTGAGAAAACAGGATCAGAAACTCCAGTACGTCAGAGAGATGGAAAGACGGGCTTCAATATGGGAACATCCGGAGCGAGGCCCTCAAGTTTTGCTGCCTTTAGAAGAGTCTGAGGAGTAGACATTAGGGAAAAAGATATTGAAGGGTCCTATCCCTCACAGAAGGGCAAGCCTGCAGATCCTCAAGTGGCTTCACCTGTACACTGGTGGATTCACAACAGGTCTCTTAGTATTACTAATTTTTTTTGTGAAGAAGCAGAATTCAACTGACATTAACCGGAATTTTCAAAACCAAAATCTTCATGCAAACTGGCAAGTGGGGCTCATTGATTCACAGAGGGAGATGCTGCACAACCAGCAGGAGCAGTTTGAGTGTGCTGGGTCTTGCACACTGCTGCCAGGCCCCTCCGTGGGTTTTCCCCTGTACTACAATCAAACACCCTGTGCCTGACCACAGCAACCCCGGCATAAGGTGCCCTGCCTCTACTTGAAAGTGCTCCTTCCAATGGAGCAAATCCATTTTCCGAACTACAGAGTGCACAGAGTGCAGAGCAAAACACTGCCACTTCTCTTCTCTTAACCTTAAACAAAATTATTTATAAAAACAAACTACTCTCCATTAAAATAATAAAGTGGAGAGCAAGGCAAACATAGCCAAAGGTCTGTTCTTATGCTCGATCACATGTAAAGACTGGATAATGTACTGTGTATGTTGGAACTTTCTTCTTGCATGACAATACAGACCATAACTATTGTCCTGGCAAAATCAAAAGGATTGATAAATGGGATTAAACAGATCCTGTCAATTACTCAGTTGCTCTTTCTACTTTCCCGTCAAGCCTAATAGATTTCTGAAAAACTTCCTCAGGTTAGAGTAAAATAAAGGTCATACTTCAACCATTTTTAATGATGATTTGTATGATTTTCCTGGTATGATGTCAAAATTGTTGCATATTATACTAGCTTTTACTTATAAATGTAGACAACTAATGAGATTGTACAATTTGTAGACATTCAGATTTGATTTTTTTAATGGTCCCTGCAGGGGAAAAAAAAGTAAAAGGAATAGTACAATACTGACAGAGAAATGTTTGTAATGCAATACCCTGATTACTCCCTATTTATTTTCCACATGTACTGAGGTAGCACTAACATTTCATTGCCTAATGACCTTTGAAATTAATTGAAATTTAATAGCTGTTTTCACCTCTAACTGCTTCAGCAGGGTGGGGGGGGGGGTAGGGGGGAAGGAGCACCTGTAATTATAGAAATGACCAAGAAAGCAACACTCAAAAGAATTATTTCCTTCTTTGATTCCACAGTCACTCCAGAGCCTCTGCAGACCGTATTGCATGGGTAAGGATGACTCATGAAGTAAAATAAATCTGAAGATGAATTCTCTCCCAAATGATGTAACTAAGTGGGACATCATCAATTTCCAGAAAATACTTGCTTTCCTTCATTTTGTAAGAATGCCCTATTGAGCATCTACTGAAGCGTCTCCACTGAATGGCAGCACCAGTTAAGTGCTATGAATGCAGCAGATATTCCTTTTTCTGCTATGCATCATGCCATCTTTAGGTTGCTGCATGTTGAACAATTATTACAGACATTTATGGCAACATAAACACTGAAGAAACTATGCTAACTAGGGACTGAGGATACTAAAAATAATTGTGAGCCTCCAAGGACAGAAGAGTTGTCTGTAACTTACTAATTACATGAAAGCATCCTTGTCTTCATGAAACAGTTTAGTCAAACTCTCCCTGAAAGCACACAGGTTGCTAACGGAAAAGACATAACAGAATTTCCCATTACCAGTAGTAGCAGTAGGGCCCAAATCTGTTCCCAGCACTTCTGTTACGAAACCTACCACACTCAAAACAAGTAAAAGCAAGAATTGGAAAAAAAAAAAAAAGAAAAGAAAAAGCAAATTCTGTCATCATCCCTTTATGATAAACGGAAAACCAAAATACAGAGACATAAAGCAATTCGTCCACTATCACAGTAAGTGATAGGGGACAGCCTACAGTAAGCCACATGAGATCTTAACTTTAGAGCACTCAGTCCAACTTCCATTAAACTGTAATTAATATAATGGATCATATTCCTATGAATTAGTGATTTATAGGACAGAGTGTCAACACAGATAGAAATTCCTGATTCCCCTGACTTTTCTGAAATTGTATCATTGATGTGTTTATATGAGAGCTCCAGATCCTCTCCAACAAGTAATAAAGTGGGGACACATCTCATCTGGAATAAGGAATGCACACCATGGAAACAGAAGCATGCTAGTCAAAATGGTCAGGTGATTAGATATAATAAGAAGGAGAAAAATAAAGTTGCAATGAAAGATCAAGGTTTATGGAAGTTAATATTGTACTTTCCTCTGATCTCCACAAAACAAGCAGAAGAAAGAAGGAATTTACAGACATACTGCAGGCACAATAATTGTCACCATAAAATTCTGTATTTTGTGAATTTACTGGTTTATTTTACAAATATCCTAACATGAGAGCTTGAAGGATAAGGTAGCACATTTTTACAACTGACCCTAATTCAAAAAGAATACAGCCTTTTTCAGTATTGTTCTTAACTATGCCAAGTTAAAATCTTTGGACACAAAGTTGTCCTGGCTTAGGTGTCTTGAGAAATAAGATGATGGTGTGGGCAGGAGCTGAGAAGTTCTAGAAAAGAAGGAAGCTTGAACACAAGAGATATTACACTGAGTGGGAAGAGACAGGATAATCCAACAGGAAAGACTATGGATGTGCATATTTATAAGCACACACGGAAGGCTTATTCTGTGTTAATCTAATCTTAGGTAGGTTGATTTCAGCACAATTACCAAGAACCAACAAACATTTTGATTCAAAATGTACTTTACTTCCCAGGTGCAATTACATCGGGATTTACACCCACCTGCTGGGGAACAATATTTGTGCCTTTGAGAACTTGTGCTTTTATATAGTGCACTGTTTCATACTCAGGATGAACATATGCCTCAACAGAAGGGTATGATGGACTTGGGTAACCTCTGAGACTAAAATTATTATTTTACTTTTAGTACTGGAGGCCAGATTGCCATGTCTTGTAATGGATTACTTTCCATAGTTATATAGTTATAAGCTAAAGAGACCAAATAAAGTTAGAACCATTTGTTTCCTGTGTTGAAAAAAAAAAAAAAAGATTTTTCAGAAACAAAGAATAAACTGGCACTTTCATTTCCTGCATAACAAAAATAATCTATTATGGTAGAGGAGACCTCTTTTAATGTGATGACACATTGATTTTTGGATGCAACTACAAGACAGCTTTATTTTGTATAGCAACTTCCATACAAAACATATTTTTGTTTGAGCCTTCTTATGTTTAAACAGTGCAGTAATTTAATAATACAGTTTCAATGTGCATATAAAATAAAAGCAGATAAGGAAACATTAAGGATGCATAGCTATTTACATCTATATCCTGACTGTCCAACAGGGACTTGATAGTGCTGTAAATTTTAGTCTGTTTAAAAGAGGCAAACTAAATATCATACTGGACTAAAAGCAGCCAGATACCTGGAAGACTGCAATTGAAACTTCAAGGACCTTGGTGACAAGATATTTACTCATATCTGGGCTTATGGACACTCATTTGTAGTTACTAAAATACAGTTTAAAAATAAGTAAAACATCACTAAAATCTGTCTCAGTTAAAATCCTGTAGCCTGGGAAACATACATGCTTCTTGAAAACCTAATTAAAAGCCAAAGAAGGTATCATATCTCACAGTGCTAATGAAAAATCTACTGTCTGCTTCTATCAAAAATATGAAGTGCCACTGAAAGCATATGGGAGGAAGGAGAATCTCAATAAATTATTTGTGAAAGATATTGCACCGAATATTTCAGAGGATTAAACTTCTTTTTGGGAATTATTTTGAAATTCATGATAGGTAATTAACTCCATCAAGTAAGAGCTTGCTGGTAGAAGGGTAGTTTCTGTGTAACATTTTTCCTAACTTTTAATATGAAACTTTGGGAAATCAACCCAGTTTCAAGAAATGTCAGGTTTTAAAAAATATTTGAATAACATTTCACATTCTAGAATAACATTCTAGGATAGAAAGAGATGGTTTCCTTAGAAAAAACAGAATAATCTCACAAGCTCATCTACCTTGAACCACAGTGTCAGGAAAGTAAAAGCTAGGAAACAGAAACATTAACTGAACAGAAGAACAAACTAAAGGTGTGTTTTAACATACTAGATTTTAAAACTTGTCACTGCTTTATCAATTGTGCTTGCAATCAAGGAAACAAACGATCACGTTTACATAAGTGTTGTTACATTATTTTCCGTTTCTCCATTTTTGCCTTATTTGTTCCTTTTCCTTTAGGCACTAATGAAATGATGCTCCCACATCATGTCCTTTAAATGTAAGCACATCCAGTTATTCTAAACAGACTAATCATATTTTATGTGTTTTTCTGGATTAGTACTTAGATTTAAAAATTTCATAATAATCATAAAAAGGAGTGGTAAATCAATGGGGGAAGCAATTCAATCCACTTTTCAAAGTATTAATGAGAAATCAAAAGCATTTATTATTATAACTATTAAAACACGGCTGAGTGTGTAAATGAGCACTCTCACAGCTTCACAGAGATTATCACAGAATATTCTGAGTTGGAAGGGACCCATGAGGATCAGTGAGTCCAGCTGTCAAGTGAATAGCCTGTACAAGGATCAAACCCACGACACTGGTGTAATTAGCATCATACTCTGACCAACTGTGCTCATCTCAGGGTCTGACCATGTTTCCAACAGACATATTCCAGTGGATTATTTTTATGCTTTCTCTTTTTGGCAGTGTTGCCCTTCAACCTCTTCAAATATGTTTTGATCCTGAAGACTGTCAAGGATGAAATAAAGGGTCGACAAGAAGCAGGAGAGCTTTAAATTACACACCATATTCAAATAATGTTTAATTATCGCTTTTAGACGGTCACTATTGAGACCATAGATACACAAAGCAAATGTGCAATCAGTAGCTACCAAATAGGACCGCATCCATCTCATCCACTTACACAGGAGACAAAAGGAAAAAACATGCTATCTGCTCTGTAATAGTAGCATAATTTGAACTGTCAGGAACTCATCATAAGTTTTCTTAAATCGACTTGCCCCCTGACGAGGCATGATATAATACTTTTGAATCTAGCTTTACAAGAAAAGAATCTAATCCAACCATAAATACTTAAATTTTGATTAAATTCTACCATAAGGTTATTTTCCTATCTACCTGTTCATATGCTTGGGCAGCATATTTTTTTTCTTATTACTAAAATTAACTTTATACTCTCTTGAAATGAGTATGGATGGGTACTTCTTGTGAGTCAGAGGTGACTGCTTGGACTCAGCTCTCTGGTCAGTTTGAGGGGTACTTTCCTCATCCTCTCAGGGAGCTATGGAGCAGGATGAGCATCTGCTCCTGACACCACAGTTGATGGTCCCGTGTGCCACAGGAAATTACCAACTGCTTCATATGACATCCAGCAGGAATTTGGGAAACAGGTGAGGTAGACATCTTGCCAGTCCAGGGACAACTTCTATGATAACTCCACAGTGGTCTCTGAGTTAACGTAAGTTAGTGTCTCTAGCTGGGTCAGCACTGAATATTTAAGAAACGTTTTAGAATAACAAAATTTTTTTAGGGATACAGAACATGCCTGGAGCAACAATGGGGAACCGCAGTGCCCTAGTAACCACAAAAACCTGAGTGATGCAGACCCTTTTCTGTGCTGGTTCCTTTCATACTTCCACGTGCAAGCACAAATTTTCAGAATGACAGTGAAAATCAGGAACATTTTATAGAAGACATACATAGCTCCTGCTCGCAAAATCTCATCCCATTTCTAGGTAGTAAAAGGTTTGCCATGTTGGAGGTTGAGAATTTGATACAACAATGAGTAATTTTGTTGACTACTTTCAAATGATACTACGATTTCTCCCAAGTCTCTTAGATTTTTATGACCGTCTTAAAAGAAAGCTAGGAGAGCTATAAAATAAAATGAGAAGCAAAAGTTTTTTCAAGGTTTGCTAAGTTGCCCAAAGAACTGTTTCTCAGCAGGATGAGTCTGAGGTTTTGTTTCAAGCAACTCCTTTGGGAGACATCACCTTGCCATGTTACAGGCATGCCCACGTGGGGATAAGAAACAGTAGAGTGGGTGGCTGATAACCTAATGACACAAGTATGCGAAAAAAACCTATTTTCCTGATACTTGAAGTATCTTTAGTAAAGCTGACCTTTGGAAACAGATACTATTCACCCAGCAGTGTATCTTCCCCTAGAAGAGCCCGAGGAAAGCCTATGCTTGGCCTTGACAAGAACAAGAGCTTTCTGCACCTGCATTTACTTGGCCAGCAAAGAGGTGGACAGAAGACTTCCTCATTGCTTCCCACCCCATTGCTATGGCAACTTTCACACAGAGTCACAGAATATCCAGAGTCAGAAGGGACCCATAAGGATTAATGAGTCCAACTCTTAAGCAAATGGCAAACATAGGGATTGAATCTGCAACCTTGGTGTTACCAGCACCATGCTCCAACTGCCCTTTCCCAGGACAGCCCATGAACCAAACAAGGGTGACTGCTGCTAAGCAGCCACATCCACAGCATGGGCACATGGAACACAGGTGCCCCTCCTGGTGTTGTGGCCTGACATGGGGGCCAGGAAACCTGTCAGGGAACCTGTTCAGCATTTACAGTGGCAGCATAAAATATGTAAAACTTAAAATTCCCTGTTAGAAAGACTGTTTAAGTTGAAATTATTTGAATTATTATTTTCAAGTTGTTTAAATCAGAAGAAAAAAGAGAGAGTATTCTGATAATTTATTTAACCTAGTTTTCCATTTATAATTTTTGTTGTGGTTTTTTTTTCCCTGTAGCTAGGTTTACTCTTACTAAAATGACCACCTAAACATTCTGATACGGAATTAAATAGAACAATTATATTTTTTGATGAAGAATATGGTATAGCAAAATAAATTTGTTTAGCAATGATATAGTTTAATACATATTCAGTTCTTGATTTCTTATAAAGAGAATTATAGATATTACGTATCTTATTTTCAAAGTGACAATTTTTATTTATCTTCAATAATTTGCAAACAATATTTTGAAGACCTAATCAAATTTCCGTTTGTTTTGTAGTCACTTATGCAATGAAATTTGTCTTTTGCGTTACATGTGCAACACGGTTTTCTTTGGTACACCCACAAGTATTACTCCATCTGCCATGTGAGCAGTGACTGCATCAAAGCCCATCCATCTCCTTATTGCCCTGACTCTGCTGTGGAGAGCAGCCTTTATGCTCCCATTATGAATGCAGCTGCTGTGCTTCTCCACCCGAGTTGTCTTTGAAGCCATCCCTCTTGCCACCTCTCCAGTTACTATTCACTGAACATTCAAATAAAGCTTCTCTTCCATCTCACCAGGAGCTGGGTAGCCCAAGCTAGAAATCTGGAAGCTGGGAGACTTTTCCTTCTCTCTGCTGCGAGAGGAGTGCAGAAGTGGAGCTCTTTACAGGTGAAGGGACCACATGAGATTTACTGACATGCCCTCTGCAAGACGGTAGCCAGTTGATAAAGGAGTAGTAGAATCCAAGACAGACAAGTGACAACATGAGGTTATGAATGACACATGCTACCCTTGGCTCCACACACAGGGAGACTTGTCCAGAGGTTCATGCTGGACCTACTGTGCTACCCTGATAAAGGTAATTCAAACAGCAATCAAACAGCGTAACTTCTACGGGACCACATCTGGGTATTGCTACGTGGAAACCACTCTTTGATCCTTCTTCACACAGCTGATTCTAACAAGAGAAAAAGGACTTACAGAAGTTTCTTTCTTTGCTGATACAAATAAAACTGAAAGAAAGCCTCTTTCCTACTGTTTGGGACAAATTAGGATTTCTGTTAACAGATGCAATGAAAAAAAAATCTACTAGTTTGTTTTCTTTTTAAGCAACAGTTTTAAAAAACAGCTTACTGAATCTGTTTGACAAAACTCATGTCCACGTAAAAACTGAAAGGGTATTTATACTGTAAAAGCCCCAAAAGGTATAAAACCAGATTCGCTTTTACTTCCTTCAATTCACAGTAAAGACTATAATTTAATCCATACTCTGTACCTACAGAGAATACCACTATCACATTGTTCTTGAACAGAGTGAAAAGATATTCACTGTAGTATGGGGAGAAAAAACCAGAAATGAAAATTTCAGAGAAGAACCAGGAAAGATCTTAATAAAGAGATGAATAAGAAATTAGTCACTCACAAAGAAGGTTATCACAGGAAAATCTCTAGCTTTCTGGGATTTCCTTTCACCTTTCAACACTGTAAGGCTAAATCCCTGGCTTCCTCTTAATGCACTGAGTACAAATCAATATGAAAAAACTGAAATACAAAATCCAAGTAGCATACAATAGAGGGTACAACAGAGGGTGAAAACTACCCCCAGTGAGCATGTACACATGAATTGTATAGAAAGCAGTGCACTGAGGCACAAGAGTGAATTATTCTGAGAATTGTATTGAGGATATAAAGCACCTCACCTGCACAGGGCTTAAGGCAGCAGCTCTCTGGTTTCCATAGAGCCACACCAGAGTGGGCTGGAAGAAACAGCCACGACTACACACGTCCTGGGCACCCTCTACTGGTTTCACAGCAGCAAGTCACAGCACTGGGAAATAAATTCAATGAAGTGCAAGCAAAGTCCAGGGAGGAATAAACATTTTAACTACAAGCAAGAGTTAAAAAAGAGGTATTGAAATTTCTTTCAAAAATTGAAAGAAATAAATACCTGGAAAACTTTTTAGATTTCAAATAACAAAAAGAAAATTTATTATTGGGTAGTGTACCTTGCTCAAAGGTATTCATTGCAGGTTGCAAATTACTGTTCCTAGGTTTCTTCAGAGCTTCTTAATAGTTGCTTAAGTCTGCTTGCAGTTTTCAAAAAGACTTGAAAGCACTTGGTTAGATCTCAGTTTTGTGTTCGTTTTCAAAAGAACAAGTCAAATAGACTAAACATAGAGATTTTAGCAAAGAAACTGGTCAGTGATTTTTTTCCTTTAAAAGGAAGTCAAGTATTTTCCTAGCAGCTATCTCAGCTGTTTCTCCTTATAGTTTCTATCAAACTAAGAATGACACCCGAATCTCATAAACAAAGCATTCAGCATTTCTTGCTTTCAAAATCACTTTTTTCCCCTTTAACATAACTTTTATAAACATCATGGCTAGCAATCATTTCTCCTTAGTTTACAAGACTCCTCCTGACTGTTGACAGGGTTACATGTGACCCTTCATGGTCTGCAAAGTGGACACAAACAAACTCTTGCATGCTTGAAATTACCAAAACCAAAAGCAAAACAAAATAGCAAAGTATAATAATGTTAACCCTCAGCAGCAGCCAGCTAGTTAGGTACCAAATCTACATTACAACTAAGTGAAAACATATATAAATCCCAGTAAATTCACTTAATATCCCTCAAAAATCCTTCAGTTTCACAGTTCTTCAAAACCATAGTAATCTCCCTTTGGTCACTGCTGACATTTCTAAAAACTTTTTCAATCAGTACCAAATCACTAAAGAAAGGAATATCAAATCTCAGGCTTGTTGCATCAGTAACAAAATCAGCAAGTGCTTAGAAAATTTTTCAAAACATGCAACATTTGCACCTATGTGAGAGTAGTTGCTACACCGTTTAATTTTAATTTTCACAAAACGAGGCTCTCTCAAAAGAAAAATCCTACAATACTCTGACACTTGATAACTTGCTACTTCCTATGGATTACAAAATTGTGTAGAATGCAGAATAAAATATTACATCAATAACCACAGATAAGGTGATTGAACTTCAAAGATCACTCCTTTTCTTGCCCACAATTCACTCCTCAGTCCCACTAGAACAGATTTCCCAGTTCCTGTGCTGTTGTTTGGCTGCTCATTTTTGCATCCTCTAAGGCCATTAGGTTGTGATACACTCAGACAGAAATAAATGCAGAAAACATAATTTTTGAGAAAAGAAAGTTAATAAAGTACTAATGCATTTTTTCAAGGACCACACTGTACACAGAATCAATGTACAGGTATACAAGATACAAGAACAAAGATAAGAGATTAAAGAATAAAAAGAAACGAATTGAAATCTCTTATTCTGCAGTCTATACACACAGAAAATGTGCTCTTTTATAGAAATACCATGATCTGAGAAATATTTGTTTTTCACCACGAGAAACCAAAAAATTTAATGGCACTCTGACACACATTATAGGATCCTCACCATATGGATAAGTAAGGGCTATGAACTCCTCCCACCATTTTTGCATTCATCAAGCTCTATTTTATGCAGGAGAGAATTAAATAGTGGAAAAGCCATAGTGTTGTTTTCAAAGAAGTGACAGAAAAAGGCACATGTGAAAGGGAGCATTCGCCACATGTCACAGACAAGACCCAGCAATTCCTCTACTGCACAAGTGCCAGTAGAGTTTAGGGCTTTGCTTGGTATTTCAAGTCTTCAGAACAAACATGCCAGAAGTGGCCACCCTTCACAAAGGGCACAACCAGCTGGTGACCTCGCAATTCATGTCAGGTCCCTGAGCACCAATACAGATGGTAATTAACAATGGGAGCACCTCACCCAGCTGCTATTCTCGTCTTCCTAAATCCAGGGGCTTGCTGCAAAGAAGGGCTCAAAAACTGGATAAGCTGTCCTGGAAAGGTAGGCTTATTCTTTTTGCATGCTCCTCTTGCTGCACACAAAGAGAAGGTGCTCTTTGCAGAAAGTGTCAGTATGTTTTGGGGACACACTGGACTTTCTTAAGAAGGTGACAAAGTAGGCTGCAGTGGCTGGCTAGACACCACTGCTCTATGCAGGCAGGAAAAGTATAGAGGAATCGTAAGAGTACATAGAGACTGTTCCTTCAAAACCCATCAAAACTTCACTTTCAGACTGAAGACACTGGAAACCATTATTTAATAACCAGCTTTGAAATGCTCACTGCAAGGAGCTTTTGCCAAAGAAAAGAAATCAGGGTGAAAATAAAAATTGGGGAAGTATTTAATCACTCCAGTAGAGGTTTTGTGCCTAAAGAAAACACACTAAATTTCCTATTTCAATGTCTTTAGAAATAGATAACAGTGGCATCTGAAGGATTCAAAAGGGCACTGGAGGAGACCCAAGAACATCCTCGTCAGGAACAGTGATGACAATGAGATGTAGCACGTTTGTGCTGGCTGTTACCTAGCATGGTCAAGACTACAAGAGGAATGGGAAAACAAATGCAGATGTAAGGTATATTTGAGGTATCAACCTACTGATAGTATTTCGGAAAGTGAGAACCATGAAAAGGTTCAGGATTAACTTCTGGCCTTTTCCCAGCAAGTGAGATCTTGAAGTAGGAACCACCTGCCTATAGTAGCTTCAGATAAAATTCTGTTCCAGAACAATCCAAAAAAGCACCCACAGTGGTTTTACCATCTTTCATCTTTCTTGCTTGTAACTGAGCTCCCTTCGAGTAGAGCACCTGGTTCACAAATCTGATTTGGCGGTAATTATTATACTGAAAAACATGCTAACTTTAAATACTTCTCCTATTTATAAATACTAACCATGTGACACAGTTGGTGGATGAGCAGGTGCCTTGTGTCTATACAGCTCAATATTATCCCATTCTCAAGGCACCTGCCTGTGCACCTGGCATGACACAGCAGCTTGCCTGGACATATTTGCACTCCCTGTGCTACCTCACACCCTGAGATGAAAGGTTGTGGTTGGTGTTTTTTCCAGCCAAGTGTCAAGGTACTTAAAGTTTTGCCTGTCACAGTTCATCAGTGCATCATTTTCTATAGTGTAAGACTGGGAACCTTGTATTCTCTCGTAACAAAATCAACCACCAATAAGACTAAACCTTACTTAAATATACAAGAATATTTTGTTTTGCTTTACTTTAAAAGAATAAGACACCAAATAGTGTAAAAAAACAGGTGTAACCAACCAAATATCTCATAGCAAGCTAAATTTAGAACCCCAATCTAATATTTAGATTTTTAAGTATTCAACTGATTTTCAGAGATGATATGCACTTAAATCTGTACGTGAACACCCCCATAACTCTGACTCCTTTGACACAGCAAAGGTGGAAGACAAAACAAGTACGTGTCAGCTGCAGGAAGACCTTAAGTGTAACATGTACGGCAAAAAGGAAGAGTGAATACTGAAGCCTATGTTTCCTTTTGTAGTGCAACCTGTTAATTCTCTAGCTAAGCTTTCCATAAGCTTCTGTAAAATAGATATATAAACATACACTGATAGTTCTACAAGAATAAATTTTAATGTATTGCATGTTTTGGGGTTTGTTGCTCAAGTCAATGCTGGACTGTTACTGTAAGACAGGATGCGTCATTTCAAAGCTGCATTCTAAGACACTTAATAGGTCCCAGTTTTGGAAAAAAAAGAAAAGTGAGACAAAGGAACAATGACGAAATTTCTTGAGAAGGGCCACTAAGAAAATGTAATTTTCAAATAGCTATTTTTTTAAAGAAAGCCAATCAGATGGTAAGACCATGAATTAAAACCTTTCCAGTTCTTTAGCAGACTTTATCCCTAAAAATGCTAGAAATATTTACAAAATTGCTTTCACGTATTTGTTCCCTTTGGATTTATGTTTGTTTACTTCAATGTATCAAGATGAGAGACACTTAAACAAATTAATTCTTCAAGTTGGGAAAAGAAAAATTCTTCATAGCTTTCAGACAATTTGTTGATTGGTTAAATTTCTTCACTCTGAATAAGAAAAATTAGAATATCTGGGGACAAGGAGAGGAATGGAGAAGGAAAAATCAAGACTCTGGTATTCACTGCTATGTACAAGTTGCATGGGACAGGTCCTGAGGCTGCTCTAGCTTGTGCGCAACTTTTCCAGTTCATGTAAGAGACAGGATAAGCTGCTAGGATGTGTGAAAAATGCCATTTTAGTTACATTTTTGAACATGCTAGAACCAGACTATCATGACAAATATATGCAATTTTGAAAAAAAATTTTATTTCTCTCTCTCTTTTTTTTTACATGTCATTCATTACTTCTATTCTGGTTAATACAGAAATATAAGAACTTTTCATGGAGAAGGAAATTTATTGAGGAGAGTTAGGCAGCACATTCTAAAATGAAATACAAAAACTTTATTAACCTAGTGCATTCATTTTTTTTAAAACCTTTGAAGAAAAAGAACACTATTTAAATAAAACATAAGCTTTCAAAAAAGCAATATGCAGATGAAGAAAAGAAAGCTAGAGGACATCATGGATTTTGAACAAAGAACAGTGAGCATGTATTAAAGGGCTGCTCTATGTGCTACAGTGAAAAGATCTACTTAGAAAGTACAATCATTTTGGGAGAACCAGAAGATAAGACCAATGCATTTAAGTAGCTTTAATTTCCTTGCTTTCTTTCACTCTACGAATTTCCTAGCACAAGACTAGACAAGTATAGTGCTTGCAATTTTTTTCAGACATTTCATACAATCTATTTCATCATACTCTTAGAATACCAATAAAATCTTTATTAGGGCTGTCTGCTCACAAATACTTGCACAGGAAAGAGAATTTGAAAGGAAAAAAAGTTATCCCCTAGAAGGCTTTGGGCTAAAAGCAGTAGAAAAATCAAGGACACTAGAACCATATAAACTTCTATCACCTACTCTTCTAAAGGCTGGTGAAGAAGAAACTGAGACACCCAAGACAGAGGTTGAAATCCTGGACCTAATGAAACAGTCATGTCCCACGGGTACACAAGAGGCTGTATACCACATACTGGTTTAGACTGAAGCAGCATTATTTTAAATTCTCTAGCAATAACATGAAAGAATGTAATAACTTTAATCAAGAATATGGTATTTTCTGCAGATAGCAGAAAGTGATACTGCAGCCAGCACTTGTCAAACTGGGATACTATTGTGAAATGCACCCTTTTTAGCTACTGAGATACTTAAAAATAATCCGTAATTATCTCTGTACTAAGTAGACATTCCTCAACAGTGATGTTTGAGATCGGTGATTCACACAATTTGGTAATCTCCCCTATCGCTTTCTGCGATGGTTTTGCCCCAAACAACATCACTCCCAACTTCTCACTAGTGTCTGTATTGTCTGTGTACTGCAGTGATGCAATACACAGAATGTATTACTTACTGAACAGGTTACACAGGCATTAATCAGAACATCCTCTAATTAGCGTTCAGAGTGGAGCCCCGAACAAGGGCATTATTTGGACTGGGAGATAAACAAGGAACAAAATAATTTTGGATTTTACACTAACACCCCAGTTTAGCACATTCCCTGCAAGTGAGATAGTTCTTCATCACACTTTTGGCTAGGTTCTGAAGTATTTACTACTTAAAGATACCCAAACACCTATATTAACATCTGTGTGAAGTTGTACCTCCAAGAACCTTGTAAGCTTACAAATATTTACACCTACCTGAGTTTTGTGGGGGTTTTTTTGTTGTTTGGACAGGGTGAGGGGGTGTTCATTTTTAATTGAGGTATGGGCAATACTAAGAAAAATGCTCAGGAGTACTTAAAATCTTTGGATGCTTGTTAATTAGTAAATATTTAATCAGAATGCATGCATTAAATTCTATTGAATATATATATAAAAAAGAAAGGTTTATTCATGCTTTCTAACTGTATTTTTTCTCATTTCAAATTAGGCTAACAAGCTATTGCAGCTGAAAAAAACATTACCTATCCACCGGCTTACAGATAGATCCAGTCTGTACAGTATTTTTGGTGTCTGCTAGAATATGCTATTTCATACCACTTTCCTGTTTTCCACAGTGTTACTGATCATGAATCAAGGATTGCAGGAACAAAGCATGTATGAAGTGTACACACACAAACTACAGGCAGTATGCACACAAAACTTAAAAATTAACACTTCAATATTCTGTAGAAATAACGTTTATCCTAATCACTTCAAAGTTTTACACTCTAATGGGTGCCTCACTCATTTTATCAATTCATAGAACTTCAACATCCAAATTCATAGTTTTAATACGGTGTTTCTAAATCAACATGGAATTTGAGAGATGCCATTATTTTGCTTTTAATAAATAGAAAAATTCCAAAACAATCAGCAATCATTTCAATTTGCTTTCAGTATTTTACTTTTAATCACAGACAGCTTTACCACTAGGGTCCTCAATAGTGAATTACCTACACTGGTAATCATACTGTACAAAAAATCCATGAGATTCAAGATAAAGTCTTATGGTTGTCCTAGATTTAAACATCTCAGTTATGCAACAGAATGACATAATTCAAAGGTATTTCTAACTTGCTGTAAGAGGAATTCTGTGATAGAACTGCCTGACAAAATAATGTAACAAAAGCATGTGAAAAAAAAAGGAAAATGAACTGGACAAACTAGTACAACCTTCAGTAAACATTTTTAAAGTTGAGTGTACACTTAGTATTTACGTATTTACACTACTGAAATGACAGAGATTTTCTGGAAGAAAATCACAGAACCCAAAATTGCCTTTCAAATTCTACAGACAAAAATTTACTGGTTTTCTCTCTATTTTTGTCTGAAGTTTGAAATGGGTGGTTCTTTTCAAAAGGAAAAACTTAAGGCACATTTAAAACTGCATTTCACTGCATTGCTGAATGAGATGTGATTACCTCAGAAACAGCATAAATCCAAGGTACTTTTTCCCTTGATCAACTGAAGTGGCTGTGACAGCTTCCTTTGACTAAATGAAGGTGAATGGATTTTTAGAAAGGACTTTATACACCGAGATTATTTCTACTTAATTCCTGGTGTTACCAAGAAAACGCTACATTACTTACAATATGATCTCTATTTAGTGTGGAAGTGATATTCAGATCCAAAGTCCCTGCAACTATGGCTTTGGTGAGTCCTACAAACCTACATCTGAGTTAACAATTCTATATCCATTTAACACTCTTCACCTATTCACCTAGTAAGCATTTCTTGCACCAGCTTGCACACCATTATAATGTTCTAGTGTATGAATCAATATGGCTGTGAAGTTACCCCTGAAGTGCTTGAGAAACACATCAAGCCATCTGCCCTAAAGAATCTGCTTTTCTGCATTTCAACAGAAACCTTGACACACGCTCATGTGAACACATACCCATTATGACACAGATATGCATAGAGAAAATCATTCAAGAGGAATTTTGCGGCATTAAAACATTACATCAGGGAGGATACATCAGGGAGGAAAAAAATCTTCAACTAGCCTATTTACAAGTTAAAATGCTCTCTGGCCATATTATTTTTTGCAAAGCACAAAAATAGTCCCTTGTCTGAGGGCTTTAGTATGATTTCATTAGATAAGAAAATTTAAAATTAGCATTAGTGACTTAACTTTAAAAGAAAAATGACAGAGTACAGAATAAGATTAGTAAACCAGTGACACAACTAATATCACTGTTACTATGCAAGTGCTGAAATGTGCATTTTAAACTCTTCAAGAGAGAAAACACATTCATCTGCAACTGTACAATATATCTTAACTTCTAGATTTTTAAGAGTGCTTAGACTGCTAGAACTGCCCCCTCTCTAATCTTTGGTAGCAGAGCATCTAAAAGATATTAAGAGTAGGATATTCCATGAGACAACCCTTTTTCATTGTGTTTCTGCAAGATAGCAATAAAAGAATAATGGCAAATACAATTTTACAGCTTACCAATTTCAATCAAAACCCTATTAACAGACTCTCATCACTGACAAGAATCACTTTTCAGATCCTTTATGGAAGTTATTACTCAGAGACATGTCATGAATTTTCTTTTTAGTAGCTCTACTTGACTTTTCTTGACTATGAAATATCATGTACATACACTAACTGAATTATGTTTATGGTGCACTCAAAGAACTTGTACCAAATAAGTGGAGTGAACAACACCTTTATGACAACCCTTCAAGGAAAAACATAAGACTAGTAACAATTAAGTAAAGATGCTTTTGCCATTCTTGTTCAAATAAGCAGCTTCAAATTAAAAAAGAACATCCTGCCTTTATGCCTTTTAAAACAATCTCTCATCTATACCAGTAAATGGCTTCACACTGCATGTCTACTTGTGGAAGCGCAATACTTGAAAGGAAAATGTGACTACTGCAAAATTCAAAAGAATGAGCAGTAGATGTCACAACAGGGAAAGAAAGATCCTTTAATTACTTAAATCAACAATAACAAAAAAGAGAAAGAAAGACTCTTTATTAACATGAATTAATAACAAAAATTTGTCCCAGTTACTCTTGGTGACTCTTGATATTCTGAATAGGCTTCAAAATTTTAAAGCTGGAGTATGACTTTTTACAAGAGCATGCAGTGATAGAAGAAGGGGCAATGGCTTTATACTGATGTGCAGCAGACTTAGATTAGATAAATATTCTTTACTGTGAGGGTGACGAGGCACTGGAACAGGCTGCCCAGAGAAGTTATGGATGCCCCATCCCTGGAAGTGTTCAAGGCCAGGCTGGATGCGGTTTTGAACATCTTGGTCTGCTGGAAGGTGTTCCTACCCATGGCATGTGAATTGGAATTGATCTTTAAGGTCCCTTTCAATCCAAACCACTTGGTGATTCTGACTGTTCAGCTCCCATTATCAAGCAACAAAAAAGTCACCCTTATACTAAAGACATTACTAAAAAGACAGAGAATGAAAATTAGGATCCATTTCTATCAGTTTCAAAGCAAATTACCCAAAGATGTGAGTTAGGGGAAAAAGTCCAGAGTACTTTCAGTTTGACCAGCAGAAAATATCCTTGCACAAGGTCAAAACTGCTCAAACTGTATATTCAGAGACTTCTGCAATCAATTGGCTTATCTTATAAATACCTTCTATACATAAGTTTATTTTACAATTTTACAACTGTGTTTAAGTAATGCCTGTGCATGCCACACTACAGGCTTGATTACAGTACTCCCATCTTGACTTACTCAGGATAAAAGTTCCTTAACTTCAAAAAGTCATTTAAATCACTGAAGTGGCTCTAAGTATGGTAGAGAGCTCTACCGAAGCAAAGAAATCTAACAGAATATATCCCCCTGAGTCTGTAATAAAAGAAAGTACCACATATAAAAAGAAAGCGTACCAGTATTTCACAGAAAAAGGCTTCGGCGAAGAAATCATGTCCTTATAGAAACGAAGGCTACATTTCATCTTTATGGATGTAGTGTTCTACTCAAGTGCACTACAGTTAAAGAACCACAGCCTGTTTAAAAAGGTATATACATCAAACAACTTACTGATGCATAAGGTGTTCAAGTAAATGTACGTGCCTAAATACATTGTGTTGCCTGCAAAGCAACCTGAAATATTTTTCAATGTATCTGTTACTTGTGTGAATTTCACATCAGCTTCTTCAGTGGCCACAACCTTTCCTCACTACAGCAAGCTTTTAACAGGCGTAAGCCAGAACTGCTACCCCAGTGCCTGGCCCCCATCTTCTTTCTGTCTCAATCTCGCTCTCTCCTTTGCAAAAGCAAAAATTAAAAGTCACTCCCATGAATCACATCAAATAATTGGTCTGGGTGTCAGGACAGTTCCTTTCAGTGCACACTTTGGCTTATGATGGCATAATCTAGAATAAAAAAGGAAAGTCTTCACTCCAGCTCTGAAATCTTTAAAACTTCCTACTGGCAAGATAAAGAAACCAGACTGTTTTGCTAATATAAAGTCCCTTCAAGTTTCTAAATACGGCTATTTTTGATAATTCATGTCTGCATGCTACATTAATTAAATAACAAATAGAACAGTTCTAGCTGTAAACATGATGCAACTGAAGACTGTACGAGAAACTTTTATTCTACAAAAAGACAGTGTTTAGAAATTGATCGTGTAACACATATATACAGTAGCCAATTTATTCATGTTTGAAAGATATTAACAAAGATAATAGATTCATTAAATACATTGTTTTATACCACTACCAACTAAATTGTTTGAACAACTCTCACCAGGTAATTTACCTAAATCTTGATACTATGAGCAACTTGGCACACTGCCAGTCCAGTTTAGAAGAACAACAGATTAACTTCTAGTTCTCAGGAGGTTTTAAACATTTTGTTTAAAAAGTAAAGCTACTGCCAATATGTGTTTGATTTTAAGTATTTATTTCTGTGGTCTGTGACTGAAGTCTTTCAAACTGAACATATTAAAATGAAATAAAACCCCTTAAGTTCATAAAATATCCTCAGAGCTATTTTGTGCCTTTGGACTTTCACACAATCAAGTCTGCCTGACCAGAACACTACGAGTAGGTGGTGCAGCAGCATAGGTCAAGTTCTTTGAGACAGAGACTGCCCATGACAATACATTTACCTCAAACATTGTTCATTTCAACTCCCAAGACACTTTCTGGTAATAAACACATCAGCAAGAATTGATCTTTAACAGTAATTTAATGCATGCCTGATGACTACTTCTTGCACAATAGATAATAATTCCTTCAAGTCCACTCTTTCCAAGAGCTACCTTCCTTAAGCTGTCTGTTTCCTATTCAGAATAAAAGTCCCTGGAACTGAAAAACTGAATCATGACACGGCATGAAAAAATACCCCACCTTCCAGAGGAAGAGGACAACACACTCATGCATAACTTGCTTCTAGGTTCAAAGGCATGCTAATGCTTTACACTCATGATGTTTTCATACTTTCACCTCTTTGAGGCAAGCAGAAGGGGAAATAAAACTTTCATGTTAATGCTTTAATGTTAAAGACCAAAATTCTAATCTGAGCTAAAAATGTTTCTTTTACCAAAGGGGCATTCAGGTAACAGAATCTACCCTTATTATCTTATTTATGTAAGAGAAAAACAACTTCCTTAAAACTGAGTGAAAGGATGCTTTCAGACACAGAATTTTAACAAAACTTATTTTGAAAGAAGTTGGTGAAATGCACTTGAATGGAACAAATTGAAAATCTGACATCATCCTACAGCTTAATCTTTCACCACTAATTGAAAGGATACACAAGCAGCAAAATAGGTGAAACAGGAGAGAATAGCACTACTAATTTACCTAAGCGGCCAATTAATCCCAACAATTTAAAAAGAGCTTCAGCTTCAATGTTATTCCATCAAAACACAACCCCCCAACTCTTATTTCTGTTAAAAACATGTAGGGTTTTTAGACCAACAACAGCTTTTTACTTTTCATTCAACATTTCTGAACTTTGAGTCATTAAAATCAATTAACCACAAAGTACTCTAACACTATCTATCCAGAACACCAAATATATTACAAAATAAGAAAATGCAAATATTTGTTTAAGTTTTGGCTTCATGCATATCTGCATTTTAAAAAGTAAGCTAGAATCCTACTGCATATTCTTACAGTATATATGTTCCACCTTCTAGAAGTAGTAAGAACACTGTAACAATGAGCATGAGCAGATAAATACAAGCTTGACAGTACTGCAGTGAAATAAGTTTTATCTTACTACCTAAAGAAGGTGAAAGGCCAATTTTCACAACCTAGTCATTTCAATTTTATTGAACTGCCTACAACATTCTGTGAGTGCTTGCACACACACAGGCACGCACAGAAAAAGTGGTATCTACAAACAGTTTACACAGATATTTACATACATGTTATTTACATAAGCTAACAGGACTGCATGAACTTTGATGCAAAAACTGTATGCTTCTTGCACATGTAACTGTTGCATTGGTTTTACAAAAGTAATATATACCTTTTGCAACAACTGGCTAAGCACATACCATAGCTGATTCCAAGTTTTTAGAGCTTGCAGATTTTTTAAAAAAATACAATACCTAAAACACTGTTATCAAACAAATATGCTTTATTGGCATCTAAAAACAAAATGCACCCAACATTAAAATGTACTTTTTCATTTTTTAAACCCACTGCAGTACGAGGAACAAATCACAAACACTTACTTTAGAGAAAACAGAGACTATAGTGTAGATTTTACAAAATCACTTTTAATCTCTGTGTTATGCTCCTTAAGAAACATGGGCCATTTTTTTTTCTGCCGAATTGTAGGAACATAAAATATCACAGCTTTATCTATACTTTAGAATTCTGCAGCAGCCTAAAAACACGGACAAGATACACCAGCACCTGTTTTCAAGTACAACAATTTCGATAGCCAAACTGAGGGTAGTATCTAAAAATTCCATTTTCTTCCATAGGAAGTCTTTGTTTGACAAGCTGTTAATTTATCATTGTGAAATTAAAAGCAACTGGGGGCAAGTTTATGCTTTACCAAAGAAATGAAATAAAATTTAAAAAAAATCAAAACCAAAAAAAAACCAAAAGCAAAAAAACGTTTACCTACCATGTTCAAATTAAGAACAGTGTTCTATACAAGTCAGTTGTACAGTTATTTAAGTGAAAGATGAACATGAACATCAGATTAACTTAATTCTGGCAGACAAAAGTGAACTGCTACGGTCCAGTCAGCCATTTATCTATTACAGAGAGATGACAACTTTACAAAAGGTATCTTTTACCTACTGAGTGATGATTATGTCCCCTCAGTTTCTGTGCTTTCTACCACTGGTTCACTCTCTATATCAGCTTCTGTGTCACTCTTCTCTTTGTTTATCTCGACGGAAGATGTCAGTTTTTCATAAAGTTCTGGATCATCCTGCACCTGTGCAGTTGGTGGCTGACTTTCTGTCTCTGTATTTTCACCATTTACCTGGGGCATATTATCAGCTTTGCGTTGAGAAGTGGCCCCATCAAAATATTCAAAAACCCGTGGATGTGGAGGCGGGATCCAGTTGTTTGACATTCTGTCTCTTCCAAACCTGTTCCCATTAATTTCTCTGCAAAAATTAAAATCTCTGTCATCCCTATCCCTCTGTCTTTCCCAGGGTCTTCTGCGGTCATCAAAATCTCTGTGAGCATCTTGTTCAAAGCCTCTATTCCAACTGGGACCACTTCTACTATCAAACCTATAGTTTACATGCCGAAACCTCTCTCTGTCTTCATGGAAGCCTTTAGGGCCACCATAAACAGGGAAGGCATGGTGCTCTCTTTCATCATAATCTCCTCTCTGTCCCCAGTGCTTGTCTGAATTGAAACCGAAATGCTCTCTTCGGCCAAGGTTATCTGTACCTGGTCTTCCAAAATTTTCTCTCATGTCTATATGTGGTCTTGCAAAGTGCTCTCTTCCGTCTACTGGAGGCCTTCCTATACCCTCTCTTGGATCAACTGGAGGTCGTCCAACAGAATCTCTGACATCCACCGGAGATGGTCTGCTAAGATTATCTCGGTTTTCCACTGGAGGAAAGCGATAATCTCTGTCTCCCTCCTGTTGAATGTTATCACCTCCAAGCGGTAGTCTTTTCTCTGGATTAGAAGAAATGTTATCGATATTTTGTCTTCCTGGTGTTCCAAAAGGTCTTTCTGTTTGATTAAAAATATCTCCTGGAGGAAAAGGACCTCGAGGTGGTGGTGGGTGAAGAGATGGATCAAGGATTGCGGGAGGAGGAATACTACGCTGTGGTGGCATTCCTGGCTGCATTAACGGAAACCTTGGTCCAGGTGAATGGGGCATTAGGCCTGGACGGATATCTATAAGAGGCATTCCTGGCATTCTTTGATTACTGATATTTAAATGAGGCATGTTTGGAACTGCAGCTGGATGCTGCATTGCCAGAAGTCCAGAATTACTTGAAATATTTGGTGGTGGCACTCCCATAAGTCCAGAACTAGTTGAAACATTGGGTGGTGGCATTATGAGAAGCCCAGAGTTACTTGAAACACTCGGTGGCTGTACTCCTGCCAGAACTCCTGAGCTGGACACACTGGGTGGCTGCATTCCTGTCAGAAGGCCAGGGCTGCTTGAGACACTGGGTGGATGCACTCCAGCTAGAAGCCCTGAGCTACTTGAGACATTTGGTGGTGGCACTCCAGCCATAAGTCCAGAGCTACTTGAGGCATTAGTTGGCTGAATCCCGCCAGCAAGAGAAGAGCTACTGGAAACAGCAGGCAGCTGCATTCCTCCTGCAAGACCAGAATTGCTGGAAACAGTTGGTGGTTGCACTCCTCCTCCAAGTCCAGAGCTGCTTGAAACACTGGGTGGCTGTACTCCCCCTGCAAGTCCAGAGCTACTTGAGACAGTGGGTGGTGGCCCTTCTCCAGTAAGCCCAGAATTGCTTGAGACACTGGGTGGCTGCACTCCTCCAACAAGTCCAGAGCTACTCGAGACATCACTCTGCACTAAAATGCAGCAACAAGAAATACAGTTAACAGAAAATAGCAGTGTAACACACAGCATTCAAAACAAAATGCAGTTTAATCCATGTCCAGGTAATGTATGCAGTGAGGATACTGCGGACAAGGTCTGTCCTAGTTTCTACAATGAATACATGTTATTTCAATCACATTGGTGATACATAGACATTATGCCACAGAAATGAATGTCTCTACATAGTAAAGACTGTACAGTAGCTTAAAACTGACAAACTCCACAGCCATCACCCAATTTATGCAACAAAACTATTAAAATCTTTGATAAAATTCTATAGATGTTATACAATCCTACCCTCTCCTGCTCCTCTCCATTGCTACTCGTGTAATAAAAATGCACTTTTAAGAAGTTTTCTAATGGGTTCCCAGACTCAGCTTTACTTCTTGAGACTGTGAGAAAAACATTTGAGCATAAGCTGCCAGAAATCAATGATCAGACGATGACACAGATAGTTCTCACCACTTCCCCAAATTAAATACAGAATGATACCCTACCAGGCCAAAACTTCCTATTTTGTAGTTACTAGTGCAATAGACTATGATCTGCAAAAATCTCTCAGGGTGTGATGCTTCCTATACACAACCATATCAGACAATGAAGTCACTTCTTACCAGATCTGTTTTCACTGGAAGAAATTTGGAGGTCTGTAAGATGTGATCCTTTGTCATCTGATTCTGGTTTGTTGATTGGCAGGGGATTAAAAACACTTCCAGCAGATAATGTTGGAGTAGCTAGATTGCTAGTAACTGTGCCAACTGGTAGAACAAGGCTAGTAAAAGGAACATCCTTCATCGTCTCTTGTGCAATTGGTAATGGAGGCTGTACTAAAGCTGTAGAAAAATAACAGAAGTGTATCACAGTAATCATATACTGAAGCCTTCAAATTTAGTTTGGTAGAAGTCAGGCTGATAAATCAAAAGAAGTGAAATTAATTACCCTAACTGGTACATTTTTTTATAATAAATTTTTTATCCTCAATCAGCAATGTAATATTTAGGGTTTTTTTCTAGAGATCATGAGCTGCAGGCAAACCTAAGCACTCGGTACTCTAATATATCTTTAAATATTAAATGAATACAGTTAGAATGCTAAACTAAAATAAATTATTATATATTATTCAGTGACTAAGACCAAATAACTCCAGTAATGGCTACACGTGTTAAAGAGGCCCAAATATTGAACTATGCATACAAATAATTAACAATTTGTCCTAACTTTTTTCACTCCACATTAGATATAATTTTTCAGTCTACTTTATAAGGTGTGTCTTTTTCTCAATGCCTGCTTAAACCACCCAAACAACAGCTTCTGTGCTGCTGTTTTCCATTACACAGAATTAACTTGCTTTTGATAAAATAACAAGGAGTATATAAACAAATTAAATTTTTCATCACACACAAACAGTTGTTAGAGGAATCAAACTTACGTGTTGGAACAACTGGTGGGACAACAGGTGGTGGGACAACAGGTGGCGGGACAACAGGTGGAACTGGGGGAGGCATATAACCTATACAGAAAAAAAAGACAAATAATTACATGAAAAGCAAATAAACTTTTGCAGTAAAAGATTGCCCACATTATTTATCCCAAAAAGTTGCACCACTGAACACTAGCAAATAACAAATTAATAGGAAGAGGCAATAGCGGTTATTGTTTTCAAAAACAACCTCATCTTCACTAGAGACAACTGCAGGCGCATCTTTAAGTGATTTCTGCCAATAGTATCCAAAGAAGAAAATCAAGAGTTTCAAACTTTTCAAAAGCAAGGAGATTGATTTTAAGTACTTTTAAATTTTAATTTTTAGCAAAGGTAAAAAGCTGTGATTCCTATTCTCACTGTATTCCTATTTACATTGGTAAAAATAATACCAGGTTAGATACAAGTCATTTTAATCTAGTACGAAATTCAAGACTCAAAGGTCAACTTGCTCAGACAGTAACCAGTAGCTGATAGAAAACCCTAATGCACACATATGTACATGAACTGCCTATGCTCATTACACACTGCATTTCATTTTCACCAACTTACCTGGAGGTGGCTGTGAAGGGTTGAAACTTGCTCTCAGGAAGGGTGGAGGAGGAATTGGGCTATAACCAGGAGGAGGGACAGACATTGTGACAGGAAACGTAGGTGGAACCAAGCTAACAGCAGGGACAGCTGGAGCTACTGGAATCTTTTTTCATGGAAAGAAGAACAAGCAGCTTCAATACTCAACAGTATTCAAGGACATTAAAAAGGATAAATTGATTTAACTACAATTCACATTAAGCACTAAATATACCAAAGGCTTTATATATATTTCAAACACTCTGAAGAATTAGATTGCACTCTGAAATGGTACACTGCAGGCAAACAAGGACACTGGAAGAATCCTGTGTTATCTTTACTTTATTCTCAGATAGCCAAAAACCAGTTTAACACTTTATCTATTCAAGAGTAAAAATTTACCTATCGCAGAGGGATGAATGCAGAAATGCGGAGAGAGAAAAGGAAGAAAAATGTAGGTAGTGTATCAATTTGAGAGCACTTTGAAAACAGTGATTCTAGTCTCACTAGAAAAACTTAAGTATTTAAGAACAGTACTGGAAAATTAAGTTTAGTGTGTGTAATTATAAGGCTAATAATCACGATGAAATCCTGAAAATTACTTAATATTTCTCAAACTTCTGTTTGAGCTATGCATTTTGTTACAGTGCATTGTATTTACAATGATCTAATTAGAAGCAGTATAAATGCAATATATACATGTATATTTAAATATATACTGATCACAGTGTACATTAGGAGACAGTTGAATTAAGACTGAAGACAGTTTTCGTGAGGAGGAAAAAGCTCAAAATTCAATTCAAGTAAATGCAATTATATTAACATTCATACAATCTTACGTCAGTTCAAGAACTGGACATATCTATATACATTTGGAAAAATAAAACACTAATAATATAAATACAAAAACTTTTGTATTATAAATCTGCATGAAACTAAAGATTATGCTCAACGATGGCAAACGATTCTATTCTAAAATATTTCAGAGATGAACACTAACGGATGCAGGACTTAAATCAAAAAATATTTTATCACTTAAACTCAGCAATAAAGTTTACCTGTATTGAATAAAAAGTCTGCCCACCAGTTCTGTGGGGCTTTTGCAAACTCAGACGATACCAACCTGCAGCATAGTGACTGGTTGTGTGTAAGCCTCTGTCTGTGTTGTAATAACGGTACTCTTATCAACTGCAGCACTCTGTGTCGTTTGGGTATTTTCTTTAGCAGCTTCTGAGCTTCTGGCTGTTTCCCACTCTTTAAAAATGATGTATTTTATTACAGAAAGATAATTAATGTGTTATTTTTGTTTAAATATTAAAAAGTCCTCCTCCTTCTTAAACAATAAATTTGAATCTAGTATCTACACAGATTTATTACAAATAGCCCTCAAACTTATTATGAAAAGAACTGAGCCCAATTATTTTTTATTAAGTATTTTAAAGAACATAAAATATCTTTATCTACCTTCAATGCTGTTTAATTATGACTGTAAACAAACTGATTTTTCAAAAATTGCCAAGTTTTTTCACCATTCATTCTGCTAACAATCTGCAACATAAAGTACGCTCCTGTTTTCTAAAAACTGCTATAGCCAATACACCTGGCAACTGTACAATGAGAAAGAATCCTCATGTTAAACCAACCTCACCACAACCTCCATTTCTTCCATCTGCCATTTCTTCAATACGTTTTGTACTTTAAGTGTAACACATTGCATATATTTCAGTAATGCTACACTTTTTAATTTTTGTCATTTATACTCAAATTTCACTCAAATCAAGACTGTATTTTGACCTGAAGAATCACTGTCACTAGTGTAAAAGTCTTAATCTACTGTTTATATTGGTATAGTCCAGTCATTTGCTGCTAGATCTGTTTCAAGAAAACACAGTACAAGTAAATCTTTCATAAACCTAACAAACCGTCCGACTGGGTTTCAGAATAAGGTCTAACTTACTGTTTCAGTACACAAAACAAACACTACTTGTTTTCCTGTCTCTCTGACTTTATGGAAAAAATACCAAAAGGTTCTGCTAAGTTGTGCCTATCTGGACAAGTTCTAATTTCAGCTTAAGTCTTATACCTGAATATAAGACTTCCCTAATCACAAGGAGATAACCATTTCTACACAAATTAGTATTTCACATACCAGTGCACAAAAACTTCATAACTCTTAAAATACGCCAACCTTTATTAACAGGCCTAAACTAATTACCCTCTGTCACCAGTTCCTCATTGCCATGACAATCAACTAGTTACTAATCTAAAAATACAATCTAGATTTCATTATTACAGTGCCATTTATATTATAAACAAAGAGCCAGAAAAATCTATGTAAATGAAAAAAGAGTATGTATTTCCTAAACAATAAATGTTCTAAGAATTTTCAATTACCAAAACAAACACATTGTTTAACTAACAGAATTGTTAATGCCTGTACCTGTATTTACTGTTTCCTGGTCAATCATGCCACCTTCAGCAAAGCCCTCCAAATCATCCAATTTCACTTTCTCCCATGGAATGTAGGAAACTCCCAAATCCACATCCCAGAATTGCTTGTATTCTGTTTTCACCCCTTTATTCAAAGCCCAAGCAATCTGAAAATAAAACCCAGACAATCTGGTTAAATGATATAACCTGGGAACAGAATATTTCAGATTATTTCCTTCAAGTGTCTGTCACTGCACACCAATCCTCAATGTCTATTTTTTAAAGTTTTAACAATGTTTGGATTTTAAATGAACCTGCAGGAAGTTTACTTGGCCTCTGCAACAGGTATGTGTAAGATTAATTACATCAGAAAGCTGAAATTTGTTCTACATTAATCCTAACAGATATATGGGGAAATTAAAAATACAGTATTTCATGGACTTACCCTAAAGCATCAAGAAGGTAGGAAAAAACTTAACTCTAAGAATACTATAAAATTTAATATTAAGTGACCCACATAGTCAGGTACAGGACTTAGGCTGTATGTACATAAATTATTGTCCAAGTGTTTCCTAAATATCAAGTCATAATGTCATTTTTCTATCTTTCATATTGCCTGTTAAAAGCTGCATTTTACACAGAGAGAAAGCAATTTCATTCTTCTTCTCCACATTGTACATTTGAATGAACAGCTGCTAAAAAACAAATCATCATAGTAAAATTGTTCTGTATTTGAAACGGACAGCATCCGTAGATCAAAATCACCTTACCTTAATAATTTTAGATCCAATTTTGTAAGACCCAGAACTAAGTTTCTGAAGAGCACGATATGCATCTTGTCTATGTACCATACAGACATAAGCACATCCTCTTGGGGGAATCATCTATGGAAAAACAGCAGTGGTCTTAAAAAGTAGGAAAATCAGTACTTCAGATTATGTAACTACACTAATTGAATACTAATACTATTGAAGGAAAGGCTTACACTGTAAACAGTTGGTACCTTAATCAGCCATATTACCAAGTTCGGGCATCAAGAAAACTTAAGAGTGATACTGGCAGGGTGTTTCAGTTACAACATTTTCAAGAAGCAGCAGCAAGCTGAAGAATGGGTGTTACAAGTGACATGAAAGATTTGAACAACACAAACAGACAAAAACTCGAAGCTACATTATGACAACTTCAGAAAAGCAGAGGTTGCTACCTCTTCTTAAGCTCCAAATTCTCTGTCAGCTGAGCATTAACCTTTCACAGAGGAGCAAAGTAGTGACCAAAAGTATATTGCATTTTTGAAGAGCAGAGTCTTCATTGCTGAAGGTGATTTTTTTCTAATGTTTTATTGTATGTATGTATGTATAGCATGTTTTATTTATTGTATGACATGCCATGTAATTTTTGCAAGCTTACATATTATGTATAACAATTGCTTTTATCAGTTTTAGTCAAAAATCTTTGTGTGCTTTTACACTGTTTAAATGCGCACAGTAATATAACAGACATGTAAGATGACAAATTGTAAACATATTTTATAAGAACTGCATTATGACATACATTGTTATTCTAGGTACTTCAGCTTTGTGGAACGTGTAGGATGAACTACCTACAATATGGTTTCCCTTTGAAATATAACAGGCATTGGGACATTTATGGTTGTTACATTAATTTCCTTAATTGATAGTCCCTGCAAATCAAAATGAGGTTTAAATGTCTGGCTACGGGGTTGGCTTTTTTTATTTTTGAAACTTTTTAAAAGATTCCGTAAAGCCACAAAAAGTATTCCTTATTAACAACATTTTTGAATATGTTAAAATGACAGGAAAACAGTAGAAGTATTATCTGAAATGAATGAAATTGCACAAGAAGCATTTTAAAACTGCCGAAGCAAGAAGAAAATCCAGATTTCTCTCATGTAGATATGCTATTTTAGGAGAAAAATAGTTTCTCTTCAAGCTGAATTATAGGCAACTGAGGTAATTCTCTAAACACCTAACTCTAAATTACTCTAAATAATGAGAATGGTATCTCCCAATTATTAGCATCTTTTTAACTGTCACATTTTAGAATAAAATTTTGTTTAGAGTACAATTTATTTTCTTCTAAATGTTTTATCGAAAAGGATTCTACTTAAGGAATCATCTGTTTGTAAGGCAACCAAGAACAATGTGGATATACATCAGTAGGTGGCCTTAGGCCAAGGAAAAATTATACCTGCTCCATGATACATCAATAAACCAGAAAAAACCACACTGTTTTGGTTAAACCCTGGTGCAAAAACTGCATAAATTGCTAGAGGATAGGAAGAAGCTTTTTGCTATTAAGTGTACTGTCTTTAGCGCTTCAAAATGGAGTAGATCAAAACCAGGTGGCAAATACCACGGCCACAGTTTTTAAACTGTGATAAAAAAGTCTCCTAAATAAAAGTTTAAGCAGCTATAAGGAATTCAGAGGCATAAACATGCTTAGGTTTCTAGTCTATAACTCCTGAAAAAGCATAGCAACATGCTTACTTACATTAATTGACTCTATTTGTCCAAATTCTTCAAACAAGTTCGTTAAATCTTGCTGTGTAGCCTTCTTGTCTACTTGACCTACCCAAAGAGTAGTACTGCAAACTGTCAAGAGACACATTCACATCAGTCAAAATATTGACTGTTAGCTTATGAAATACTCTATAGCATGAATGTAAAAGGTTTGAAAATTACACAGAAATCACTGATAAAAACCCAAGAATAGTAAATCTGTTACTTATTGTATAGAGATTAAGTACATTAAGAAAAATGTTAAAGGGTTAAAAAACACCAAACATACGCACTACAAGTGTTCATTCTTGTTTCATTTTCTTTTAAACAAAATAGTTGTTTAAATAGAAATAAAACCATAAAATTCTGTAGATTATTAGCCAAGGTAAACTGAATTATAAATTACTTCTGGAAAAAAACCAAAACATTTCTCTTCTACTTTCCATTAAAATATCCATGCCTTTAGGATTAAAGTCAATTATAACAAAGGAAGACTAAGTTCTAACTGGCTAAAAGTGTATTACAGATGGAACTTAATACTGCATTTCACCTGAAAGAAACAGCAACAATACTATTAATTTACCATGAGGAACAACCCAGAAAGATAAACTTATCTGAGGCCCATCAGGCTGAAGACATCCATGATACTTCTGATTCTTGTCAATTCCACCACAAGCCCAGATCCCTGCAACTGCCTTCCAAATGTCCACCCATCCTCCTCACCAAACATAAACACTCACTGACATGAGCTAAGACTTTCTTCTCCCATATGTACATGGTTCCAATTCCTCTGTCTCCCAAACACTGCCCAGTCTATGTCTGCAACTTGGATTTCTTGGCCTGCCCTATCCTTGACCAAGGAAACATTCTCTCTTCATCATCATCTTGATACATCAAATCTCTGTCCTGTACCAATCCTGTTGCACCAAACTGGAAACCAGAGTTGAGCATTCCTCTGTCAAATGACATTTTCATTTGACATCAGTACTCTGCAGTGCTGAGAATGACCAGCTGTAAGATTTCTTTTGGACAAAACTTGTTCCTTACATGCCTGTAGATATCTCTCTTATATCTCACGGTGTTAAGCTCTATGAAACAATTCTTCAGATCTCAGCAAGTAATAATAGTGGCTGTCATTGAACAAATATTGTGAAGTAGAACACTTGCCAGGTGAATTATTTATTTAATCACTCACCTCCCCCCTAAGTTTCCACACTTCACTTAGCCTTCTTAATATCTCCTTTACACTTCACAGGACCTCAAATGCTGCTGCTGTTCACTAGGTTACTTAACATCTCTGTCCTCAGCTCCCAACTATTCTGACTATAGCTCCCTGCCTTGTGGACTACTAGGAGAAATCTACACCATAAAACCGATTTGTCTCTTTTCATGTGAAAAACCAGAGAAGAAGGAAAAAAAAGCACATCTAAACTGTAGTACAGTCCCCAGTTTAAAGTCACCTTGGAATGATGTAAAATATTAATGTGAAGAGAACAGAACACTCTTTGTTTTACAAAAATGAGTTGTGAGCTGCTTATCTTGTCAAATCAACAATATAGTTCTAAGACACAAGATAAATGCGAAACTACATCAGAAACAGTTTATAACCTATCTAAACAAAGTTAAATTCTCAAAATACATTCCCTTTGATTTAAGCAACTGCATGGACAAAGTTATTTTTCTCCTTACTACCTTCCTTTTTTTAAAGTATGTAAATTCTCTGTAGAAATGACAGCAATGTGCAGCAGCACCCTGCAGAGGCTGAAATCCACTTGGTTTTTGAATACTTTCTTGAGATACCACTATTATGGTCTGTCTCAGCTGGCAAATTCCACCTGCTTTGGCGCTACATTCCTCTGAAAATCTATTTTAAAAACACTGTAAAGGTTTTAAAACATGGGCCTCCAAGATATCCAAAGTGTTCAAAGTGTGTACCATACACTTTAACATTTTATTAGTCTAACAATTTTCAGATCAACTGCTGGATACATTCAAATGTCCATTAAAAACAGCATTAAAGAGAAAGAAGATTGTAACTTAAGAGACAGTCCTTGCTGCTCTCTGCTTAGAAGCAAAATCACTGGTGCAACACTATGAGTAAAAACATCAGTAGAACAGTATGATACTTGCTCTCATCTAAGATGACAAGATGTACCATTGTAAGTTGTAAGAAACATCAGAAATTAAACTTATAAATAAGTACTCAAGATAAATCCTGTTCTGTCATTGAAAACTAAGCCTTTTTTCTATTTAATCCTACATTATTAAAACACTAAGTAGGTGCCACTTACCACTTAGTGTTTTTGACCGTATAGGAGGCAATCCCTTTTTCTGACGTTCTTTTTCCCTCTCCCTAGCCCTTCTTTCACTGGAGTATGACCGAGATGACTTTCTCTTCCTTTCTCTTGATCTTGAGCGTGAGCGCTTTCTGTGTTTCCGCTTACGAGAACCAGACCGTGATCTAGACCTTCGTTTCCTTGGTGACCTACAAAATACTTAATTTTAGTATGCTGGGCTAAAAAAAAAAAAAATACTCTGACTTAGCTGTCTTTTAACTACAAACTTTAGGCACTACACAGATATTTCCGATATATTCACTAAAACTGCTTCAGGAAATAAACTTAAGGCCATTTGGGTGAGGAACAGAAAACACATTCAAAATGTTCTATATTTACACTACCTAATTCTCTGACACAGAAAGACTGTCCAGCTGGCTAGTGTCAGTTATTTCTGTAACCTGAATAGGTCTTAAAAGAATTTAAGCTAAACCACAGATATGGCAAATGAACCGTTATATAGTCTGCATCTAACAAACAAGTATTTAATGAACACGTCTTTTCATTGCCAAAACCTGCTTATGACAATTTTGGAAAATACAGAATTGAGAGACTGACAATCACAAATTGCAACTTTTTTTCAGAAAACCTTCGTTTACTTAATACAAGGTAATTACAGAACCTTGAACGAGATCTTGAACGAGTTCTTGATCTTGAACGAACAGTTGATTTCTTTTCTTCTTGTTCAAAAATCTCTTCTTCAGCAATATCCTGACCTTCATCTATATCCATGTCCTGAGGTCAGACATAAAAGATGTTCAATAACACTTAATAAATATACTCACACTATATGCGACTTGGAATCATGCTAGTACGTGTTTTCCTTTCAATTTCTGTAGAAATACTTTAAATAGTTCTACCTGTTGTTGAATATCCATTGAATCATCTACATTTGTTTCCACTTCTAAAAACTGCTGTTGGCTACTCCCTTGTGATGGTGACGCAGAGTGCTCTGAACCGAAATTTCCTTCTTGATTCTCCTCAGGGCTTGCCTAAATAACAGTTAAAAATATACCATAAAGCCCCTTACAATTACGAATGCTTACTGTCAAAATGTGATACTATACAAAAATAATATTCCCACTTCTCATTAATATGAAAGCTGAACTGGATATCAATCTATTCCATGCTTTTTTTATGGTATCATCTTCAAACACAAAACATTGAAATAATTAGTATTCCTGATTATAAAAGATTATTATCTACTCGCTGAATCAAAGAAACACAGTACACACAAAGTACACAAATTACTGCTTAATTCAGCTGCTTCAAAACAAAAATTCCCAGGACAAACTAGCCATATGTACAGTGACCCGGAAAGATACCCACTTGTCCACCATGCATATGCATTAATAAACGTTATTTTGATACTAACATAATAAAAATATTTGCTATATCAATTGAACTAATTAAAAAATTTACACTAGTCTGAACTTTCTTACAGTGCATGATTTCAGACAAGCCATTTCTGAAGGATAAGGGAGGAAGTTATGTCATTTATGTCAACATGGCAATTTCAAGAGACCTAACAAAATAAGCAGTTCTGAAAAAACACCAAAATTAAAGAATGTGGAACACTAAAGGTGTTGATGATTTGCTAGAAAAAAAACTATAATGGCCTGTGCATTGCCTGAAAGTATAGATTTGGAATAAATATCTCTAAGATACAAGATAAATTCAAGAACTAGAATAAATGAAATAAAAATATTAAGAAATTATATGAGAACCATTTTGATAAGTAATATAAGATCTATACCCTGTTACTGCAGGTAAACATTTCAGTGATCCTCACTATAATTTAACTTTTAATTGAAGAAATCCTACATGTTTTATCCACCCAGAGAATGACAGAACAGGAAGTTAGCAGAATGACTAGCAGTAACAATTTTATCTTCATATTTTTTAAACATATTATAACAAGTTTGTAAAAACATATTATCCTATAATTCAGTTAATTTATTTGCCTTCTGACAGTATGTTTTGTCTCATTTTCCTTATACTTAATTATTCTTCAACAATCCATTTCTTGACATCAAGGCCTACATTTCTTGCTGCTACATTTCTTTCTTACATTTCTTCTGTTTTTATCTTCTGTCCTCTCCTCCTCTCCCTCTGCTCATCAGATGCCTAATAATTTTGGTTTGCACCTTATCTTTCCTTCTCTTTCCCCTCGATCTTTCTCAATGAAATTTACACATGGAATTAAAGAAAATATTACCCATAACATGCTGCAGTCATTACAAAGTAGTTCCAGCAGAAGTTTGTATCTTTTAGCTGTTATCAAGGTGAAAATAAAACTTTCTCTCCATACTGACTAGACAAGAAGGGAAAATCCTTCAGGTCTTGGAATAGAAAATCAAATAGTAAGGGGAGAGTCAAGTAAACACTCTATCCATAAATGTATTGTAAACTTTGATTTTGCTTATTTTACAATAAGGTAGACATTTAGTATTTTTATATTCAAATTAGATAGTTACTTTTTGATATGACACACCAAAAGCTCCTCAAACAGATGTATTCTTCAATGCTTTATTCCTTTACAACATGATTAGTTAGATGGAAATGTCTAGATATCCAACAACATCCAAAACTATTTAGTCTGTAGCTATGTTGTATACTCTTTTTCATTTACTACACTTAAACGAGAAATGAAAATAAAACAGTAAGTAAATTGGAATGGATTAGATTGCTCAGAGAGGTGGTGGGGTCACCATCCCTGTTGGAGTTTAAGAGGTATCTGGATTTGGGCTGGGTGATGTGGTTTAGTAGCTCAGGGGTTACAGTGGCAGTGCTGGTTGACAGCTGGACTTGAAGATCTTAAGGTCTCTTCCAACCCTGACTAGTCAATGGTTCTATGACTTTGCCTTTGCACAGCTTAAACTAAAATCTCCAAGAGATGTTAAGTTTGTGATCCCTTGTCTTTTCTTTCAATCTGAGATTCTTATTGTCCTGTGAAACCAGATCCAAATATTCCACATGAAGTCCACTTTATACCTGGCCAGTGTCAAGACAAAATACTCTTGGTTTTTTGCTTTTTTTTAATGGGATCAGGAGGGGAAGAGAATAGTTAAGTACTGAGGATTAACCTCAGTAGAAATAAGCCAAGTTACTTCAGCGTAGAGAGGACACAATTCATAGAGTTAAGAAGGAACCTTGGGTTGTCTCAAGCACCAGTTCTTAATGAATAATTTCTCAGGAAATATGTAACTCTATTCTTCAGCTCAGATTCTTCAACAGAATGAGGTAATTATTAGTCAAGACATAAAACCTAGGGAAATTAAAGTTATCCAGTGTCTCTATTCTGTCTTCCCTTCAGAGACAGGAGCATAATCACTTCAGTGCTCACCTTATTCTTTCTGCTAGCATGGGAAGACATTTTTTTCCCCATATAAAGAGCTGAATTGCCAAAGCACAGTCATGTCTAACTCATCTCATGAGTACTCCTTCCTAAGAGAAGCACAACACATTTGGTTGTGGGTTTTTTCTGCTTTAAGCACTTTTTTCCACTTAGCCCACTTACTCACAAGCTTCTGTTACACGGTCAGCTAGTGACAAAGACTTTAATTATAAGAAAACTGTCCGTAACAACACCATTTTTTTGTCCTGGAATATGTTGTTTTTAATCAGCGGAGAACATAAATTACTACAACAGCCACAAGATGGAGTTCTTACCTTTTGAGGCTGCTGCTGCTCCAAAAGCTGTTGTCTGAGATGTTCTAAATTTTGTTGCTGTAGCTGTTCAGCTAGTTGGTGAAAAAGTGAGTTGTTCACAGATTCTGGTACTAATGGCCTAAAATGAAATAATTTTAATTACAAAAAAAAGCCCACAGTTTTTCTCTTGGTTTAAACAGTTAGTAAACAGGTCTTCACAACTGGGTTCCAAGTTTAAAATGTAAAATAGTGAGGACAATTGAGCTAGTTCCACTTTCTAATATCATCATTATCCCATCAACTCTATAAATATAACTATAAAAAGCAAAGAACATGTTAACTTGAAGATAAAGTAATCAAAAATTCTGGCACAGACTGATAGTAAAGTGTGTATGTTTAATTTAATAAACTGTCTTTTCCTACTGTTTTGGTGTACTAATGCTCTGAAATAAATATTTTCCTTACTTAATCCTAATGTTCAACTAGAAGCATGCAAATTTTAGCATTTTCCATAAGAAACATAGCTTGGTCTTACAACTGGGAAGAGGGAGTTTCCTTTTTAGGCTCTTCATTTTGTTCAGATTCTTCCCCAAAGTCAAACCTGTCCATCAGCTTCTAGGAGAAAACAAAATAAGCATTACTGAACACTCCTTATATGTCCCTTTATGTATATTTCCTTTTCAATAGGAAGATGCTCTTATTTCTCAATTTAAGAAAAAACAAGAAAACTTTGGCAAATAACCTGAATAGAAAATCCAGTGTCACACTGCTATTGCTACCAAACTCTTGAGTGCATCAAATCTTGCCCCAGCTTTCTTGTGCTCTGCTGCTACAAGTACAACCACATGTTCCTTCCATAGTAACTAAGAGCTACTTTAGAGTAAAGCTGAAATAAAGATTAATTTTATGTAATGGTACCTTTAATTAGAAGAAATTACTATGAAGAGGCCAACTATTCAATCCTTTGGTAATCAGCAAACTGCTCTGCTCATATCAAGAGAAGACCTACAGCTTGATTACTTCACAAAGAATTACTGTATTTTCACACATACGTGTCATTTAGACAACCTGAATTCCTTCAAATATATTGCTCCTTGAAAACAACTTCTCACATAGTCTGCAAAAAAAATCAAAGCAAGCAGTTATCATGTAAGAGGAATAAGCCTTCTAATGGATAAAAAGAAAGGTATCTGACAAGGAGAAAAACTTGGATAAACTTCCTGTTTTATCTGCGAAGATGTCTACACTGGAGTTCTGCTTAAGTAAGAAAGTTTATCTATTAATTTAAAAAAGTCCGGAAGCATTTTAGTAGCACTTTACTTTCTTGAAGAGAAAACTAAAGAACAAGCAGGAAGAAATACAACAGATGTTACTTGTCAGTGAGATTGTCTTTTTTTCACTATTTAGTCATAGAGCCATGCTATTAAAGCCATGTCCATGCATCTTTGCACACCTTGGAAGTTTTGTGAAAAGCAGAGCTAATGCTATACCACAAACCACCACAACTTCTTCTCAAACCTTAATCTCAGAAGAAGAAAAACAAGAGGATGAGAACATAGGGCAGTCATTCTAAAATACTAAGGCAAAAATATCTTCAGCAACAAGCCATGATGATACAGTAGCCCATTTTCGTTCTCAGGATGTTCTATTTACTCTCAATTACTGGAGTCCAGCAAGAAGAACAAAGCATGAGCTAACCAGAAGACTGATCAATCAAGAATATTCAGAACCACTTTTCCCAATATAATTATTCATGAAAGCAGGACAGAATATGTCTCTGAGAAAACACAGTAGAAACCCAGACCATCAAGCTTATATGAGATGGGATGTTAAAATCCAGAACAACTTTCACCATATATATCTAATCCATTTAAAGCAAGGCGACTACCTTTTTTGTTTGCATTGTTAGAATATTTTCCAGCGAGCCACTTACAAAATGCTGCTGCTCTGAAAAAAATTGTGCATTTTAGAAAAACAACCTCGAATTTAAAATACTATTAATCATCAGGTATCTTCCATCATGACAAAGTAGGAAGGAAAATAACAGAATATGTACTATTTATACAACTGAGAAAAGAAATAAAGAGAAGTCGTCAACAGCTCATGACAAACAAAACAAACATTTAGATTAACTGAGGCCAGAGAAAACCAGAGAACTTCCAGCCGAGACAGGTAAATGTCCAGCATGATTTTTGTTTACATTTGTTTTAAGTAACATTGTACATATTGAAAGGAAAAATCTGAACCAAAAAATCTTGATTTTTACATAGTTTGTAGAAGAATACTCTCTACAATGAAGTAATAGAAATTAAACCAAATTAAATACTAGGATACCAAGTTTAATGTTACACACACACATATATAAAAAGCACAGAACCTTCCCTTTATGCTACATATGTTACTTTAATCACCTAAGAAGAAAATTTGTTCAGAAAAAGCAACAGAAAGGATTAAAGACATGAAAAAAGCTTTTTATTTGAATAGAAACAAAATTATTTGTAAGGATCAGGATATTCTCTTTAGAAATTCAAATGAGTAGGGTAAATGCATAGGAAATGTTGATCAACTTTTTTTTACCATAACACAAGGATATGGTTCTGTAGCAAGGTCAGAAAACATGCACATTTGATGTTGCCAAAAGAATTTTCCACATAATGCATATTAATTGGCACAATTAAGTAACACAAGATACTACAGAGACTGAAGAGCTTGAAAATAAAGGACTGGAAGAACTGCCAAATGTATTAGTAATAGGTTTTTTTTAAAAAAGATAAGCTGGATACTTATGCATTCACCAAAACTATTTTCCTGCACTATCTATATTTGTTATCCAATTCACCAACATTCTGTCATGGGATGAAAACTGTGCTTCACTGTTTCCTTTGGATTAAATACTAATAATTTTTTTTTATTATAAAAGCTGCCCCTTGCTAATGTCTATATATAAACATCTCATCAGAATGTGAATTCCTTCAATTTGCTTCATTTAAGCTGTCCAACACTCAAGACAGCCACAGCTAGGAGTACACCTATCCATGGAGATGTTGGAATTAAGTCTGCAGAATAATGCCGTATGTAAGTATTTCTGTATGTAAATATTACAGCACTCCCTATTAACTGATGCATTCATTCCCTGAGACTACACCCTTCTTGAGTTGATGGTTACAGCTGTGATATAGCAGGAGCACAGGACATTCTTTTCCTCATTTATTTTTACAGCTGCATTACTTTCAATAAGAAGAGATTATCTGAATTAAGAATAAAAAAGGTTTTTTTGCTTCTCCAGCTTCCTCATTCTTACTATTTATTCACTCCAGTACAATCCCACAGAGATTATGTACTCACAAACTGTTTCTTCCAAAGATAATAGAACAATATTAATTAATTAATTAATTAAGTTAGTTAGTTATAATTCTTTGAGCAGAAGTTCGTCCTTTTTTTTATTACAGGTATTATACTACTATGACTGCAATTGCCTGCATGGTTGTTGCTACCCGGTATGCAATTATATAAATTTTCTTAAATTCCCGCATTCTGGTTTTGTTTGTAGTTTGGTTTGGGGGGTTTTGACTCTTTTTTTGGGGGGGAGGGGAGGGGGTTGGTGTTTGGTTTTTGGTTGGTTGGTTGGGTTTGGCTTTTTTGCCATGGAAATTTCTTTACCTACAGGTGTATTTATTCACTTATATGACTTTGTGGCTAAGATTAGAAGTTTTCATGACACATACCTTATAATGTAAGAAAATTACAAATCCAACTTTTTACTCTTCTGAGAAACCAGTGTACACTAATTTCTGCATATTTTCCATTTATTATATTGTAAGGAACAAGTCTCACTGCTGTGTTACAAAGGGTGAGGAAACATATGTAACAATGGCTTAACTTTGCTAAATAAAATCTATTACTATATTCAATAACCTTTATGGAACCCTTTCAACTCTAGATTTTCTACAATGTGCCATTTAGCCCTCAACTCATCTAAAACAAATATTTTCATTTACTCTACTCTGTGTAGACATTTTTTTGTATTTTCAAGATGCAGCACTTTATATTAAAAGTATATAAATGAATTTTTCAAAAGTCCAAAGTCAAACAATAAAATCCAGAAGAACTTCTCACTTACATATATTTTAAAAAGAAATACTTCTTCAAATTTCTATTATTCTACTTCTACCTTATTAAAAGAGACACTCTGTTCCAGTGGATTAAGTGTGTTAGCAGCAGCAGCTGCAGCTGTGAGTTGTGCTGTGAGGGCCTGTAACTGGACGACAAGGCCGGCATCCAGGGCTTGAAGTAATGAAGGCTGAGGTTTCTGCTGCTGTATCTGAAGTGTCTGTATCAACTGCTGAAGCTAAAAGAGAAAAGATAACAAACACATTGAACAAGACTTTTTTTAAGCAAAAAAACAAAGTACAAAACAGACTTTTCCCCTTCCACTTATTAAAAATCCCTCAGTATCAACGAAGTATCATCTAACCTATGGCTATTATTTTGTCCTAATTTGTTTTCATTTACAGCAAATTTTGTTCCCACTTACTGGCTAATTTGTTTTCTGAGGCTGATAAAATAGGCAGATGCTTCTTCTTCCTAACTTGCTCTGACAGGTTGCATGATGATGCCAGTCACCACTCAGGATTTCCTGCTTTCTAAGGTTTCCCCTCTTCTGTTTCTCCAGTTTGATTCCTTTTGACCTGAAAAAAATCTGTTAGCCTATTCCAGCTTCCTAAGGGCCCACCTATATTAGGAGAATCTGTATCCTGTAACAACATTTGTACAGAGAAAAGACCTGCACTGTGTCAAGCTCCACTTTAGGCTGAAGCAACCTGTTCATAGAGAGAGCTTGCACCGATGTCTCTGCACAAGTCACAAGTGAAATCTCACAGTGAAACTCAGGTTTGGGCTGATAGAATGCAATTCCCTTGCTATGTTAACAAAACATAAAAAGCAAATGTACAAACCAATCACCTGGTCTTATCTTGATTGCTTTACTTCCTATCTTTTCTTAAAAATTCCTATCCGTACATAACCTTCTAGAGAAGCTGTCGTAAGAGGAAATAAAAGGCTTTTTCATGTGCAGATCAATTTATCTGTTGAATAGAGATGCTTCCACAAAATTTGCCTTAAGAAAAAATTTTAACCCTATGGGAAGAAGCTCTCCTAAAGCGCTGCGGAATTAGAGGAAGCAGTTCTTTGACATTCCATGAGAGAAATCCCTGGAGCCTTATCTTCAGATATTTGTGGAAAAAAGGTTGAGCAAATCCACGTAGTTCAAACTATGCTGACATAAGTCCCTGATTACCCTTACATTCATATTCCAACTCCACATAGGTTTCCCCACTGAACTCTTAGAGGGTTCAATCCCTCCCTTCTTACTAGCCTCACTAGAAACTTCATACACCAACTAGGTTGAATTTCTTTTCCACAATGCATCAAAAATGTGTGACCCTTTTTCAAGACTGTTTAAAGAGTTACTTTCTGATAATGTGAAACAATTCGCCCTATTCTTTTAAAAACAGTTACACAGATTTCTTATACAGCAGAGCCTCTGAAAAGGCTTCAATTGTTGTTCTACCTCAGCATGAGCTTTCACTGATTACTGCAATAGGCAAAGCTGAAGAGTTCCCCCCCCACCCTGCCATGTGGCTGATACAGCTGGTCCACCTTGTGCCTTGCCCTCAGTAGGAAGGAATCAAACTGAAGAAGCAGAGATGGAGGCCCTCAAGTGGAAAAATCCTGGATGGGCACCATTCTTGCTGTTTTCACATTCTTGTTGATCACATCTTTCTTAGTCTGCCCTCTCCTATGTCCAGACTCTCAATTTACCTGCATGCATTCTCACCCATGAAACACAACTGTAGGATTAAATCAAGGTCTTTGGAGCTGGGGAGCTGGGGAGAGGCTGTGGCAGATGGAGTGGTTTGGAGAACAAGAAGAAAAGAAATGGACAGGATGTAAGCAAATATCATAGTTCATCTATCAATCCTAGACATCTGCATGTATGTATTTATTGTGTACCCAGTCTGTCTCCACGCTTCTGTTTAAGACTATTTTGAGCTAAATATCCAAATGTTATTTCTTTGTGATCCGCTGTCTTTAAAACTCTGATTCCCTTCTCATCTTCATTTTTTTCTCTTGCTTCATCATTTTCTTTTTTTATACTCCCAAGCAACAAACTTTAAATTACAAAACAAACTCACTGACTTTCCATGTATGTACCATTCTCATTTCATATATCCTTTCCTTGTTTAAGAGCTAGTCCACTATTTTTCCTCCATATTTCACAAAGTATCCCACAAACTCATTTTGCTTCGTTTTTCACTTTCTTCCAGTGTAATCAGATGAAAATATTCCCTCCACTTCATTTATGAACAATTACAGATAACTCTGGTTAGTTAAATACTGTAAAACATTCTCACTAAGTAAAGTTATTATTGCCAGACCAGAGCTTTCACTGGCCACTGCTTCTCATTCATATGCACAGGAATTTTGTTTAGTACGCCAGCAGGTAAAACAACCTCAGTACAAATAAAAATCATAATGCCAAAGTTATGCAGGTGCCATAGTTCTAGCACAGATTGGAAAATGATGGTCTACATTTTTACAGTAAGCCAATTGTGCGTGCTCAACTTATGTGACTGTGAGTTAAGAGGACAAGGAGTTCTTGTGATGCTGAGCATCAAGACACTTTTTTGGCATTGACCATTTAAAAACTGAAGAACACAGTAACTTCCAAAATCTTATTTTTGAGTGCTGCAAAATAAAACCTGTGTTTAGCTGATAGATTAAAAAATCAATCAATACACAGTACACTTCCTGAAGAAGTTTGTTCCCATTCTGTAATTCTGTACAATGTTTAGCTCTTCTTCAGGCATCCAACAGAGAAATATGCTTTAACTTGCATTCTATTTTATATCTATATCCATGAAATCTTGTTGCTCTTGATTTAGTCATCTGCAATAGATCCATACTTGTCATCTATATAGACAAGTATGTATTACAGACCATCCTATCTGAAATCACCTGAGACATTTTTAAGGAACAAACAACAAAGGGTTGGCTACAAAAGGTAACGTGGAGTTTTAATTGACCTGGAACTTACTCGTGATGAACAACCTCATTGGACAGTTAACATGGATACTGGACATAAATGTAAGAGATATTCATGAAAGCATTCCTTACCTGTACCTTAAAGACACAAAGCATCAGTCAGTCTACAATGTCTACAGTGTAACTGTCTACAAAATAGTTACCTGTTGGCCTTGAGGACTCTGTAAAATCTGTGCAACAGCAGCAAGGGTGTCTGTGTTAGCAATCTGAGATACCCAAGGATCAGGTAAACTCTGCGCCACATTGGCTGGGGTAACTGGAGTCACAGGTGTACCTAAAAAAGAGAAAAACCAATATGCCAAAACATTTAAACACAGAAACTTAAAAATAGTGTTAGAGAAGAAAAAAACCTGCTGTTACTAAATACTGAGGAAGCACATCAATTGAAACTATTTTTCTGACATACACAGAGAGCACACAGAAATAACACAGACTCACATCGACGTTCCTCAAGTAGCAGAACTACTTTGTGTTAGTGTAGCTCACAGCTCTTTTCATTATTGACCTATTGGGACTACTAACAAAAACACTGATGAAGGCAAAATATACAGGCTTCACACAGTATTCCAAAACATTCAGTGGAATCTGAATACACCAAAAGATAATTGTTAGCAATCTACTTGTCTGCTAGTCCGAATCTCACTGGACTCACACTTTATCCCCAGGAGGAGTCTTAAGGATTCTACTAAAAATTTCAACCTGCATCAGCTGCATTCATGAGGATTGCTTGTTTTGCTGCTTTTTCTCAAGAGATACACTGAGACTAAATCAGCACTCTGATAATTAGCTTCATGCCATAATCCAGAAGAATCCTCCATACTTGCAAATACTTTTGCATTTATAGCTCAGAAGTAGAGATACACCAATGAATGCTAAATATGACTAGATTACTGTTTTAAAAGTCAATTTGCATCAGAATTTAAGAAAACATTAGAGCAGACTTATGATTCCAACAATTTAATGTAGTCATACTATATAAAATTTAAGAATACTGAGCTAGAAGATGCAGAAAAAGCACTCCAAGAACTGAAAATTTCACGTATTTGCTTTCCCAGTGAAAACTAAGGTGTATTTGTCCATCTCACTGCTTTTCAGCACGGGATCAGCAAAAGGTGGGTTACAAAGGCAGGTGCCAAAAGCCATTCCTATCTGGCTAATTTCCCATATATCCCAACCTCAAAAGAAAAAATTTTGATGAAGTGACAAAGTTAAAAATCTGTTTTCCAGCCACCTACCTACATAAGCAAGGCAGATGCTCAGAGCATGAAACAATTAAGTCCACATTTATCCTAACGTTTTCCCGTTCCCCTGGTCTTGATGGTGTCTATAATATACTTCTTTCTAGCATTCGAGTGAGATATTTCAGCATGTTAACAGGCAACATACCAAAGCTGACAGAAGTGTTTTGGTTCAAAGTATGACTTCCATCTGGTTTTGTTTACCTGGCGTATTGTTGCTCATAGCAGCTGTAGTGCTGGGCAAGACAGGGGTCACAACGGGAGGAGGAATTCCTGCTGCCATATCCAAGAGAGGCTGAATAATTTCACTCTTGAACACATTATTCTTCTGCCATAAATTTAGCACTCTAACAATTTTACTCTAAAATGAAGAAAAGACAACAAAAGACCTGAGTCATGCTTATTTTTCTTGTTGTTATTGATTACGGAATTCTTAGCTAGCAATGTTTATCTGTCTAGTCTGAAGGACCTTTAGGTTTGCAAACAGCAAGGACAGTTATACCGGATCACACCAAAGATGTCTGAACTAGGAAGGTGAGACTGACCCTACGCAACAGCAAAGAGCTACTACACACAGGTGACAATGTCCTCTCAACCAAAAATGCGCCTTTACTCTTGGAAGATGACATGGAAGGAAAATTATTTTAAGGAAGCATTTTAAAGCATTACTAGTAATTAAAATAATGAATTATTAGTCTTCTAATTTTTTATAGTTTAACATACATAAATACAATTCTGTTCTGCCTATGAACCAAAATCATTTATGTGCACTGAAAAATGGGCATATACTAGAAAGACTGCTAAATATTTTTATTCGAAAATAGCTTAATATTTTGAAAGCTCATTTCTGTTCTCATTTCCTCATGAAGGGAGGAATTTAAAAGTTTAAACTGGAACACAACTACCCGCCTATTGAAAATACATAGTAATAAAAAATGTGGATCATGGGGAAGGAAGAAAAAAAAAAATCAAAATTAAGACTTCATACAATTCCATTAGCTGTAACTCATTGTTCAGCTTACATTTCTATTACATTTTTTTCAATTTCAATAGAAGCATTCTATTACATCATAAAGAGATCACCATTTTGATCTGCTTCCAGACTTCTTTTTTTAATAAGCTTCACTTCACCAAAAGGAAAGATTTTGCTTTATTTTGGGGAAAAAAGTCAGTTGTATTACAAAGAGCAGGAAACTCTTCATAGGATCTGGTGTTTGCTGTCACGAATATGGTTTAATTACTTGAGTTCTACAAAACAAGAGCATAGAGTACTTAGCCAGTGTTCAAAGCAAAGAAAAAGAAGTCTGTTTGCCCAGAACTTCAAGAGGATATCTAACTATAATAGAGAGAAGTGCTGAACTTGCACTGCACGGAAGATGCAATTTAGAGTTCCCTTAGAGAAATCTCTGAAGGCTTCCACTCAGCATTACAGTATCTGAGCCTTTCTTCTTTGAAAGTTTGTTTTATAAGCAGTCCTTGACAAGTCCACCAGAGGCTCTAACTTCCCTCATTTCTCCAGAACAGAAATATTAAACTGTTTCTGTGGCTCAGTATCTACCTGCACCTTGCACTTTCTCTGGGCCAGACAGAGGAATCAGTGAGGTGTTTTTGTTGCTACCCTATATGAAATGCTACTGCATTTCTGCTTGATTTAAAACAAATTCCACATTTGCTCATATAAAGATAAGTGTTGTGTTTCTCCATTATGTCTTTCAATCAGATTAAAAACCAAAATATTACAAACCAGGTACATATCTTGGTCTCTGACAGCACAGCTTTTTGCTGGGCAATGTATAGGATAATTATTTTCACAGCAAAAAGACCTTCCTATTATAGTGAATCCTTATGCAGCACAGCAGCAAGACTTCAAATTGAAAAATACATTTTACGCTGAGTTGAAAAATATCCTAGAAATGAACCTGACGGGACTTTTGTGGACCCTAAATAGACTATTTACTCTCTTCAGATCAAACACCTCTAATGCAATACATTAATTGCCATGCATTGAAATACTACAGGACAGGTAGTGCTATTTCTTAGCCTACAATAAATTTACTATATATTTTTTAAAACCAGACACAAACTGAGTAGTTGCATCCATCCTTGTTCCAATCTCTTCTTCCTCAATACATCAAACTATTTCTGTATTAGTATACTTCCCAAAGTAGCAAGCTAAATTAGTTTACAAAACACACTAATACTGCTAAGGAATACAACTAAATGAATAAAAATGTAAGTTAAAAAATCATGCCTATTTATAAAAATACACAGTAAAACATTGTGGAATTGAAGCAGCACAAGTTAATCACACAGTTAACTTAAAACTAGACTGGAAAAATGTCATTTAACTTAAATAACCTGTTCAGCAACACCTCAGAACTCAGTTGCAGAGAGAAGACGGACATCCTTAGCTAAGTTTATCCAACTAAGAAAAAGTTGCCGATCCTGACACATTTTCCTGCAGAGGTCCTAACTACTCTAAAAAGGCAGAAATCCTAAGACAACACAATGACTGAACTTGCCTTAATCACCTTCCATGGATGCCTTGGGTTTTCAGGTCTCTGGTTGAAAAATACAGCTGTAGGAATGCATGTAACTATTCAAAATGTAATTCTCTTCCTGTAGCATCCTGCCTCACTTACTACTTTACTTAACGACTCTATTACACAAATTTGTGTGAAGACAAAGCCCTTAGCATTCCCCACCTTTTCGTAGTTATTCAATAAGAAGAAACACTACCAATTTTAGAACCAGGGACAAATATGAAGGAAGTTAAACTGCCTGCACTCTGCTATTTCCAGCCAATCTTTTAGACATAAAATTTGGTAGCTATCTCAACTACTGTCATCCAAGGGAACAGCTGAACTATTGAGTCAAACTATTCAAGTTACACCTTATTTAGCTGCTGGATGATCATATCAAAGGGAAGATCACCTTTTCAAAACTCTAATCTCATCAAACGTATCTTTCTAAACCCTACACTAAGACAAGCAACATTAAGAATACATATATAGGGCAAGTTTATAAGTAGATCCCCTCCAGCAAGTAGAAAGGGATCAAAATCTTTATTCTTTATAGATGATATGCCAAAGATTGTTTTAAGTAGAAAGATCTGTAAGTGGTTTACCTTGTCATCACCAGGACAACGGTACAAGTTCTGGAACGTGCTGATGATGTTATTGCTGAATCTTGGCGCAAATACATCCTTTTCTTGTCCAAACTGATGCCGGGACTGTCTCACAATGGAGTCAATGACATACAGACCAGGCACCTTGTACTCTGGTTTGCACTAGAAAGAATGGCAATTTAAAATGAGCATATGTGAAAAATAACGAAAACCATTAATGGCAGAGTAAATACAAACAATCCTCTCTAATTTTTCAATGGGTCCAAGTATACTGAAATGTTCTCTATTTAATAAATTGTCCTGGAAAATAAAACTTCCTCAAAAACATCTAACCTCTAATGTTTAAATTATCACATCTATATGCACTCCGCAGATACGTAAATGGTATAAAATCAATTGCTTACTGCTAAAAAATTAACTTTTAAAAATCTATCTATTAAAGAAATTAATACACAAACCACATATCCTTTTAAAATGTACACTCTATTTTAAGAGAACTGCATAAAGCATGACCAAATTCTTAACAGTACATTTGGACTAGCTGTAAAGGTAATTCAAGATATTTTATCCTTCTTTTTGCTCAAAGTAACCATTCAAGTTAAAATTTGTTTACTTTATTTCACATTGTTGTAATCATTGTTGTCATATATCCTCCCCTGCAGAAGAAAAACATATTTATGGGGACATCTGTTTGGTTGAGAATATACCAATGATATTTATGTTAGAACTCTTGTATAATTTGCAAACAGAATGATATTTATAAGGCATATCTGCTAACTAAAATACTAATTACTTATGTAATTTTACTTTCTCAACAACTAATGATAAAATTTTTGTCTTCTAATTGCAAAGTAATTACACCACATTATTGCAACCAGTTTTAAGACAGAATGAAAAGTGGTCCAAAAATAGAATGAAGTCATCATCAGAATACATTAAGTTATGGATTCATTTAATAAATATTGGGTGTATACAGTTATCACACAAGGTACTATGGAAAACATGGGAAAGGACACCCTTTTCCTCTCTATAAACACATTATGTAACACACTAAATTAATAATCTGTAATAAAGTGCCAAACAAACACTTCAGAATATTAATTTTACTATGCCCTAGATACAAACGTTCTGTTTTGAAAAGTGTTGATTTGCTAACATTTGCAACCTTGAGAAAACATTTCTTTACTTTCTAAACATGGTTCAGTGTATTTAAGCACGGCATTCTTTATTTTTAAGAACATGTGTAGCATCAATTTAGGAATATATGTGCATCATTAAGCCTAAACTGGGTATAATATGCTGTCTTCAGAAAATCACTTCAATGTATTGTAGCTTTTGAAATGTAATTTAAATTATTAAAAAAGTGTATTCTGCATACAAAACAGGTATACAATTTTTCACAATATTTAAATTAATAAAGCTCACAGATATTCAGTATGAAAACTCAGGAAATATGTTAAGTGAAGTATTTTAAAACATGGAACATAAAGAAAGCTAAATATGACAATTAATGTAATAATACAGATTATATGAAAAAGGCAATAAAATACGAGTAAAAAATTAAATAAAAATTAAAACTGGGGCAGTGAACCTGCATATCCCTAATCTCAGATGGGACAGCCTTTACACACAAGTATTTACTTATTTTTTGAGTGAGTAATCAATAAGGTAATTTGATTACTCAAAGAAATTAAGTCTGGCTCTCCAATGGAATCACCTCACATATATGAAATGTGATCATCTGACCTCTAAAGTGATCTTTCGCCAGAGAAGAAAACAGTCAGCCAAAATAGCAATAGACCAATGAGTTAAGTGTCACAAAATGAAGAATGTCATGGGCAATTATTTCATCTGAAGTTTCAGTAACCTCATGAAATTAGGAAAGAAAATACTGGAGCTGTAAAGGATGAAGAGCAAACTAACTGAGATAGCACTGACATCACTCTGGTCAGGTTTACAGCAGATTTTAATGGAAGATTCAGTCATATTGAGCTTTAACCTGAAGTGACTGCTTTCAGAAAAATATCCAATTATTCTCCAAACATACAAGTCCTTTAATATCAAATACCTAGGTATCATCTGCTTATCTCTCATTCTACTAAAGCAAAAAGTTATTATTTAACATTGTTAATAATTAGCACATTTCACTAAATTGTTCATGAAATAATTAAAAAACCCTCATCAAGACCACCAAAGGGAATCATCTAATCAAGAGTGATCATTAACAAGGATATCAAGAAGAACATACATCTGCCTTCTCTAACCAGCAATGAACAGTGCAGAACTTCCTCATCGAGCAGTACTGGACACTGAAGGGTATATGTGTAAAGATAATAGTTTTAGTAGCTTGTGGAAGGGTCATGAACAACCAGTCCCATTCCTAACAAACTGCCATTCTTCCATGCAGAGGACAAAACTTCTCTTGTGCCTATGAATACTGAACTGCCAATCACAGCCTCTGCAACAGAAGAGCAGTTTGGAACTCAGACAGTTCTGAACTAATTTCAGGATGCGAAACTGAGAAGTGCTACTGGTCAAAGACGGATAAGATGTATATCTGCTCTCCTACACCTGTGTTCACCTGTAGCATTGAACAGGGACCAGAGGATAGTGATCCCTTTCTCAGAGATGGAAGAAGTCAGAGTCAAGGCCCCAGAAGACAACTACTTGACAAAAAAACTAGCAGTGTTCATAAAGTATACTACTAGTCTTTACTACTGCTTCAAACATATATAACACTTTTTTCTACATAGGACTGATGTACTACTACATAATACTAATTCGTTCATAAATAGTTCCGAGACAGACAAAAACACCAGGCTGAAGCTGAAACCTGTTTACACTGTCCAGCCACTGGCAAAAGGCCAGAGTACTCTGAGCACCAAGGAATAAAAGTTAATGACCAAGACAGGTTACTAACACAGAGCAATCCAGACTGCTTTGTAAAAAGGACAACAGAAAGAAAATTACATCCACCATTGCAACATTAACAGCCTAACTTTTCTAGCTGGTCTGTCAAAACTAAAATACAATTTGATAGTAATTTACCGCTACTTACAAAGAGAGAAGAAATTCAGTACCAAAATAACCAACTGAACAATCAGGTACAACACAGATAAGCAGGGAAGACTCACAAATTTGAATCCATGCATTTCCAACTGGAAGCAAAATGCAGTTTTACCCAAGAATAATTAACTGTTGCAAGAAAAGAAAGTGCTATAAATTTCTTTGCTATTCAGAATCTTTAAATTAATACTACCATCTTCCCTAGAAGTAATTCTAGTCTAGCCAATCAAATATTTTTCGTTTTAATTGACTTGCAAGACCCACCAACTGAAATGCTACATCTCCTGCGACAAAAAAAGATGAGGCTGAAGGTCATCTCCTCTCCAGCTTTAAAATCAATGGGAAAATCTGGCATAAAAGCAAAAGCAACTGTCACTAGCCAAACAACTGTCAATTGTTTTGCTGTTAGCTGTGCACAGACAGCCTCTTAACATTAAATAAATACATACAGAAGTAGTCTTAAAACAGTGTCCACAGTGATTCAGATCAAAGAACAAAATGAGAACAAAGTATTTGTCATTCTGCATCGTGGGTTATGATCTGCTGCTGACTACTAGCAGAAACTGAATGTGACTAAAAATGGAAATAAACTAATATGTGCTAAAAATATTAATCCATATGAGCACCTAAACCCCCACCTGACTGACTTACCTTTTGTATGAATTTCTCAACACTCTGTACAACATGCTTGTAGAACTGAAAAATAAAATAGTATTTCAATAGAGGAGAAAATCTGAAGATGCATATACTTGTTCAAGTATGTTGATATATTGATAGCAAAACCAGAAGCCAAAACTTTGGATTATTAAACAGCAATCCAACACCTACAGTTAAACATGCAATCTTCCTGAAAACACTTAATAGCATATAAATGAGCTAATATCAGTGTTTCTTCTTTTTCTTGAAGGTTCTTTACATTGGATTTTTTGAATAGCATGCTAATTTATTGAGAACTAGAGAATAATAAACACATGGTTATTTCACTGTACACGACTGAAGATGTTCACCTAATGTTATTAAACACGTAACTTCTCTGCCTTTCATTAATTAGCAACATCTACTGAATACTTTTTCTTTAAAGTTGGCCTGTCTTCTGTGGAATTTTTTAAAATCTGACGTATAGTCACAATGGCTCTAAACCATAACAATAATTGAGATAACCACTCCACACAATTAAATGTTGTTATTGAAATGATAAGAGTGGAAGTAGGATTTCCAAGTTGAGTACATGATAAGACATTTTAGTATCATTTAATTGCTTAATTAATAGAACCATCTATTATGATTTACTACTGGTTTAAGTTCAATACAAGTCTTCAGCATTTTCATTACACGGCAACACACAGGCTTAAATTTATACAGACATAAGAAAGCCACTGAATTTCACTCTTCAGTCATGAAATTACTCTTTCCCAGTTACACAAAATACCAGTATGGATTTTATTATCTGAAAATACATCTGCATTGCCAGCAAAGGAATGTAGATATGAAGAGCATTAGTCAGGTCTGTCCTGTTTTTTACCTCTCCTGCTTTCACTGAGTTTCCATTTGTTTTAATGCTTAACACTAGTGGCATACTTCTTTCCTTCACCATTTTTCAGTGACTTTTTCTGTTGCACCATTGTTGTCTGGCAATTAGTTTTACTTTGTGGCAAGAATAATCTTTAATAAGTGCACTAAGACTACAACTTAAAAACAACTGGTATCCAAGCAACATGAAAACTGAAATCTATGAATAATATCCATGAAAAGGAATGCTAGGAATTTAGAAAAATGAACAGTTGTATTGATCCAAAGGCATGCATAAATTTTGGGGAGGGAGGAAGGGAGAGAGGGGAGAAGGACGGGTGAATTGCAGTTTTCTATTTATTCATCTGTTAACAGGCATGTCAGTGTTTCCTTTTTAACTCAGGAAAAAACCCTGTCTTTCAGATCTGATAGAAGAGTCAAATTGGTATAATTCTTTCTCACATATGACAACCAGCAAATGAAAGTCACACAACAAATTAAGCCTTCTGCTGCATTCCCAAAAAAACCCTCACTATCACATTTGATCATATCTTGGAAATTGCAGACAAACAAGGGAGGTGGAAAGTTCTGAAGCAAATTCTTTAGACCATTCCACAAAATTACTTTGATATATATGAGAAATGTAAAAGAGGTCAAAAGAAGTTAACTGATTTCTTACCTTTATAGCCTTGATTGCTGCCTTGGTGATCTGTGTCATTTTAGCTTTAGAAATGGGTGGCTTATAATCATTCAGCGAGTACAACTGCCAAAAAAAAAAAAAAAAAGGTTATCAGAAATATAATCTGCAGCTGTAAGCAGAATACACTGTTTTCCACAAGAAAACACCATTTTTAATTTTCACTGGATTTTATGTATTAAGGAAGAAAAGGCATTCTCATTTAAGAAAACAATAAAAAAAGCTCAATGACATATAATGTAAGATCCAAAATGCTTAAAGGAGGGCAGTTTTTTCTTTGCAATGGTCCCTATGTATACACCTAGCTTTACTAGCACTAAATACTGGAAGCATTTCAGGTGAAGTTACAAAATAAGTACTTAGAACACGCAAATACGGTACCTCTTATTAAGTTTTCCGGGGCAAAGACATTAATATATTTGAATACCTTTATGGAAGCATAACAAAATCTTAACTCAGTATATTCATCATCATATGCCTACTGAATCACGTCTTTTCATTTTCCATTCAACAAACAAACAACAACAACAAAATCAAGCCCAGTGAGCATGAGCATGTAGCAATTTTGCCACTTAAAACAGATTGTAAAAAGTATAGACTTCATTCATCCACTGCATTAACTCGGGAAATTACTGTATCCAAAGTATTACAAATACTTAAACAAAAATCCAGCTGTGTTCTCAATTTCAAACACAGCTTCTTAACTTCACTAATATCTAACCAGCAAAACAACCAGAGCACACAGGTAGTGAAGTTTTGCAACAATGCTCTCCCTGGATGCAGTATTAACTCTATTCATTTGACTGGTACATACATCTCCCAGCAGAAGCAATCCAGCATGACAGATATTCATCAGAAATTTGCTACACAGGGAAACTTTACACTAACTAAATTCATAGCTATGACTGATGGGTGGTAATTAGAAACAACTCCTTCCCAAGGCTATTTACTTGCTGTGAAAATCTCCAATTATCCACAATATAGGATTTTGAACAAAATGCTGCTCTTTTCTCCTTCAGCTTTAAGTGTTATAAGAGAAGGGACTGGCTGGTATTTGCTACTTTCAGACATAAAAAGACCAGACACAAAATGCCAAACCAGATTCAAGGACAATCTTGACTTACATTTTATTTTTGTTTACAACATATGTTTAGAAGCATGTTAGTTCATAAATGGAGTTCTGATAATAGGAAGGGCCATCCATAAACAAATTTTTATTTCCTTCCTAGAAACAGGAATAATTGGAGTTCTTCCATAAAACACTAATTGAAACAGAAACAAAGCCAAAACCCCCTCTCCTCTCCTACATAGCCTGAGAAATGCAATATATTGAACCAGATTAATACCCATACAGATATTTACATTAACTTTCTAATATTTGCTCAATTTGTGGCAAACTGCTAGCTCAGAAAGCATAGTTCAGAATTGTTTATATTTAATAAAGCAAACTGTAAGAGTAAACAGGATCACACAGTGGAAAGGATTAGACAATCTTAAATATAGGTCATGTTCCCCAAGTTGCTTATTATAATTTATCATTGAAGATAACAAGTAGATATTCTTTCTTCATACTTGAGTTTCCAATAGACAAGGATTTGTTCTCCTTCCAAGCATGAGGTGCTTTTTTTCTATCCTTTCCTGTCAAAACCAGTTTTAACCAAAACTTCCTATAGCTGTCAAACCACAAAGTGAAAAAAATTGGTTTGTCCAAGCATAAGTGTCTGTCTTCTCAGCTTGAAAGCATTTCCATTAAAACTGTGAAATTATAACCAGTTCACAGCTAGACATCCACTTTTAAAATAACTGTTACTACTTCTCACTAATGCTAATGTTAATTGCTGTTGCAAAATATTCTGAATTATTTACATGCTGCTCATACAACAAAACCCAATACATTTCTAAAATGTAGATATATGAATGCTCTTCACCATCATGGGGGAAAGGGAGAAGAGGCAAAACCCCAAGAGTCTCCAGTCAGTTTCTTTTCTGTTTTATACCTCACTGTTCAGCTTCTAGTTACTCACAGGTAATTACCAAAATGTAATCACTCATCCTGGCTGCTGTTTGGATGGATGTTGCGGAACTACAGCTAAACTACTTCTGGGAACACTACAGCACCAGAAACTTTTTGCTTATATATTGTTTCTTAGCAGTCAGTTTGGGCATTCCTGGTCAGCATTCTTAAGCCCAAAACACTAATTAGTAAAAGGAAAAACAATTACAGGTACGTGTGTGAAATCAGCCGAGATTCAAGAAGCCACCCTGCCAATCTAAAAACAATCCCAGATGAGACTGGAACAGGAGCTCCTTCACCTACAACACACACAGCTGAAACACCACTGACTCACATAGATACTCCCAAGGACCACACCTGACCAGGCCATCAGCTTTGAAATAACTCAGGCCCTAATGGGGCACTTCAAAGTATCAAGGAAGCCACTACACAGTGCTGGGAAACAAGCAAGAGTTGCATACAACTGATGCTGAGACATCAGCTGTGTGCAGTCAGGTATCTTAACACCACTTATCAGGAATATGCCAAAAGCCAACAGGATAGCATGGGCTGTTGCTAACATCCCTTACTTTATTCCAGGTAGCAAAGAGGCAAGTTTCGTTAGCATTAAGGACTGGTCATTCAAGGGGAAAAGGTGGTGGTGGTGGAAAGGAACCGATAAAAAGAGTAAAACTCAGTACTTCTGTAGAGAGAGGCTTTTTGGACAACGGATACACCTGTCACAGATTTTAACAGCTATTTAAAAAAACCCCACAGATCCCAAATTTAGTACCTGGAAGAAGCCAAGAAAAGAAAACACTCTTCTAAATTATTTTTCCTTAATTGTCTTCAAGAAGCTTTTCATTTACTGTAAAACATCTCATTTTGAAATGTTTATTCACTTGGAAAAACTGGTGGTTGCCTTGACCCAGGTGCAGAAGGACCATGCAGTCAGCCTCGTTCAATAGAGAGTTTGCATGGGCTCTCTCCTCAAGCCTGTCAGGCTCCTTCTGGATGTCATCCCTTCCTTCACACATATCAAATGCACTTCACAGCAAAGGTTGCATTCAATCCCACTGTCTATGTCATCAAAAAAGATACTACATAGTATTTATCCCAGAGTGGGCCCCTGAGGGACACCACTTCATACTGGTCTCCATTTGGACACTGTAGCCATTAACTACGACTCTTTGGATACTGACATCCAGCCAGCTCTTTATCCAAACAGTCCTTCAGTCAAACCTATTTTCTCTACTGCTAGGCTGACTAGAGAAGCAAGACTTGGTTGCCTCTCTAGTAATGAAAACTTCTGGTTTTGATCCAGCATAGACTTTTTTTTAAGACATTTGGAATATGAAGAATAAGGAGTTAGAGATACATGTATTATTTTTAAAATTTGTGCTTATATGCTAGCTCAATTTTTCCTGTATGCCCTTTCGTACAGATGCTTAGTTAAACCAGTTTGCCCTCATTATTCCCTGCTCTTAGTTTTGTAAGACACTCACGCCCATTTGCAGAAGGTAACTGCTTGCCCTCACATAAAAGAAGTCTTTAAATAAACCAGAAAACAAAAAAGGCAACATGGTTAAATAGCAAAGTCAAGGAAAGTCTCTGAAATAAAATTTTACACTTGAAAAAATCAGTAGTAATATTCAAAGGGGATGGGGAGGAGTGGGAGTGACCATAAAATGTGGCTGGTAATGTACATGCAAAAGCGCAATCAAGTTTGAGAAACAAACAGGAGAAAGCATAAAAATCAGAACTTTTCAGAAGAGAGAAGGAATAGCAAATCTATTAAAGTGCTTCTCCAGGACAATCAGCACTTACAGAAGGACTCATAGGAGATAAAGCCCTACAGAAAAAGAAACTACCCCCCCGTGGTTTTTTTCAGATCTACACACTAAGGAAAAACTGATTCCACACCAGAATCCTCCTGAAGTGTGTTTACAAGAAGGTAAATTTTCACAATGTGAAAAATAACAAAGTATTAGAACAGAACTCAGGAATGAAAGACTTAGAAGCTGTGATTCATGAACTCTCATTTAAACAGTCTCAATCTTACAGCTCCGAAAGACAGGAAAAGCAACACGAATTTCTGACAAGGGTTCAAGGGGAGAATTAGGAAACAATGGATCAGTTAGGTTAAATGTTTGTACCAGAAAAAATCGCATAAATTACTCAAAATAAAAGTATTAGTGGACACACAGAAAATTCCATGCAGCTGTTGTAAGGAAAAGCCACATCTCAGTACACTGTTCTTCTCTGAAAGACTCTGGGAGCACAGTGAGATCACCTGGACTACCAAAACACATTTACCAAATATCTCTCACAAAAGGCTTCAAAGAAACTAAGCCGTCCTAAACAGGTCCTTGAATAACAAATACCCAACCAATTACTCCTTAAATACAGCCAGCAAACAATTTGAATAACAGTCATTTGGTGCATGGTAAAGGGAAGTCCCAATAGAGCCCTCTTGTGCCTCCACTGGCACCTATATTCTGGTTAGGACAAAGCCAGACTGTCAAAAGCTGAAGAGGAACATCGGTGACACTACTGAGTAATAACCAGGGAGAAAAATTAAGCGTAAGTACACAGGAAGTAGTGGAAACTGGCTTTGAAGCTGGCTATTGCCATCCAGCAAAGAGATCTGCTGATACGTGAGAGATTGCATTGAAGATATCAACTCAAGAGTAAACCAGAAAAATCTCAGTAGTAAATGCAGTAAATGGACATTCAGACCCACATTATTTAGGCGATGGTACTAACCTACAGGGCACTTTTGACCCTATACTCTCCAAGGCTTGCATGAAATCATTACAGATAAATAAAACTGTGGAGAAGCTTTTAAGTGAAGAACTAAGGTTCTTCAGCAGGTGAACAGGATTACTAAGGGGAGGCATATGTCAACAGAACCTGAGTAGTGAAGATCAACTGGGAAGGATGGGACTCGAGGAGCATACCACTTGAGATGAGCAGGGAGCGAGCAAGAGTCAGGCTGGTGGATGTGGTTCCAGACTGCCCACTGTGGTTGTTCTTAGCCTGGAAGGGCAGCTCTGGCATGCCTCAGAGTGAACTGACTCACCCCTGAACTGCTACCATGAACTTGCTAGGTCTATGCCCTAATACCATAATGAAACACACCAGCTCTTTTAAATAACTGTATAAATTACAGTCAGCTATCTGTATGTTAGTACAAAATGTAGCTCTCCATATAAAAGATCTTATTCAAATGAAGTTTGAGCCTTATCACATCAAGCAGCTGCATTTTTTTCGCAGTAGAAATACGGTTCATTTCAGAGGGTCGAAAGTGAAGCACTGTAATCTACAAGTGCCAGATGAAACCAGAAGTTTCAGAGGTTTTGAAACAGACTAGTTCACATTTACAAGCTGGAAGAACAAAGAAAGGAAGCAGACAGAAACATTTATGGAAACTTCAAATAAACATGCTTTGGAGCTGAGCTACCATATGATTCTGTGAATTATGAAGAAAATCTGCCATTTACTAACCACTTACTGCTTTTCTGGATAAAAATCAACTCATATGAAGAATTTGCTCAAAAAGACAAAAACTGATCAGTATCTTTAAATGTCTAATTACTACTGAAAGATATTTGACCACCGACTAAACCTGTTTTCTCTAGTTATCTTTCTAAGTTCCCTGTTGTAACGATTTGCAAAGTGAAAGTGTTTGCACCATTTCTTATGTGAAAACCCTGTAAGTACACACATTTGCTGTTGAAATCTGAGGCACTGCTGTGCAAAGCACCACAGTTTGTGGAGTCTCTTTTTAAAATGTACATTAAGGATTTCTCTCCAAACACTGCACATCTATCACCTGCTGATGATGTACATACATAACAAAACCTAATTTAAAAACCACCTTACAAGTTGATGGATCAATTTATTTTTCTTATTTGTTTAGCAACTGATTTTGACCAGAAAAAGAATACACTTAGCTCAATCAACCCGAAATTTATCTCCGTCTACCCTACTATCTAGAGAGAAGAAACAGTCTCCTGATATCTGCCCAGAAAAGAGCACTGCTCCAGTGATCTGTGCATTCACCCAAGAGTCACTCTGACACAAAGACTCTCCTAAGCAGTCACTACAACACAAACACAACATCTGGGAGAATGCTGCTTCAGTTAAGATGGAGTGACTTGAAATAAACGGAAAGGTTAAACCCTGATTATAAAGAAAAAAACCAACAAAACTGCAAATATCCATTAAAAATGTATACAAAGCTTTGTTTTGTACTGTCCATTCTTGAACTACAGCACATTACTCAGAAAATTAAAGATGAGACATTCCCCCTTTAAATGTAGATGGCATTATCACACAAGGATAAGGAAGGAACAAAGACTAAAATTCTACAGAATGGGGAGGGGAGAGACAACGGACAATTAGCAAGTGTTACACAATCAGTGACAAGTCACAAAGAATCTGACTACTGGTAACCATTTTTACAGTGTTACCTCAGGTTATGAGAAAACAAGAGTTAAATAAATTAGAGCATTAATGCATCATTCCCATATGACCTTTTGGGAATAAGTTTATTTTCCTCTGAGAGAAAAAGCATAGCCAAACTAAAGAGAATACTTCCACACTACTGCAAAAAATGCCAGTGTTTTTTTCCAAGTCAGCACACTTAACAGTATCATACATTTGATTTCAATGTCAGCAAACATTTAATGATCTATCAGTTCATTCTAGAAAGCTGTGGACAAGACTCTATACTGCCTCAAGCATTCTAGAACATGCTCAGCTCCAAACACATTGCCAACAACACATGAAACTACAAAGAAAAAATGAACATTAATCTTCTCAACCCATTTATAGCTAAAGAAAACACCAGATTAAATTAACAGTGAATTTGTGTGAGGGGAAGTTGTTTCACTGGTTTCCTGTATGACGATTCCATCCAACCATGTCCTACACACACCGGCATTTTGATAATTAGATGGGGGACAATCAGTAAATCTTTGATAGAAGTAAGCACGTTTAATTAAATGCCGAATATGAATCACAGGACAATCTTACAGGGAAGACCTGAATCTGAATGGCACTTCAGGGACAAAATGAGTCCACAAAGATATACTTACTACAAATCCTAATCTGTCTCAATGAAAGCAATACCCAGGATCATGTTCTTGCAAAGAATCAGATGAGAGCCAAATGTCTGTGTAAAGCACATAACACCTTATTACACAGATAGCATTGGAGGTCTTAAAGATGATCAAAGTAGCAATGTTAAAAGTGGATTCTAAGACTATTTCTAAGCCTGTTTTGTTACTGTCTGAATTGTAAAAATAAATGTTGCTGTAAGTTTGAACTGGTTGCTTGTTGTCTCCTTACTGCTCCTCCTTTTCTTTGTGCTAATGCATGCTAGAAAATGCAGCACTTTCAGATGATGCCACTAGTTCAGAAAAAAACTAACAGAAACAGCCTTCAACAGAGGATGTTTATGAAAGGTAACACAGAGCTGTTCCTCACGCACTTTCTTCAGAATTAAGAGGTTCAAGTGCAACAAGCTACAAAGATTTCCTACAGAAACGTACATCTATGTATCAGGACCAGGCTAGCAATTAAAGCAAATTATATTCACAACTCTGTATTTTCCTCTATCTGATAAAACAATATAATGATTTGTACAGCAAAAAGTAGTGTCAGCGAGAGCTAAGACACTACATATAAGGCAATATTCCAGTCTACATAAAGGTTAACAGCATTGTTAATACTCCTTTTTCCCAATATAACTTTAAATAAACCAAGTCCTATTTCCAAACTCAAGAGAAAAAAATACAGGCTTGCTTGAAGATCTTACGAGCTATATGAATTATATCTTGGAACTGGGGGGAAATGCAAAAGATCAGGTTGATGCTACACATAAAGCAGTGAATTTCTGCTCTGTACTTTTTTCTTTAATTCTACTAAGAAAAGTGGTCTTCAAAAAAAGGCTTACTGAAAAGGACTTTATCAGCATATTTCAAATTTTCATAATTCAGTAATGTAAACAATAGTGTTATCATTACAACCATAATTAAAGAAGTACTTAAACTGAAATCTACTGTAAATACCTGTAAAAAGCAAAATAGCTGTAGTTTACAAGGCAGTACTACATGATGCTAAGCTACAGCCTAAAGCTTCTCAAGCGAAGGACAGATATCACGCACGTGAACTTACATCCCCCAAGGATGGGCAGTCGCTTACAGCTACTTGCTGTAAGTAAGTACTTGCTGTACTACGTACATCCATGGAAGGCAATGGCACACTGCACTTCTACAAAGCCCAGCACTTATTTCCAACATCTTTCAGGGCTCTTATTTAATAGGCAAAAGAGCCAGACAGCTGTTCCTGTACCAAAATTCTGAATAAAAAATCAAAAAAAGTACTAACTTTATTAAAATTTAAAAAGCTTCATAAATAATATATTCTTTCTTTTTATACCTCTGCCACATCCTATAAAGACAAGGAAAGCAGCTAGGAAATAATTTTCCATATGATTTTGCCACTAGAAGGGTTGAAAGCTGTGAACAACTCTAGTTTCATGCGATATAGAGAAACAGATATTCACACAGACAAATCTCTGTAACACTGATACAGCAGCTAAGAGAATGAACATTTTGATGCTGATACTGCAGGACTCAGTCCATCTCTTAAGTATGAGATTATGACCAGAGTGAGGGATATCAGTTACAAACCTCTCTACAGAAATACTGTTAAAGTTTTCTCTGGCTGCTACCAGGATACAACACTGAAAAGGCATCAAATAATGACATGACACTAACCAGACATCATATATACTAACAAGTATCTGCAATTTCAATGCAAAAAACTCCAAAATAAATACTTAGAAGTCAAGCCAAATACATACTATTTTAATAAATTAGGTTGATTTCTTTCATATTTCAATAGCATTAAAATAAATCAAATCCAATTGTATATACAGAAATAGTCACTGAATTGCTTACCAAATATTAATATCACCACACCATAAAGAACAAGAGAAGAGTATTGTCATTTATTGCTTTAAAAAAAAAGGACATGTATCAACGAATTTCTATTACGTTACATTTTACACACCTTCCTGAAATTTAATTTCTTGGAAAAGTTACTTAAATTGCATGCCCTCATCTCACAATGAGCAGGATTTACACTTGATGCTGAGTAGGACCTACCTATGAGAACTGTTATTTAAACTCTGTCAGCACTTTGTTACTCTCTCTGCTGCACATAAATGTTAAAATACATACCATAGATGTGCATGAAGGATGACCAGAATGACAGATGCTCCTTTCAGCATAAGGTAATTCAGTTTGGAGAAAAAAAAAACCAACCTGTTCTTCCAGTAATCAACCAAGATGAGTTGCCAAAATCCAATATTAAAAAAGTACAGAACGAGAGGGTTGCAAAACAACCGCAACTACCTCAATACAACTGTTTTCAAAAACAAAGTGCACAACATGTGGTTTTAATTAACAAATATAAAATAATACTCAATTTTCTCGATATCTAAGTGCATGTTCCTTAAAAAAAAAAATTAAAAGCAACCAAGGACACTCACATGAAAACCTCAGCCTCTCCCTACACATCAGTTGTATTATAGAACACTATTTATGTTTAAAGAGGACATTTAAATATTCATGCCAACTGCTGTACAAGCAACTAAGTGAAGTAAGACGAAAAGGTAATACAGCAGTCCCTCTAGCCCATCATATACCAGCACACCAGAAGTCAGGTGTTACCACTGCATTTGTGCAGTGTTTCTCCTACTTCTTTTGTTTTAAGGAAACACAATCATGGCTTTCAAGTTTACTGAACCCAAACAATTTGAGATGGAACGACAGAATTCCATTTTAGTTTTCACATACTTGAGCCACCAGCCCATTTATAATTTTCTTTAAACCCTCACCATTACTCCTTTCAAAGAGAGCTTTTAAGTTCTCTTGGTACAGTCAGCTTTGTACCAAAACGAATATAAAACTGAAATTTAAAGAAACCACCTGGATTTGACTCCAGTCTCCTGAACTCCACACAACTGCGAAACAGATGCTTACTTCCGATAGTCCCTAGAACATACTCCACTTGCTCTTAGCCATTTATAAGTCATAAAATACAGTTCTCCTTTTTCTCTTCATAGTAACTTGGGGTGTTAACTGCAAGGGAAAAAAAAGCTTAGGAAGACTTAAATGGACCAAATTAAATAGGTAGGTAAGAGCGAACACTTCGCCAATGCCTAAACTCCGAATAAGAGAAAAGAAGGACTGATCAAAAGGTCCACACAGAAAAGTAACACACAAGAAAACAAGGAAAATAACGGGAGCATTTCACTTCATGCAATTCTCTCATTTTTCCTGCCATACAGCTAATTTCCATCATTAACATTTCATCATTATTATACAGCTAATTCTAGATCACCACGAGGAAAACAGATCAGCTTCCATCACAGTGTCAGTCTCCACAGATTTCCAGACGTGAGCTTGGGGCCGCCCACACTGGAGAAGGACCCTATGTCCTTGGTCCAATGCACTAGGTTTGGTAAAGTGTAGCATAACATGGAGTTAAAAGCCTTAGAGAAGTCTAACTACAATCACACCTCTACGGTTCTGAGATAAGAAATATAGGAACAGATCTTAAACATTTTGAAAATCAAGACTCACACATTTTCTCTGCCAACTGTTTTTAGAGCTCATGACAAAAAAAGTCTTGTGTTGATTTCAAAATATCTCTCTGGATATAATTTTAAACCCCTGCATTCACAATGAAACTTAGTGATTTAAAATCAAAAAAATAAAATAATCACAGTTTGTACTGGATTGGATTTCTCCAATCAATATATCTGCCATACAAACGGTCTTCATTTCCTGTTAGGTGCTTAAGTGCTCCACTTCACTCTTGTGAAAATTAAGAAGCAAGTGGTTACTACTGCATATCTGGTAACCAAGTTATGAAGATCAACATGCTACCTGAAGCTACTCCTTTTCATGCAAATCAGCTCTGTTTTACTAATATGTGCAGGGGATTCGGTATTCTGAAAGACTTTGATTTGATCAGATCTTTCCACTGGCTTCCAACAATCTGGTTAATATATTCTAAGCTCTTTGGACTTAATCCTCTGAAAAAGCCAAAAACATTTATGATTATTTCTCTTTTTAAAACTGCAATCACACCAGTAGCAAAATATTAGAATTGTGTTTTTATCTATTGTACTAATTTCTGAATTATGCACTGAGACCTCCATAAAGTCCTGCCATGAGGCCAACATTTTTAAACCAACCATTTTATAGTGAGAGCAATTTACAGTATTTTGTACTTTAGAGAGAAAAAACAAACTATAGAATAACAATGGTGGAAAGCGAAGAATGCACATAATTAATTCTACTTAAGTTTTTGAAAGTAACTAATAAAATACTGAAGACAGAGAATAAAAATAAAAATAAGGAAACCCTTACCACTTAACTCTAAACTAATTATTTGGAAACACTGAACCCTAGACTGAACTGCACAAGATGATGGATATTCTAAATTACCTTTCCCAAAACTGCATACTATTTCAATAATAAATTCCAATTCAAATATGTAAGACAGCTACTCACTTCTTTGCATAATGGCAGCGCAACTTGTTCAGCTGTTATAATTTTTTATAAAGCACTATTTACTTCAATCTTCCAAAACTAATGTTATAAACAGTATCTTATAGTAAACAAGCTCAAGGCTACCAAAATAGGTGGCTTCAACCTCTCAGGTGCTGTTACCCTCCACTGTTTTACTGCTCAGACACCCAAACCACCATTCCTTGCTACTATTGCACCCTGGATTTCAGCTCTGCCATTCCTCTTTGGGGCATATCTTCTTTTGTGCCTTCATTTTAAATGGGAACCAGAACACTCTCTGCCAACTCTCAAAACCATCAACAGCAAACATATTAACAAAGGTGCCAAGCCTCACCTTCCACACGTGTAGTTTAGTAAATGAAACACATGTGTCATATTTCTGCATGTCAAAGCATCAGCCACCCACTCACATAACCAAAGACAGGAGAAAAGAACAACCTCATGCAATCAAAAACTGTACCCAGTAAAACCAGCTATGTAGCCAAACCCTGGCAAGAAGTGGAAAGAAAATGGTAAGTTGTTGTATATCCACAGTAGTCACTTTTGTACAAATGCCAGCTCACTTGCCAAAAGCCTAACAGCAGAAGCAGCAAGCTATTACAAGAAATATGCATTTCTGGTAGGGATAAATCTGATGGAGAGAGGGTCACGGTGACAATGAACTCATTTCTTCTTACTTCCTCCAAATATTAACAATTCATTTTAAAGTCTATTTATAAAAATGTCTTGTCTTGATCAGTACATATGGCAAGAACAGGTAAAATGAGTACTAATACAGTAGTAGCTAGATATTGTGTTTCTGCCTTAAAGAACACGTACCCCTAAGTGTAGAAGCAGCTCCTGAATAAGGTTAATAAAATTACCTACCCGACTACTGCTGCTGTCAGTGCTCCCGGAGAAATACTGCACAAAAGTAGCTTCAAAGAAGTGAAGAAATGGAAGAATAGAAATACACATGCAACTTATGAAAAGTTCCAAAACAGGAACAAGGACCAATACTGCTCTGAACTTTTTTCATTCTAAGCCAAGCTCACTGAAATCCGGATGGACATATGAACAGCCAGTTATGCACCACTGTCCCAGGCCTCACAATGGAGTTACACCAGTGGTTGCTGATGCCACAAATGTGGGCTCTAACCAAGGCTGAAGGAGCCATTCAGGATGAATATTTTGGTGGCTGTCCAGAGGTAAAATGATGAACCAATTTTACAGACAAGAAAATAGAAGACTTCTTCCTAAGTGAAAAAGGATCCATATGAGAGTAATTTAAGTACCTTAGACTATTTTAAGACCTGCCTTATCAAAACCTTTTGTTCTGAATGGTTTTTTTCCCATAAGAAAGCCATCTGAATTACTGGACTCCACTTCTACAACTGCCACAGGAAAACAGACTGTTGGTCATAAAATGGTTTGGTTGGAAGAAAATTTAAAGGTCATCTACTTCTAACCACCCTGCTACGGGCAGGGACATCTTCCACTAGCCCAGGTTGCTCTAAGTCCCATCCAACTCGGCCTGGAACACTTCCAAGGATGGGGCATGACTCAAATAGTGGCAAACTCATAATGTCAAGTACTCTGTCAAAGACTGTAGCCTCAGGTATAATCTTGGTAAGCAGATGACAATCAAAAGATCTGAAGTTATGAAAGTTCAGAAGGGCATTTGTCTAAACTGCAAAATGGCTCACTGCTCTCCAAATGAGTAGCAAGTAGGACCAATACTTGTAACTATTCAGTTACAGCTCCAGACTGTTCACAGAACCTGGAGATCTACACAACCATTCCAGGCTCACAAGGATCTAATCTAGATCACAGTTTAAGAACAAATTTAAAGTCTATATATCCAAGACTGAAAACCTATCAGTGTCTGTCCTATACTATTTCCCTAAAGAAATGAGGTTCTTGAGCAACACATGCACCAAAATAAAAGCAAACCCTAACATTTTGGGCCTTTAACACACACTTGCATGATCATGTCTGCACAAGGCCAGAAGTCAAGGTTCTATGGCTGGTGAAAACCTAAGGTTAGATCAGTCTTTAAAAGTGTGATACTAAAACTGCAAATATTTATTCAGCACAAATGGAGACATTTAATCAGGTGAACATCAATTTAATATTTACTGTATCTTGAAGAGAAAAGGACTTTCTTTCCCTACACTCTTTAAAAAAATAGCTGAGAGCCAGCAAAGTTCAACTCTTGCTGGGAAACAACACAATAAAATACTCACATTTCACTGGTACTGCTCCTAATGTTCCTGACAGCAAAGAGGAAACTAACAAATTCTTACATATTTTGTTGCATCTTAAGGGAATTCATATAACTATTCATATTTTTCTTCTCTGAGAACACTGCAGGATTATACAGCAAAATAAAATGGAAGACATTTTTCACATCCACCCCAGAGCTTAAGAATGAAAAACAGAAACAACTTTTCAGAAGTATGAATGTCCACAGGCAGATGCACACATCACTTTTTCTTCTGACAAAAGACAAAAGTTTACATCCCAATTTGCTACAATAAAATTTACAAGTATCAGGCCATAAATGGGGCATCAGATAAACCAGAAGAAGAAAGCTTTAAACTTATTACAGCCGCAGAGTCCTTCAAATAGCAGAGGATATAAAAGAAGGGTGTACTCTTTTTTATGGCTAGTAAAACACAGTGACAGAGAAGAGAAAACAGATACAGGTTCTCTCATTGTCACAGCAGCTAGGAAAAAAAAAAAACTCTGCAGATGTTTCAGGTGCTTCAGCCAACATGAAACATGCAGCAGAATCCAAGAAAAATATCTTGACAGGGAGTAGCTTACATGTCTTTTTACTGTTCCTTAACATAACTGCTAGTACCTACTTGCACTAATCAAAGCCCTGGCTGCTCATTTTAAAAAGCATCCCTTTTTCTCCCACTTTCTCCAGCTATTCAGCATCAATCTCCATTTAGCATCTTCATGAGGCATACCATTTAGCTTTTTTTAGCATCAACTGGCATTCTTTCATGAAAAAGCCACCTCATTGACTTAGAATATGTTATTTAAATACAGTAGTCAGAAATAGAATATTTGGTTTAGCCTTCTGTACTTTTATGCACCCATACTCCAACACTCGGTATTTAAAATGTGGGTCATTTCCAAGGGTCACATTTCTGAAATTGTAGACCACTGAACTGTCCCTCACTGACCCTTAAAACACGCCTTCCAAAGAATTGTCATGATAAAGATGGCCAACATAGAATGAAGTGCAAATAATGTATAGAGACAAAAGCATTACCAGTAAATAATCAGTGTCTGCTATGTCCCTACCACTGATCAATTTCAGAATGACAAGTGAACCCAAAAGTAGCAATAGGCACTTTATATATCATCTTACTTTTCTCTCAAAACCAGTATGCAGAACAAAAGCTCAGTGTTCTTCATGATGAACTATGCAAGGACAACCATTTTCATTGTCAGTAACAGCTGAACACCAACCTAGCAATGCTGCATAATTTTTAATTATGACTCTCATGCCATAGAAGATATTTAGAGTAACAAGAGAAAAGGCACAGGGACCCACATCACCTTAAACAAACTGCAATCATTACCTTAACCTTAGAGCACTTTATGTGCATCCTCATTTTCAAATACTTTAAGATGTAGGATATTCCAACTCTCCGTGATGACACCTGGTTTTCTATTCAATTCCCTTGTATATGAAAGCATCAGCACCCAACTGTACAGACAAGAGGAATTGAGCTTTTCATACAAGACACGCACAAATGAACAAGATATTTACAAAAGGAATCAGAAGACACATGACTTTCTTGTTCCTGAGTTTCAAGGGACCAGCTTTGCTTTATTCTATTTTACCTTTTTTTTAAATATACAATTGTCCTTTTCTCAATTGCCTCTCCAATATCATAATATACTGCGTTACCTGACAAATACAAATACAGCTGGAATTTGTAGCACTGGATGCTAACAACTATCGTGCATTGGATTCAAGAATGTAAATTCCAAATCTAGATATGCTAACTCTCCTGAGTAGGTTTTACCATTACTAACATTCTAAATGGCTGTAAATCAAAGAAGTACCAGTCCCAGCAACTCAAAATGAAAACAATATTCAATGATTTGACCAAAGCATGCATAGCTTAAGGAGGAGATTTTTTTTTGTCTTTAAAAAGAATGCAAACCCAAAAATATCAGTAAACACCATGAACAGCAAGACTTGATGAAGCTCATACGTGAAGAGATGTGTTCCTGTATGTAAGTAGAGATATTGATAAACTTTAAAATATTAGAAACGTTATGTTTAAGTGAAATAGATGAGTGAATTACTATTGTAGCTTTTAAAGATATAAATATCTAAGTTGAATTTGCTCTTTCCAAGGTTTCTATTATTTAATTCTTATAGATGCAGTTATAATGGCTAAACAAAGCATAACTTCAAATATTCAGTTTGTGTTGAACTTAAAAATGAATTTGCAATCTCTGTTCCCCCTAAAATAAATTACAATCCTAGGACTCTTTATGTGGCTGTAAAACTATTTATATTTATTCTACATGGTAACATAGAAATAAATTCTAAAATAATTAAATGTGTTTCAGAATGAAAACATCCACTGGTCTCCTTTTTCCACACTTTTCTGAACACAATCTTCACATTATTGAGTGAAAAATAATTTGGCTTGCCACTGCAAAAAGGACAAGTATTGCAAGAAAATTCTGTGGAGTATAGCACCCAGAAGCAACTTCAAGTACAGTACCTGAAAGCAATGTGACAATGGCCAGCTAGAGTTGATGATGACAGCAGGACTGAGCTGACTATATAACAAATACTGAATTTTAATTATATACATCTGCAGTTAAACCACTGTCATCTGAGCACTGGAACTGTGAGGACACACATGCTTGCATCTAGTCCACTTCAATTCCTCTTTAACAAAATACATTTTACAGAACATACAGAGAATTTGAAACACTTCAATCATTTTCTTCTGTCAAGACCTGTTCTTGAATCTGATTTTGTGCTTTACTAAAAAAACTCAGGGCCTGAACTGAGGCCTGGAGGAAAATGACTGCAGTGGCAAGTCTTCTTGGTGCCAACTGTCGCAAATGGTACAAAACGTTGCCAATTACCTTAGCACTATACTAAGTCAGTTGTATATTATCCCAGTTTTCATTTGCCAAGCAGTTTTAATCAAATAGGAAAATGTCAACCATTACAAGAAAACAATACTGAGCATGTTGTATTTAGGAGCTTGATTATTTCTCAGCTTTAAATTTACCCTTCCCAAGACCTGAAATGTTAGGGCTAATTTTATATATACAATTAGGTACAGCACAATGTTACGTATTATCACTAGACACTGAACAGATTTCCGCAATAGCCACCATTATTTCCAGTAGTTACTGTTCAAATAAACTTGAAATTCTTCTTTCTAATCAAATTAGTGACAAGCCTATTTCAAGTACTTCAATCCTGACTGCCATATAGGATAGTTACAATACAAGATATTGCTCAGCTCACATATAATTTTGGAGTAAGCTATACTCCCTAGATGGACAGCTGCCTTTATTTTAGCTTCACTGCAGAATCCAAACACAACTCCTTCCTTTAAAAAAAATAACCAAACAAAAAAAAAATCAACCCTAGAAGTACCCAACCTGCAGACTTAAGTGTTTAAATGTATTGGAATGTTCTTTCTAAAGCGTCATCTGGTTTTCACCAGTAAGTTACATAAACTGTTGTAAAACTATTAACCGAAAGCAAACTGCATAAGAGAAAGCATGGTAAAAGTTTTAATTCAATTTAGTCTGTCCCATCTGCTGCTAAACTTAATTTACATCTATTTTAAGCCAAAAAACTCTAAAACAGAACTCAGACATCAGTTCTGGAGCTTAACATGACCTTAAACAGAATATAAACAAAGAACAGGATTTTACAAGTGAAGTACCAGTATTTTGTAAGTTAATCAAAACCATTTAGGAACAGCAATGTATAGACTCATACACTTTAGCTAATTTAAATATTTAGTGATCATTTCACAGTTCTGAGTTGCCAAGTATGTACAGGTAAGTTCAACCAGAGACAAAGATGGAAAGTTAAATTAAAGTCAAGCTCTGTACTGGGTACAGAGGTGTTAAGAGTGGTTAGCAGTGACACTTGGGATTCCTTAACTGCAGCAAATCTTGTACCATTTACTTCCAGATCAGGGGTTTGTTTAGTCATGGCACCTTTAAAACCCTCCCATCACGGCAGCCCAGCATTTAAATACAAACACAGGTTAAATTATAGATGCTGTCTATTTATACCATAGCAGATAAGTTGTTTAAAATGACACTGTCAGATACTCTGCATTTTCTTCTCCAACAACCTGCTGTCTACCATTTTCTAAGCATTTAGAAAACTTAAGGCATAATCTAAAGCTCTCCTCTTCAGCACAGTTGCCACCTTAAGTCTCAGACTTAAGTGCTCAGCAAGTCAGTCAGAAGCTGTTTTTAAACATGAAGAGGAAGACTTCTGCTCCTGCTGATAGGTAATTGAAGGAAAATGTTCTGAACAACTTTAGTTCTTCTGTTCTTGTGACCAGATTCTTCATTTTCCCCACATAACACAACAGCACATACGCCAATCAAATAATAAAATATGAATAGAAGTTTATAGTGTTTATTTTTCTTCTAGGAGCCACAATGAGCTTTCTTCTGCTTAAGAATTCAAATTGCATAAAGTGCAACACCTAGAATTGTACATCAGTAAGGGCTGCACAACTGCTCCTGAGTTACTGGAGAGTACCTGCTCATTTTAAAAACCTATCTTACTGTGCTTGTAGAAACAACATGGTTGCCACACCGTTCCACCACAGGTCAAATAAAACCGTATTACTTAAAATCATTAAAACCGTACTACATCCCTGCTGGGGCTAGCAAGAGGGCAACTCGGAGCTCCAGGGTGTGAGCAGTCTGTAGAAGCATACATTGTAACCAGAGCTGACACTTCCTAAGGTGAATACAAGTTAAAATCTACTTTGCAAGATGTAGGACTCCGTAAGAAAAATATGTATTTGTTTTTCTTGCTCGTACATGTACTTCAAAATATAAATGATACAAACTCTCACAATGAGAGCAACCAAGCAGAGTTGACACAAGAACCATCTTGCAATAAAATAAACATTAACTCTCAGCACAAAAGAGAAGCCAGGTGCCATATGAACACCTCAGCCTACATGTATATATGTGTTCCTGGGTGCCACAGTCCGCTCTCCGCACAGTGCTTCAGTGCAGGATATGAGCTCTGTGCAGCATGTAGGGAATGTCTGCTTCCATCCCGACCACTGCGAATATACTATTCTCAAACACGGAGACGAACCTCCAACGCCTTTGTATTCCCTTCCCAAGATTTAAAGCTTAGCCACACGAGGTGTTGAAGTGCGCGCTGGCGGGGTTCGGATACACATGTAATTTGCCAGGAGGAAGAGGGTGCCAGGAGAGACGAGGAAAGGCAGGGAAGGGCACCGTCCCCGTGTCCAGCGAGCCTGGAACCCCCCCTGCCGCCCAGCACAGCCTCCTCGGCCGCTGCGTGAAGTTGGCCGGGCATCATCCGCCGCACCGTAGGCCAGGCGCAGGGAAGAGACCTCTTTCTCCTCCTCTTCCCCCAGCCCGCCGCCAGATCTATTCTTCCCCTTCAGCCGCCCCCAGCCTCACGGCGGAAGAAGCTGGGGGGGAGGGGGACGTCTCCATTACCCTCTCCACCCTCCCGCTTCCCAGGGACGGCGACAACGGCCCTTTCCCGCCCGACGCGGGGGG
>VZRV01005300.1:36876-161971 GCA_013398115.1 Falcunculus frontatus | reverse complement strand
CTGGAGATGGAGGAACAACGCGCGGCGGCTGCGGCGCGGGCGCCAATATGGCGGACACGCGGGGGCTCCTCACAGCGCAGCGCCGGAGCGGCGCAGGCGGCTACAGCGCCGCCTGCCGGGCAGCGCCCGCACCCCCACCCGCGCCACACGGGCGCTGCCGGGATGGCGGCGCGGCCGCCCCGCCCGCTCCGCTCCCCCTCCTTTTTCCTCCTCCCCCTCCTGAAACGGGCGGGAAGGAAAGGGTTACGGGAACGAGGTGTTAAAGGCCGCTGTGTTTCGTCACAGGGGGAAAATCCGGGAGTTCTTGGGACACCGTTTTCGCCGCTTCCGGCTCCCCGAACTGTTCGCGTCCTCACACCCGGCCCGCTGAGCCTCCCTCTCCCTCCAACAAAGCGCCGGCGAAACCGGGAACGGCATGCAGGCATGAAAAAAAGCAACGGGAAAAAGAATCAGCGAGGCGTAGGAGGGAAAAAAAAAATCATAATTAAATAAGCCCACAAGCAATCAGTATTTTTTATCAAGAGGACCGGCGAAAACCCACACAATCGTAATGCAAATCAATCACAAACCCTAGTGCACTCACTACATGAATATTATAACTCAAGAATTCGACACCAAAAAGTCTCCAAACCCAGCAGCAGGCATTAAGGCATTTCTGTTTGACTCCCCAGGGTGTATTGCCAGGTTAAGTTTCGGCTAGGGTGCACTTCCCCATGCCCGACTGGCAGAGCACCTGCTTCTCCCTGAAGCACAAACACCTTGCTTAGCTGAGAAATCCCAGCAGGAGCAGCTCTGTCAAACAGGAGGACTTGCTTCCAGGGCATAGATTTTTGTTCCCTCAAAACACAAAGCCACTGCATGACTCACCTTTGACAGGAACAGCCTCAAGGAGCTCAGAAGCACTGAAGATGAAACCTTAGGTTTGTCTTTAGCTGCTGCTTTCCCCCGCTTGGTTATGTTCTTTCAGCTCTACTGACACAGTAGAGGTATGACAGCTCCCATCTGAGCTGCATTTTATTATTTTCCAATCACGGTTTTAGGTCAGGCTCTGGATCTATCCTGGTCTCACAAATGACCCATAGACCAGAGCCACAGAGGCTCTTCATGGACAGTGAAGATCCCACTTCAGGCCTGAATCAGTGACTTCAAACTGAAGTGGTCTTTATTCAACAAAAAAGGTAACATAAATTAAGGTAAGCCCAACACTGGAGGGAGACCTGGAATCCTACAGCTCCATTCTTACAGAAACAAGACATTACTAAGACTTTTTACAAAAGGAACTGGAAGTTCTTCCTGTCTTACCCCACAATAGGTTTACTCAAGGAAAAAACCCATCTCTAGCAACCACCGTTGTTGCAGTAGCAGGCCACTAAGAGGGTCAGTAAACAGGAGAAAATGCCCTGTTAGGATGAGAGTGTTATAAATGAAATTAATGTTTTGGGAGTTGATGATATTATGGGATGTTTTGTGGGATAGTTATTGTTAAATTGTATAGTTGTTGGTTGTAATATTAAAATGTGATCACTAGGTGGGGCGGTAAATGGGTAGAATGGATGGAGGTTTATAGAAGGTCCTAGAAAAATGAGGTAAGAGAGAAAGAAGGAACCAATCACTCGACGCCCCTCTGAAGGACAGGATTGGAGCCCAATGAGACCCCTGGATATGAGCCATCAGAAGGAGGATTCGAGAAGGACCAATCCCGGACTGACGAGGGGTATAAGGACTGTCCCAAGAAGCCGCCCAGGGTTTTCCTGAGGAGCTTGCGTTCGAGGGAGCACTCAGAGTGCTTGCATTCTGTTACTTTGTTACTTCTGGCTTGTCGAGTGGAGCCTGGGCTACTCCCGGGTTCCCGCTCCTAATTGCTTCCTTTTTAATAAACGAGTTGATTTTGCCCTTTTTCCTAAAAATCACAGCCTCGTTTATTACAAGAGGACTGTGTCTGTTCAGACAGAAAAAAAAAAATGGCCATGGGATAGGGAGGACACCCAGTAGCAGCCAATACCTGCAAAGTACAATGACTGAATTAGGCTTGGTGACATTTGAATGTTTTGAAGCAGTTGAGTAAGGCTCTTTGCTGACCTCCTACACAGCAGGAGGTCAAAAGGTTGTAGTCTTCATTTAAAGGAGGAGAGGTTCTGACAATCCAAGAAAAGCGTTTTCCATTGTGAAGATGGCCAAGCAGAGGAGTAGGTTTTCCAGAGAGGCTGTGCAGTCTCTAGCCCTTTATGAAGTCCTATGGGATAAAGACCTTAGCAAGCTACTCCAGAGTTCACAGCCTGACCCTGCTTTGAGCCAGAGATTGGACTAGACAAGCTCACCAGGCCCCTTCTAATCTGAGTGGCACTGGTACTCTAGGAACTGCAGAGCTCAATGCAACCTTCTGGCAGTCTCTCTTCACAGATGATTCAGGAGAAGCACACTATGCTTACCAGGACAGACAAGGCCTCTCCAAGGTTTGGTTGGTTGCTTTTTTTTTTTTAATTTGTTTGGGTTTTTGGTTGGGTTTTTTTTTGGTTTTTTGTTTGGTTGGGTTTTTTTCCTGTGGGAATTAAGAATAAATAAAATATGAAGAGACAACTCTGTTCAAATTATTGTGAAGGCTTTACCGGGTACCCATTGTACTACAAGAGTAACTGCTGTAACTATTTACCTTGTACTCCTCTGGAAAGCTTACTGAAGTACTGCAGTTACAAACAATCCTCCAGGATCTGGTAACTTCCCTTTTAGGTGAAATTGAAGCAAGCCTAGTTTTCCCTAGTAAAATGGTTGGAATAACATACTGCAGAAACTTTGTAAAAAAAGTTTTGAAATTGGGTTCAAAGGGATCACAACCTCCCACTCAGTTTCTTTTCAGGAATATTTTTTTCTGGAAGCATAACAGTTGTTCCAATAAAGGAGAAAGCAGAGAAGGAGGGGTAGGATTTACACTTAAAGATACATGCACAAAGCCTTGACCTCAAAAGCAGAGTCTGAATTTGTAACTAAGTGGTTCCCCTCTCCCCACATTCAGCCTGCTTCCTGTAGGTGTGTAATAAACATTTAAACAAGTATTTTTACCACTTAAAATATTGAGGTAGCAAAGCCTTTTAACAGCCCTTTTTAATTCCAGCAGTGGAAAGAAGAAAAGCAGCAACAGTACATCCCTGATCTCAAAAGGAGCCAGCCGTCATCCAAGAATGAGAAAGAGGCTACAGAATGAATACTGCAAAACATCTCAGATTATACTTATATGGTCTAATTCAGCAAACATACCAAATGATGTAACATCAAAACAGTGTTAGTGCAGAAACACTGGCTTATTTTGGGGCAAGGTGGCCTTGCCCCACAAGGCTCTCTCATTCAGTGACTTGCCCTATCACTCCTAACATGCCAAAGCTGGGAGATTTCTCATTGTGCTGCCCAGCAGAGTAAGCATCAGCTTCCTGCACAGTACAAGCTTTCTGCAGTTCCAGTGCTCTGCACAACTGATCAAGCTCATACCAGAAATATTAGTTTTGCAGGTGAAATCCCACTTACTTTCCAGCATGTCATTGAATCATATGTGGGATTTGCAATGATGGGGCATGCTTCCTATGTGGATGCAAACACCTAGGTTTGCAATTCTGAGAGAAAAGCAGGACTGAATAGATCTTTAGTCTGCCTTTACCCTTTTTTCCCCATAAGAGAAGGTAAAATAGGTATGCTTGCTGTTTTCTTCTTCAGACAAATCCAAATAGAGACTAATAGATCAAGCAAGTGTCATACTGGCAAATGCCCTTAAGAAAGTTGTCATCCAAGTAAGCAGTTCCCTGTTTCCTCTCAACAGGGAAACTACATGCGAGTGTCCAGAGGGAGAACTGGTGTTCCAGTTGGCAGAGAACAAAGGAAAATAGATCTGTTATTAGTCACTCATAGCTTCAGGTAAGAGGATATCACTCAGTTTCCCTCATACTAACACCACAATTTTTTTGAATGTGCAGCTACAAGTCATCCTCCCTGTACCCTGCCCATTTCAACTTAATTTTTCAGTGCATTTTCAAGGATTATCTTACACTTTTTACTGAACTTTAACTCATTTCTCCCCTCTGTCCTTCTTCACTAACTCTACCTCATCTTCCTCTTTAAGCTGCATTTTCAGTCCTCTTTTACTATAACCATTGTAACAGCTTAAACTCTAACTAAGAAGTATGGAAATAAATTTTCTGTTGAATTTTTCCTTAAGTTTGTTACAGATATATGTTCACATAAGGAGCTCCTTTTCAAGTTTTGAAAATTTCAGAGGTTGAAAGAGAATTTTTGAATCATTTGTAACCACACATTACTCATGATAGCCTGATAATTCGGAACTCCGGTTAGTTTACTACGCAGTTCCTTCTGGTCAAGCGTGACTGACTCTTGCACTTATCCAAGCATGATGGTGTCAGATTCTCTCAGCAGGACACCACAGAAACAACCTCAAAACAACTTTATTGAAAAAGCAATTGGAGCTTTAATTTACGGGCCAGCCACTTCTCTCAGAGGCACACTCTATAAATCTCTGTTGATTTCAAAGCAAACTGCTTTAATCAGGAAAAGAGAACAAAGTCTTGGAAATTACCTTCAAGTAACATTTCTCAGACTTGTCCATAGGAGGTTTGGATAACCTGATGCAAAAGTGTGTTGGCAGTACAAGTCACACCAACCTTGGCATTTTTAATAAGCTTAGCCAAAAAGCATTTACTAATGTTTTCTTATTCTACATGGAGTTCTAATCCTGAAGCTTGAACTTTGTGGCATCCTGTTTATTGATTGTCGTGTACAATTACAAGGTAGAACAACCATTGTTTCCTACAGCTGCAAAGTTACATTTAGTTCTGCTCCTAACAAGACAGTTCTTTTAAAATAAAGGTCAGACAATGGTTTACAGTAGCAATTATACCATGCTTGCATCACTTTAATGTAACAGCAGAACTACAGGGATAGAAAACGCATGTGATTTCAGCTTGCAAATACCATGGAAGACATAAGAAATGTTTTATAATAAATTCCAACTGCAAACATGTCCACTTTTTGTTTAAGGGAAGATCAAATTAAGAAAAAAATTATAAATATTTTTTCCAATAGATATGTCTATAAAACATATGTACTGAAATTGCCTTGAAGAATTCAATCCCAGCACTAAAAAACTTAAACTTTCTAAAATATACTTAACTATTTCAAGGAAAATTGAAGGATGATTCATTAATAAATTTTGGACATTATAAACAGCAGAAGACTGCTTATTTGGGGTACTGCTGTTTGAGGAGGAACAAGCAAACCTATGGTCAAAAACCTGAAGTAAGAACATTGGAGATGATCAACTCCTTTACTTAAAACCAAAAAAAAACCCCAACAAAATAAATAATCAAACCAAAAAAAGAAACCACTTAAGTGTTTACTAGCTGGCTTTTTACATACAGGGTAACAGCAATGAGGGCAGACCTTAACCAGCAATTTGGATCACTCCTTCACATAAAGTTACTTTTTCTCTCTTGCTCATGCAGATCAAATTTCCAACTTGCATCAGTAAGGCTGCAAAAGCAGAGTTATTTTTCCCATTAAGCTGCTAAGCCTGATTTTTACAGTTTCAGACCTTTTCTGTCAAGTTATGACCTCATTGCAGTCATATCATTTACACTTTTTTTTGTCTAAAGAGATGGAATTCTTATGTCATCCATTGCATTTCAATGGAGAGTAATTACAGTTAGCAAAGTAAATTATTTCCTCACACTTTCTTCTTCTGGTAGCTCTAGCACAGCAAGGCTCAGCTCATTAGCAATTCACACAGCAATGGGAGAGACACCAGAAGTCCATGGTGGTACAAACTATACAGAAAATCTGTTTTATTTCCAAAAACATGCTTGTGACTTAGAAAAGAACAGCTCAGTCAATGAAAGCTTTGCATTGGAAATGTTAAATGGGAACAAGCAGAACAGAGATGATTGCCCATACACAAGGTGTGGGCCAGCCTAAAAGTCCAAGGAATTTAAAATAGCCACCACCTTACGCAGGGTGATAAGGAAAACCCTGGCAGAAAAAAAACCCCATTAGCTACTTATAACTGTTGCAGGAGAAACTTACATAGCTATGCTTTCTGTACACTTGTGTGTTCCCATTTCAATATGTTTACTGAAAATAGATACTATAATGACAGTATTTGCTATTTACACTATTAACTCTGTTTTGTAATAGTATATGTTTCTGGCACAGCAGTTAGCTTTTTCTATGAACCATTAGATTTCTCTCCAGATGCCCTAGAAGGAAATTTCTCCATTCAATTAAAGTGTATATGGCTAGGATAAAACAAGTAAAATAAAAAGTGTGAGTGTAATGCTCAAATTCTACGAGAGGAAACATTGTCCTTCTTGAATGTTATTAGGCAACAACATCAGCATGCTTTAAGCAAGGCATGAGCACATGCTCATTAGTTTTAAATAAGCCATTATTTAGACCATCTGCAAGACTGATAGATCAGAACTGAGTGAAAGGAATGATGGCAAATCCATTTCTTCCTCCTCCAAGAAGAAGATTTATCTGTGTAGGCTCACAAAGACAATACAAGCATTTAATAAATAAAATTGCACAGGAGATACTAAAAAGAAATAAAATCACAGGGTATGAAGGTCAACCAGGTATTGCCCTCTACTGAAAACATAGGCAGAAGAGAGTAAGCTGAATCTGCAGTCTGGCAGATGCTAGTGTGGCACACGTGGAACTTGGCAGGAAGAAATAAGAGACCACCCCTGTGTGGGCAGAATCCTTCGTCCCCTAAAGTCTAGTGGCTAATAATACCTCTTAATCCTTCACCTATCCAAAAGATTAAGGAGTCCACAGGCACACACCCTTACTCTTTGTTGTTCCTTGGCCAATAACTAGCACAAGACAGTAACTGACAAAAATTATTTGTAAAGTCCATCCAGGGAAGGAAATGCTCGTCGCTTGAGTATACTTCATTTTAACACTCTTGAAGTTACAGTTTCCTAAAGACTGTGTTTGCCTGATCAGAAATTGTACAGAAATCACCCATCTGGTTAACCCTGACCACCACCTGCTTGTGAGCATTAAACCCAAGAATGCATAAAGCAGTGTTTGGAACAGCACACTGGTTGCTGGTGCCTGAACTAGTGGAATGGCTGGGGATAGAGAGCAAAATGATCATTACTGCCTCTGTAGGAACACTGGTATGGACTTCACAATACAGTCCAAACTCCTCTGTTTGCTTTAGCTTTTCTACAGGACAACTTGTAAACCACCTAGCCTTTTTAAGTAAATATCTTTACTAACTAGGTGTGCATTGTCATGCTTGATATCCCTGTGTACACTCCACCTTCAACTCTCAGGCTTTTAACTTGGACTTCTTAAGGGCATTTATAGCCTAAATGTAAGATAATGAGAGGTATGTGGCCTATATAGCCTTTAAATTCCATATAAAACTGTGATAGAACAGGTGAAAAATTACTGTTAAAAATGATGGAAACACTAAGAAACTTTATATGCACTTATAATAAGACTTTCAGTGTAATAAAATATTAACTTTTTATTTATCAAGCAATAACAAGTAGATCTTACATTGGCCAGAAGTTATGGGATAAGGTATTCAAAAGCTCTTTATCAGCTTTTTAAAGCTTTGTGGCTGTAAGATCTGGATTGTTGACTCTTAGAGGAAATTGTCTTGTCTGGCAGAAATCATATTGTCCAGTCTGATGTGTTTTACAGTGGTCACTGTCTTTAAGGGCAAGCCTTAAGAAATTAACCCTGCTATACTGTACCTCAACTGGAAGACTGTTTTGCCTAGGTAATAATACCACAACAAGAACATTAACATCCAAGAACGTTTTCTGTCATCAAATCTGCTCTTGATGTGAATCCATTAGTTGAAGAATTGCTCCCATTAATTCTGAATAACTCTAAAGATGCTAAATGAGGCATTCAAAAGCACAGTAGGCCACAGCAGAGACAAGCTTTGGAGGTACTTGTGGAGCTTTCCAGCTCAACAGAAAAGCGATGTTAATGACAGTGCTTTAAAAACACACCTCCCCAGAATCCTCCCAGAACAAAATGTAAATAGTAAAGCTTATCTCTCCAGAGTAGAGCTCAGCTGCTGGTATGAGCCAGGTGAGTCTTCTCAGTCTTATGCTTACCTTGCGAAATTCACAGAACAAGATTATATCATTTAAAACCTCTTACACAACCAGAAACATGTTATGTGCCCAACTGGCAAGAAAACCTCAACCAGACTGCGTGTTGAGCTTCATATGCATCTATTAAGGTATGATTAAATCTACAAGAAACTAACCTGCAATCTGCAAAAATATCAATCTCTTGAATGTCCAATCTAAAACAACTGTGAGGATGGTACAGAGATAAGTCAAATGCAAGAAGCAGACAAACAGCATAAAAAACTAAAAAAGCTTAATGTGTTAACTTTTCCCCGAGTTTAAAAAAACTTTTCAAATGCCATCTTGTCTTGGTTTAGCTGTGTTCAAATCCACATGAAAAGATGTACTAAGATTTAGTCTTGTGTCCTTCAACTAAAAGATAAAGTTGCTTCTGATAAAAACTTCCCCTGAGCCACAGTTTTCCTGGCATGCTGGCAGTGTTCACCAAATGCTTTACAACTGCGTCCCAGAAGGAAAATTTGCACCAGCAGTTGCACTTTACAGGTTAAATATTTGAAACCCCCCTACTAGCTCCTGGCTCCTGACTTTTTGGGAGACATAGCCTGTAGCCTCTTCTCAACTTTGTGTCACGCTTCTTTACCATCCAAACTTTTGTTCAAAAGCCTCATGAAGGAGAAACAATTCTATGGAGCTTGATAAAGGTGTCGTGAGCCATCAGCAACAGATATCTCAACTCGAACCCTGGCCTCGGTCATCCAGCCACAGACCGACAGCTGAGTAGCGCTGAGGGCAGCTTTAAAAGGGGAAAAGATGGTGGTAAGAGATTTAATTGTGTTTTCGCTCTGCACTTACAGTCACGAAGGTTTTTTCCTCCCCTTCTTGCCCCAAAAGCCTGTATGCCAGTCCCGGTTCCCCATGGACGCAGACCTGTAGCCCCCGACAGCTAGCTCAGCGCTTCGTGCCCACAGCAGCGGCAAGCGTGGGGCCGTCCCGTTACCCGTCGTTCAGGTCGGCGCTTCCAGGCGGCTGCCAAAGCCCCGGAGCCGCGGCATTCTCCCATGCCTTGCCCAGGACGGAGAACATCCCGGCCCCGGAGCCCCCGCAGGGCCACCCGTCCGACCCCGCCGCTCCGCGCCGCCTGCGCCCCAATGGCTCCACCTGGCGGGGGCCTGGCGGGCCGGGAGCGGCGGGCCCGGCAGCGCCGGCGGAAAGGGAAAGCGCCTTCCTTCGGGCAGCCGGGGCTGTCTTCACATCCCTCTTTTCCTTTTTTTTTTTTGAGGGCAATACAGTTCCCTTCCCCGCCCTCGGCATTCCTTATTTCCCTGCTCAAATAACCCCCCCTACACGCGTACCACGGAGGGCAGTTCGGCCGCAGTCAGGAGCCAGCAGCTCCCCGCGGCCCTCGCTCTAAGTACTTTGCAACACAAATCTGGAAGCAGGTGAGTCCCAGCTCTCCCACGGCTGCTGACCGTCCTTCACTCCCAGCTCTCCCAAAAATCAGTGCATCCTCTCCAACAGCATGGCTTTAACAATGCACCTGAAAAGAGGCGCTTGGTTCATGAGCCAACACTTTATCTCCCTCTACCGTTTCCCATTGGTGAAAGTGATTTTAAAAAACAAAGAAACAAACCGCCCTCGGCCCCCCCTCACTATTCTGCTAACAATCTATATTAATAAAAGATTGCCTTTACTTTCATGCTACTATGCTAATTATCTATGCCACATCAAAACCAAAGCCAGATTATTAGCATATGATTTGCACTTCAGCTACAGTTTTTGCTGATTTTTATTCAGTTTAGGTACTCACCTCCAGTGTGCTTTGCATACTGAGAACCGTAACTTGTGAACTCAGCTTTTGCCTATCAATCGCTGTGTTCAGACAGAGCTCTGCTAAAATAAATGCAAGTAGTGAGCCACCTTCCTTGGAGATAGTGCAGGATATCTCCTCCTAGTCATTTATGGAGAAATTACACAAAGTATAGGTAGATACGGGAAATGGGAACCTGCCAGTTCATCAGTGCCTTTATAAACTCATTTTTCTTAATCTAATGCCTCGGTTTCCTCTTTTTTAATTTTTCTTGCACTCTGAGTAAATATGGTTCAGTCACAAGCTACCTAAAGCCTAGGAAAATGACTGCCTCTTACACAACACCCAGAGATGGGACTCCAGTCTTAATTTTGGCCTCTCAAGCCTCCTAGTTCTAAGCACTGGTGAATTTTCAGACTTCTTTATACAACTCTGAAATCCCTGATTTAGCATCGGGTAGGGCTGTATCTGTAACACAACGTAACCAGGCTGAAGCTGTAAATGAATAAAGTGCATTTTAACCATAGGCATAAGGTCTGTCAGCTATAGCACCTGTATTTGCTTAATAGCTCTGACAATCCTGTAATTAAAACACTAATTCTAATAAAGGGAACCCAGGCACTGGTCATTTCTACCTGGTGGGTTCTCTTCAGAGTGTAGCAAATGATGACCTAAGTACAAAAAGAAAGCAAAACTCAAGTTCTCTCCGTGTTCAGTACCCAAAAAATTGTAATTGATGCATGAAAACTGGCAACAATAATCAAAATAAAAGGAGAATCTTCAGTAACAAATGCTACGGCAGGCAACAATAAAAAGGAAAGAAGCGTATGCTCCTGTCCAAAAATACTCCCAAAATAATTGGGTTTACAATTACATGTTCATGAACTAGTAAAAAGGTAATATATAGCATTTGGATCTTCTAGGCTGAGTAACTTTTAGTGATAATTACTACAAGCCTGATTCCTGAATTCATAGTGGAATCAACTTTTGAAAGAGAAAAAGAAGTACAATATGTCCCTAAGTGGACGTGCTGGTCTTATACTAGAATGCTCTCTGAAACAAAACAAAAAACCAAAAAAATCCGAAACCAACAACAATAACAAACAACACCCCCCTCAAAAAAAAAAACCAAACCAAAACATTTAATAAAAAAATTTGGTCCTAATAAGCCAGTAGAGTAATTCTTCTCAAATCTAACATCAAATTGTCTGCCTGAGCTTGTTGATTTGAGCAATCCTCTGAAGTTTCACAGAAAGGAACAAAGTGGCATCCAATTATAGGATCAGACTGCATGACTGTAACTGATGTTGACAATTCCCTGGGATTTCTCTTCAAATCTATTTGAGAAAAGATTGGCTAGACCTGGAACACAAGGATTCAGTCATGGGCAAAGCTAAATTTCATGATTCTGTTGCTAGTGAGACTAAAACAAGCAACAACTGTTCCTCTAATAAAGAAGGTACAATAAATGCTATTGTGCACAGTTTCTTTATCACAAGTTAGATGTAGTCCTTAGAATTTTGGTAAGCTGCCACTGCCATCCTTCACACAGAGGTTACCTACCAAGAAATTAGTATTGATTTTTCATCTTCTATGACTTATTATATATTGGCCTTTCTCTAGAAAGAGATATGAGCTTTGAGATTTGAGGGAGACCTGGAGAAAAGTGGAAAGAAGAAAATGCTACAGTAGAAAAACAACTTCAGAAAGCATGTTAACACTAATTAGACTGTAGTTAAATATAAACAAACCAAACCCATTAAGAAATCATTATATTTAGATCACTAATTCTGCATAATTTCTGTCCAGAGACCACTTCTATGTAAGCTTTACTGCACCAAGTAAAGGAATAAAAACAGCTTGTGTGCATTTTACTATTATTATTAACATGGTTAAATTCCATTATCTTGAAAGAGTGATGCATGGGTTTTTTAGGCATCATTACTAGTTATACATGTTATCTCCAAAAACATGACTCTCAAAACCATAACGTAACACCTTACATTTCCAGGTTAGCAAAAGTCCTAACTTCACTTTAAACTATACTGTTAATGCTAGGTTTTGTGGAGAAGAGAAATACTACATCAGTTTTTCCATGGAGGCATGTAAGATAATTGCATGAGGAACAAAAAGAGACGGATTTAATCTATTCATATCATAGGAACATAATGAAGATTTCTTCCTCCTGAGCAAAATGCTTGACAAAATTGAGGTATACAGTAAATACTGCTTTAGGAATAAAAGTCTTGTTGTTTTAACAAAAGTGACATCTCAGGTGTAAAGAACACACCACAAGATGATCCCTGTGCTTCTGCTAGGTGTCTATCCTTTTTCCTATTCTCTTATTGGGCAGGTCCCTAAAAAGGCTGAGCACTTACCTGAAAGAAAAGCCTCTCCTAGAATAGGTGAGAAAATTAATGCTAATTAATGAGCAGATTTAAACCACTGTACAAGGAGTGGGATTTATCCTGTCACACAGCAGTTCCCTCTGCTAAAACACAACAGTATTTATCATGAAATATGGGAAACCAGGGGAGAGTGCCCTGTTTGATCCAGAACAGAGGAACTCTAGTATACTGGTTCTAGAGAGGTAGACACCAGAAAAATTGCAACACAGCCACATAGTCATAGATACAGTTTGCACAAAAAAGAAAAATAACGTGTAGAAAAGCTTTTCCAGAACTACTTTTGTATTTGAAAGCTTTAATAAGGGCCTTTTTCCCCCTGTCTTTTTGAGTACATCTTCAGCTACATCTTTCTTCATCCAATCTATCACAGTAGTACAAAGGCTTCTTCAGTAGAAGGTAGAATTAGTGAAAGTGAGTCAGAGCTTCCCCAGGCACAAGAAACAAGAGAGGAGCTCACACTCTGAGCTCCCGTGAGAAAAGAATACCTTTTTCACTGTACATAATTTATGTGTCCAGCAGTGTCTATGGAAGACAAATGCTTGTGTCCTGCTATTTTGTAAAAGAATAAATTGTAAAAGAGAACCAAGAAAAAAAATCCACTTAACTCACTACCTTGACGTCTAGAACAGATGCAGCACTTTTCTTGCTTCAGACACAAGTTACTAACAACAGCTACTTCTTTGAAAACACATGAGGTACTTTAATCCCTTCAGTGATGTCAGTCAGATGCCTCCTTGACTCATAATCATGGGCAGACTTAACTCAGGAGAAATAATTCCACCCTGATTATTTATCCTGGCCACGGAGAGTACTACTGAGCCTCAAGTAAGCATCTTTTGGCCTACTAGTTTATAACTCTGCATATTAAATGCTGCTTGACCTTAGTATGGCAGACCCTAAGCCACAACTCTTGGAGTCTGACTTGACACAAAGTTCAGCTTTTCCTGCCACGAAGTTACAATCACTGGAAGAGAAGAAAGAGCAAAATGAAGTTGTTTTTCCATTTCAGTTCCCCTTGTTTTCTTGAGTTTGTACACTTGTATTGGATTGTAAACTAGAGAAGCTAATTACCTATTCTGTAAGAGCAGTAGAGTTCATAATAAAAGTATCAATGCTTTAAAAGTTCTTTAAAATTAAAACACTTTAAACTATTAGCATTTTCATATAGGAATGTTACAGTAATTAAAATAGGAGATCTTTTTTCATCACAATCAAAATACTTACTGCACATTTTACAGCTTAATTGCATTTATTATAGAGGGAACAAAACAGTAGATTAGGTACATAAACCACCTAGTTTTCCTGCTTGTCTTGTCTTCTAAGTGGTAGTGTGAAAAAACCCCACCTTAAATAGCTAACTTAATCTTCTTGATGAGAATAAGATACAGGTGACAGAAACTTACTTAGAGTAGTTTATTGGGAAGAGGTGGTGTACTTATTTTGAAGGGTAAGCTATTAGAAAAGGTTTTTGTTACCTCATGTAAGGAGGTTAGAGGGTCTTGTTTGTTGTACTGTGGAGGTGGGCTGGTTTGTTTGTACCTTTTCTCTTTTGCTAAAAATCAAAATCCTGATTCTGAAGTTTTGCAGCTAAGAGTTTTTGATATGCTTGCTCCTGTTAATAAAAGATATAGCTTCTGTACTTTTACTTGAAAGGTGTAATTAGTTCAGGGACAGAGGAAAACATGCTGTGGCTGTATTGAAGAATATGTTTGTAAGTCTTGTATGGAAAGAAAAGACAGTGATGGTTGCAGCTACTGTATTATTGTAGTCTTCCATGCTGTGTTGCTACGTAGCCTTCTTGCTTGTCACTGAACAAGATGAATGTTTTGTCTCAAAGCCTCACATAAATGAATGAAATGGCTTACAAAAATTGAGCGTGCTAGAAAAATGAACAAGGAAAAGGTAGTGCTAAGATTGTCTAGGGAAAGAATTTGTATTCAAGGTAGAAAAAGAAAAAAACACTTGTGCTATTTAGTGAGCTATCTCTTATGTATTTTAATCAGTCTGTGACCTCTGTAACAAGTAAAAGAGTTCTGATTAGTACTTTCAATTTAGATTTCCATAGGGACTTGATATAGTAGAGAAGGCTTGTATTGTAAGGTTCAGGGCTTTTTAGTAGCCTGCATTGCTCAAGCTGTCTATGTGCTCTATGTACTTGTTACATCATCTCTAAAAGCTGAGATGGGACTGTCTGAAGTTGTATGTAATGAAACTTTAAGCCCTGAAGTTTATAGTAACATATAAGTTAAGAGAAGTAAAAACTACCTGAGAAAAACTTTCTCCTTGATGTAAAATAGAGCATTTCACATGGAATTACTGACCTGTTTTCAAAGATGGCATTGTTTTTAACCTAACTGAATATTATTGAATTCTATTACCTGGAGATAATACTTCCTGAAGTCTTGAGTTGTTTTTTCCTTTATCTTTGAAATCTCCATGAAAATAGTGAAAGTGTGATGTAGAAAGTTATTGTTTGTAAGATAGATATTTCTATAGATATTTCTATCTAGTTCATTACAACATAGGAGAAGTTTAGAGAAACTAGCTTAATTCAAAACTTGATATCTGTTAAAATACAATTACAGTTCAGTTATCAAATGTGATCTTAGTAATAGAAAAAGAAGCTATATAGTCCTTGCTTCAGTTACCTCCTTTTGGAACAGAGCTGCAACTATACTATGAATTACATGGACACACTCCTTGTAGAGTTTGAGGTCTTTTTATAGGAATCTGCAAAACCAGTGTTCTTCGCTTTTCACTGCAGATTTTTTTATACACGGGTTTGTCATCTTGAGATCTGGCTTCTTTTTCTCATGGACAGTAAGCTGTCTCCAAGAGTCATTCTAGGAGTAGTAGGAGTTGGACCTTTAGTTACAAATCTGCACTTTTTTCTTTGGCGTGTGGTTGTCTCTTGCAGGGATCAGGCTGTCCCCAGGACAGTGTTGGGTGCAGGTGTCAGACCCCTGGAGCCATAAGCTTCAGGTTCTTCTGGGGTAGGGACCAGTGCTCAGGTAAGAGGCAGAGGTGGCTGCTGGAGTTATTTAGCCCTGAATAGCTGAGTCTTTTTGCTAAAGTCCAGCTGTCAGTGAAAACGCTATGTAATGCCTGCCTAATTTCTTCTACGACCCTTAAGCCAGAGCACCTCCCCATCTTTTTTTTTCTGCCTGTGCTGCTGAGGGTCGATTAAGGCAGTTTACACAGAACAGGTCAGAATGGGTTTTCGGTCTTGGTTGTCTGGAGATCCTCATCCAGTGACCCCAAAGACAGGGTGGCTGTTGCACTTGTAAATTCAGTCCATCTTATTCTCAGTAAAACGTGTGTATGCATGTAACTTGTGTTCTGTTCCTTTAAAATAAAACCAAGAAGATCCTGCTGAATAATGCTTTTCTGATGGAGAAAAATGAGAGAACAGAACGAATCTTGACATGCACACTGTAAAAATCTGTTATAGGCCGCAACAGCGGTGCATGGGTGTGCTCCAGTTTGCTTTCCCTCCTCCAGCTTTGGAAGTAGATAACCTTTATTTTGATACAATGTTACTGTGTTAGATGTGAAAAGGTCCCTTGACATCACATGGCTAATTGGGGCTCCTCAGTGAATAGGATCTGGCCTTTCAGCTGTGTTCTGAATGCACTATTGACTTGCTGACAGGAAGCCCTGTAGCTGTAACAAAGGAAGAAATGATTCAGCAATCACCGGAAAGCCTCCCTTGATTTCACATCTGCTGGTCCATCTATTTCCATGCTGGTGGAGCTGCCTTCACATGAGTGCAAAGTCTCTCATTGTTCAGCACTTGTTTCCTCTCTTTTTTCTTCTTTCTTTTTACTTTAAAATGTTGCACTTTCCACAGGCAGTATCAAAACCAAAATAAAACAGCTGCTTGAGTGATGGAGTGTCAAAAAGCATTAAATACTGCTGGCTGCAGCAGAAAATGAATATGTGAAGACAAAGTGCTGCATTATGAAAGGCAGAGTGATTTTCAAAATTAACTGAAGAAAGTTCAAGGGATTACAGTATTGTCTTACTGAACTGTGGCAGGCCATTGTATTTCTAGTGTGACTAGACTCCAGCCCTTTAATAGCAAAATCCCAAATCCTGCTTTAGATAAGTTGGTTGTGGTTTGTTGCTGTAACAGAAGCAGCATTCAAAGTTTAAAATGCTTTTGCTTTGTATTACAGAACCCAGTGTGCCTAAACAGCTAAGAAAAAATTAGGAGATTATTTTACTTTAGAAAAAAAGCAAATAGGTAGTTTTTCTGTTGACTCATGTTCCTTGTGAGGATACAGTGTATACCAGCATATTTAGCTTGACTACAAAAATTATTTTGCTGTCTTTGGGCAATAAATACACCAGGACAATTTTAACTTATTTGGATAAACTTAAAACACAGATATTCTGGTCCAGATATTGGAATGCAGTCAAAATTAATAAATATATTAGGAAGTGCATAGTAACAGTGGTCTAATCCCAAAATGTTTATTTTAAAATGTGTCACACACTGTAAGTGTTACATGTCCTTGTTTTAATGCACTTCATGACATAGAAACCTCCAAATTACTATATGATATCAAAGCAGTAGTCCATATACTTTGTAATTTAATCTCCTAATTAAAGCAACAAGTCTGAGGTATCCCTGAAGTTTTTTTTTTTTGCCCCAATTAAATCAGAGGGAAAGTACAATTTGCTCTGCCTGCTCACAGAGAACACTGTCCTCTTTCTGAAGCAGCTTATCTTTTCCACACTGTGCCTTGGCTAACTCCTTGCACTGCTCCTTCTCTCCCAGCTCTTCCATTTTTTCTAAGTGTTTTGTTTTCTGTGATGCTATATTACTGCATGGTTTCTGAGGCTTTTGTCTATGAAATTTAGGCCTCTGGATTAATTTCCTTTCTGTGAGGAGAAGTAGGAGAGGTCAGGATTGTTTGCAGAGTCATCCTTATGACATCCTTTGGTGTGAGATCTTTCTGAAGGCTCAGGGAAAATCCTGGCAGACTATGTCCTTTTGCAGAGCTGGTGGGGATGCAGTTTTGTGTCAGAGGCACTGGAGCCCAGCCAAAGCATGGCAAATCTCTGGTTGATCCTGTCTGGGGAGAATATAAAATGATTATATTCAAAATAATGAAAGTCCTAACTTTAGGTCATATCTTTGGAAAATGCTTGTAGTTGCTCGCCATTGTAGGATTCTGCACAGATGGATAGAGGTGACCTGAGGAAGGGCAGAAGGCAAAACACTTTTCTCCATGGCCTGAACATGATGGCAGTCCCTGTAAATATTTTCAGGGTCAATATGAAATATAGTGTTAAACTGATATTAATCTACAAGTGAAAACTGTGCCCATATACTCACTCCAAGACAGCAGTGTCACATCCACTTGTGATCATTAATGGGATTTTTCTGGATAGTGTCAGTGGACCCAGAAGGCAGGAGGCATTTCCAGTGTGCTTTTAGTGTTCCCAGCGGAAGTCTTAAAATTGTTTGTGGTGAAGTGTTGTAGGAGTGCTTTAAAATTCTCACAAGTTTTATGGAGGAAAATGTGACTCAGGAACACAGACTCCTAGCTAAAGGGAGTGTCAAGCTTTAATTATGGCTTTCTTGCTGTGTATAAAACGCCAATCTGTATCTTATGGAAAGTTGAGAGTAAAAATGATCGTAAAAGCTTATGAGAAGAGTAGCAGAGGAGGGAGGGAAAAGGGAAAGAACAGAGCAAGATGTTCCTTGTTGATGTGGAATTCAGCTGTGAAAATGAAATGAGGATGTAAAGCACCATCTTTATCATGTAAGAACCTTAATTTGTCATAGATATGAGAATGAATTAATTGTTGTATTGTTTGTCCCGTGTCCTGATACCTGCAAACAAAGAAAAAGTACAAATGCATTGTGTACGTAGAAAGGTGCTTTTTTGTGAAACAAATGTAAATATTTACTTGTACAGGGGAGTGTGTGTATATATATAATAAAAATATATATTACTGTAGATATATTCATAGAATGCATATAATTCTATGACATATTTATAGATCTATAGATATATTAGTAGAATATATCTAGATCTGTGAGCATACAGATCTGTATATATCCCCACCTGAAGTTACGATTCCAGGAAAGACGTGAACGGTGTGGGAATCGCCTCTGGCCGGGGCTGAGCGCAGGCGGGCGCCCGGCGCTGGGGGGCAGCGCTGGTCCGCGGCTGCCCGGCTGGAACCTCCCGTGCTGGAAAAACTCGTGATTTTGGAGTGCTAGCATTGCGCTGGGGAGCTCCCTGTATCTGCAGGGCAGGCAAACGCAGCCCTGGACAGATGCCCTGCGTGCTTTTCCCTCTTTTTTATTTTAAGTGTGTAATTTTGTTTTCCGTGTGCATCCCTCATGCACTCTAACCTGCTAGTGGAGCAGGGGGAGCTTCTGAGCTCTGGGCTGGACTACGAGCAGTTCTGAGCCAAACAGTCTTCACGGCCCATTTTTGCAGAGTTGTGTCTCTGCCAGAAGATGATGCGACCCATGGAATCACAGCCGTCCAGTCCCGCAGGCGCCCTAGAAGGCCTGGAGTGTGTGGATTGGACACACAGAAAAGTCAGGGGGGTCAGTCTGGTTGTTCCAGGCAGTAGAAGCATTGTCTGTGTCCACTTCTCTATGGGAAATATGTGATTCCTGCATGTCTGTAGGAATACAGTGATTAGTTTTGAGCTTCTGCATGCATCATCTTTACATGCCTAGGAGCCCAGTGAATGCTGAAGAGATCCACGACCTTCTTCCGGGTTTGAAAAAGCAGTCTATTACAGGAAGTTGCGTGTTGTACTCTCATGGAAACATTTTTTTCCCCCTCATACTGCTATTTTTTCCATTAATTCAAAGGGAAACTTACAGCGCTTCTCTGACTATGTGAAATATTAGCCAATGTGACAGAAGATGTATCCCATATAAAGGAAATTCTTGATCACTGGAAGTCCATTCTAAAAAAAGCTAAATATTTCTTGAATGCTGCTCCTAACATGAACCTTTTAGCTGTCCTGGGACAAGAGGACAACAACCAGTAGTATATGTGTTCTATAAAACTTTACATGGCATCCAGCTTTTTTTCTGTCACTGGAGAGGCTCAAGGAAATGCTGTACTTTTTTACTTTTTTTTTTTTTTTTTTTAAATTGCCTCTCTCAATGAATGTCTTCATTGATGACTTTGGTTTATGTCACTGGGAAATAATAATTTTCTTTTACCTGCTGCTGATGCTTTCTTTCTCTAGAGTGTCCCATGGAAGCAGATTCCTTGAGCCTCTACTCGCTAACAAAGCACAGTGATTGGCTTATGGACTTCATTTGTCTGTGTAAAGATTGCTCACAGTTCTAAGATTGCTGTGACCAAGCCATTTTTGTGTGAGTTTCTTACATTGTGACAAATAACCTCTCTCACTCCTCTGAGTTTATAAACGTAGTTCTTATTCCCAAGTGGGAAAAACATGCTGTGAATGAAGTGCATTTACTTGTTTTATTTTCTGATGGAGTAGGTATATAGTCCTTGTTTATTTTTAGGGCATTAGAACCGCAAAACCAAGTGGTGAGTGTTTCCTTTGGTTTAGCAATAATGATAATGTCTGGTTCTGATATTATGCTGTTGGATAACGTTATTTCAATTTCATACGTAGGGATCTGAGCACAGCAAAGTAAAATGAATTCCTGGAAAACACCCAAGAAGCACATGGCAGAAGCTGGAAAACAATCAAGTATTTTCAGTCCTAGTCATCTGTTTCATGCACGATGGTTCTCCTTCACTAAAACTGGAAGGATTTTCTTGGGAATGAGGAGGTCAGGCACTGTGTGAGAGGCATTTAGAATCTAATGTAGCTGAAAAAAAGAGTACAACAATCTGCACTTTTTGAAATACAATTAACTTAAACATTTTACCAGAAGATAATTCTATGTAATGAGGGAAAAGAGAGACCAGGAGATGGGAAGTTAAGGGAAGGGAAGAAAGAAATATCAGTAAAAAAGTGAAATTGCTGTTACTGTATTGCTGTAACTAAGCTGTTCTAAGGGTTTGTAGGCTTAATAGAACTAACCTGTTCAGGCTTCCTTGGCCTATTGAAAGAACACAAAGCTCAGACTAAAATACACTTTATAGGTACCTGCAGTTCCAGATTCTCAGTATTCTTTACTTCCATAGTAAACAAGGAGACGGCCTGTCCCATGTCTCCCTGCTGGAGATGGTCCTTCAGCCATAGTGTGTTCTGAAAGGCGAAAGACCCTATTTACAGGACAGGTGCCATAAAGCACATGCTTATCAGCCATGACTGAATAACGCTTTTGATCCTGGCCAGTCACATTTTTCCTTTGAACCTACAAGCCAGGGAAAGTGCCTTGTGATGCTGAAACTGCTTTTTGCAAAACATCAAACCTCCCACTTTGGACATCAGAAAACAGACTTGCTCTGTCAGACTGAAAATAGAAATCTCTCTTCTTCCATCACCATTCTCTGATCTCGTGCCAGTAGGTCACAGCAAGGGAGGTCGTCATTATGGTGCTGATGCATCCCATTTTTCTTGTCCTCCTCCCCTTGTGACTTGGCATAATATTCTGCAGGACCACTAGTCTACCTTTTTTTGTAGCCTTGCAAGAATTTTTCAGGGGTGCTGGTATTTCCTACAACACTTCCTGCTCACGTTAGCTTGGGCCAGGCTAATCTGCCTTTTTGTACATCATGAAGTGCTTGCTCTGAGCATCCAGTAATCCTTATACTGTTGCAGGAGTAGACAGCCAGCTTTCTTCACACGTAATTTCTACCTGTCTGTGGGCTGATATTTTTGGTATGGGCACTCTGACAAAAATAATAAGAGTCTGCAAAGAGATGCGTATTATGCTTTGGCCTTAATTCTTTTGCGAAAGAAATGAATGCATCTCCAAACAAGAACTCACTTGAAGGCAACAGAGATTCAAGACTGCTTTGGGACTACTAAAAAGTATTAGTACTTTTGTCTCATGATCCTTCAGAAAGTGAAAAAATATACCAGTCCTGGTGGGATTTAACAGTCAACTGGTTAATAATTAAAACCTAGAATAACACACAATGCCTATTCACTGAGAGAGAGTAAAAGACAAACTGATATTTTGTTTCCTTCTCATTGCTATGATTAAAGTTGGGAGGTATCATTTGTTATGTTAGAGGCCTCCATTCCTTTCGTGTAATGGGTCATGTCATAAAGAATACTTTGGTAAGTGGAAACTCTCCAGTATTCCAGGATATTACAAGATGATGCTCAAAGATGCACAGGAGACACTGAAGGCAAAAGGATGCAATTTCTAAAATTATTTCCTTTTGCAACAGGTCTTATCTATGCTGTTATGGCCCATGTGCAACACTGGCAAGACTAAAGACAAATATTTTTCAAATGGACTCAGGTTGGGACACAGCTGCTTGGCTGTGCTCAGGCAAGCAGCGAGTGTGCTGGTTAATACTGGTGTGCCTTAGTGACAGGGAATGGAAGAGAAGGGCTGCCCTGTGGTCTTACATGCTGGAAATACATGGTAATGTTTGTGAGTTACTAACTGGAAAGGTATGTGCTGCTTTCCCAGGCAAACTGAGCTAGAGATCTCTTGTAGTTATTTCTGGTGATCACATGAGTTTGCTGGTTTGCTTGCAATACATCATTATTTAAGAATGTAAAAAGATGGCTATTCTGGTCATTTTAGGAATAATTTGTTCTTTACAATTTCAGTGTTATGTTTCCTATAAGCCTTTATTTTGACTGTCAAAATGTAGTTGGAAAATAATGTTAGTCCCTTTGGTTTTCCAATGTTTCAAGCATTATTCAGCTCTAATAAAATCCTCTAATTTGTAAATATCTTTGAACAACCACTGCTGCATGGGGGAAGAAAAAAGCTCAAGTTCTTAAAGACACAGTTAAGGGAGATGTGTGAAGGTTTGTCAGATGACCTGTCTGATAGCAGACTGAATATGAATTTTTGAAGTAAACCAGTACCAATGTAAGCATACTTGGTTTTAGTTGGTCAGTGTACATACAAAATGCTTAAAACCTTAGTCTTAGCTCTTTAAATCAAAGTATTGCAAACAGAGTTTTTAACTTTAGAAAGGAGGTTTTAAATCAGGTTTGTTGAAGGAAGAGAAACTGAGGGCTAGAGGTGAGAGAAAACACTGCAACGGGTGGGAACAGTGTGGTGAGGGGAGGGGAGGGGGGGGAAGCTGTGCCTGGCAGAAGATAGTAAGGAAGACTTTGACATTGCTACTCAGAGCTCAGGGTGCTTAGAGGTGTATTTTGTCTGTAGATGCACTAACACACTAAACCCGGGTGGCACAGGAGGGCTGGAGGTCCAAGTGCAGTCAGCAGGATGTGCATGGACAGATTGTGCAGTGTCATGGGAGTGTTCCAGTGCCTCTTTCGAAACAGATTTTTGAGCTGGTAAGCATGTCCAAGACCCATGGCTGTGTTGGGTTAGTCTGTGGATGGAGAGGATGCAAGCATTGTTTAAAGCCTTTTCTTCTTGTCTCAACTTCTACTACAGCACTGATTCAGGCCAAAGAATCTACTGGATTTCATCCAGATTTCCCTTTTCTTAGGGCTATATTTACTAGAGTTCAAATAACAGTGAAACGTGAACTGATTTTGTCAATCTGTTTTTTCTTTAGGTCTCAGACCTCTTTGTCTGCTTCTACTTCTATAATAAAGAGCCTTTTCCAAAAATGATGCAACCACAGGTCTGGCAAGCCAGGATGCTACTAAAATCAGACAATGTAGGAATAAGACCTCAGAATGGCAAAACTTCTGGCTCCTGGTCTGTGCCAAAGATCCAGCAGTGGAGATTTGTGGTATTCTTGCATTGGTATCACTCACTCTGGTTTATGGTTTACATGCTCAGACCTTTGGATCCTGAATCTTCTCCAGAGCAGCCATTGCCACTGGTGAGCTAGAAGTACAGCCTAAATATGTTCTGACCCCCTGCTCTGGGCTAGCTTGGCCAGAGAGCAGCCAGAGTAATATCTGAGGTCCCAGCTCAAGGAGGCTCCTTCTAAACCACAAGAATAGCTGAGTTGGAAGAGAGAAACAACAATTGTTACTCAAGCACCAGCTCTGACCGACCAGTTGAGGAATATTTGGTGGTTTTTCAGCTTCTCCTGCCTACTAATGACCAAGCCCCAGGTCAGCTCTGGAGGAACTCTGGAGACGTGTGACAGAGCTGAGTGTCCTTATGCCCCATGTAGCTGCTGAGATATGTGGGATGTGTATATGTGATGGCGTGTGAAGGCAGTGACCAATTGCCTGGAAGAAGAGGTGAAAAAAGTTAATAATGTGAACAGTGTGAGCTGGGGTGACAGTTCCTTTCTGAGCGCACTGTGAATGTCCTGTGAGAGTGTCTGAGCATTTGTAGGGTGTTTGCATCCTCTTTCCTCTCCAACCAGCTTGCTAACTTGTTCAGAGCGCTGAGATCATGTTACACAACAGACTGTTGGGAACATTCAAGTTTGTGGAAATATCTTTAAATTCTCCTTCCCAGCCAGAATTTTCCAAACCTAATATCTGTTCTTTATTTCTCTAATGTGTTTGGGGCTTTTTGGAAGCTTGAGTTTTGGTTTAGTTTTGTTTTCCTGGTACTTGTACGGTCTGAAGCAATGCAAAGAGAAGTTTCTTATTTGATTATCAAAATTTTAAGAGTGCTCTGATATTCACAGAATTAATTATGGCCTTTGCAGAGTCTGAGGCGTTAGTTAGAAGTCAGGGGGTTGCAGATAATTGGCCTGCTATGGGCTGCCAAAAACTTACTGGTGGGTTTTTTGCCTCAGCAGTGGATAGTTTTTAGCATCTATTAAAGTGAATAAATTGGAAGAGAAGCAGTGCGGATTGAAGTGAGGCTGCTTTTTTTAAATCAACATGTGAAATGGTGCCTTGGTAGAGGAACCAAAGGTTGTAACAATTTCTTTGACGAAGTGCAACATGTTCATGGTTCGTTCTTTTTAGTCTAAGAATTTCTGTCCATACATGTTTATCTACTGAGCAGATTCTGACCAGGAAAATAAATTTCTAAAGTGTATATAATTTGTATACAAGTGGGGAGGGTTTTTGGAGAGGAGCTGAGGATAGAAGAGGGTTTATCTCAGGAGGGTTTTCCGGAATACTGGGTTTTCCAGGGTATTTTGGAAGCTGAGGGTGCCGGAGGAAAGATCACGCAAAACAACTCTCCTTGTTCTGTGGGAGGCTGGGCACACTGGCTGCCTCTGGTGTCCAGTCATGGGGAGCCCCACGGGGGTCTGTGTCTGGGACCTTCTGCTCCAGAGGCTGTGGATGCACAGTGCCAGCAGGCAGTAACTATTCTAAAGTTAGAGGGACCTGTCTGAACAGTGATGTTTTCCTGCAAGATAAGTCAGCAGTGGATTTGTCTCTTGTTCTTTTTCTCTTGGTGTTCTGATTGTTCTGCTAATTAATACAAGGAAGGTTGATATGTTGCTCTATTCTATTAGTTTATTTCTAGCTTTGAGGTCCTTAAGCCAGTATCATCTGCTTGCTGTACAAAAGCCAAAAAGGTAGGAAAGCCGCTAATGGAAAGATGGGTTTGAGCTGACGGGCAGGAGATTTTCTGGGTTCCGAAAATGTTTTGTTTCATGGTTTTGACCAGAGTACCACAGCATGTGGAAAACAAAGATGGTTTTTTTGCACAGCAGCAACAGCGATAATGTAGTGTTGCTATCTGGAAGTATCATGTCTGGTTGGAATCCAAGTGGGAAATCTGCTGTGCAAACGTCCTGCCAAAAAAACCTTCAAGCCCCTAGAAAGACCTTCCCTGCTTTCAGAAGTTTCCAGTTCAAATAGCTAAGACAGAAAGGAAGGCATTCATTGAAGTACCTTGGAATTGCTGTATGTAGAAGAAAGTTTGCTTAAGCTATACAGCAATCCATCTCTTAAATGGCTAGAAAAATATAGAACCTGTAAACATGTATCAATCTATCCTTTCCATGTTTATGGGGCCTTCCTACGACCTGAGAATACTTTTCCACCAAAACAGACTGCACTAGGGTGAGCATTCAATTACAACACCTGTGTCCAAAGAGCTTGTAAAAGCAGTAGTTCCTTATTCAGTTAGCATTGGATATGGCTGATGAAAGTGATAAGGAACCTCTATGGCCAAGGAATAGGAATGGATCTTCTATAGGAACATTTCCTGTATGGGGAAGAAAGAACAAGTATAAAACTGAGTTGCTGTGGCAGAAGCACTATTATTTCTGTTGTTTTATGTTGTATTTACCAGGAGTTGTCCAGAATATGAACGGATGGAATTGTGAGGGCTCTAAAATGATGGTAAAAAATCAAGCAGAAGGCTAAGAATTTTTTTGTTGCCTTTTTTTTGGTAAATGTAATGTTGCTTTCCCATTCATCATCACATGTTGGTGTGTATTTAACAATTCTTGTCTGCTCTTAAGTTGTTTTGGGGGTAAGCAATCCAACGTTGTGGGGATGCTGGCTCTGGTATTCATGCACGAACAGAGAACTGTTCATAATCCTCTTCCCTAGCTCCCTCCTCCTCAGCATGGAAAGAAAGTATTCCAGACAATAGCTTCTGTATTCTGTAAACACCCCAAAGGTCATAAAAATATGCAGTGCTAACATTAGCTCTGGCTTTTCAGCCTTTGCTACCCTCATTTGACCCCATATGATTGCATAAAAAAGTAAATGAATAGCTGTCTTCAGCCTTAGCAGTGAGGAAAAAGTGAGTTTGAGCACTCCTGTAGCAGAAAAAACCATTTTCTCTGTTGGTGTTACTGACATTGGAGAGTTTTGTTTGCTTTTTATGTTTCTCTGTCCTGCCAGCACTAAGGACAACTATAATAGGCTTCTGCCTGGACTTTTACTTGAGTGGTCAGAAAAAAGTCTTCTGTTACCTGTGATTAGATACAGTTGTTTTACCGCTTGGTTAAAGTTTGCATGCTCTGCTGTCTGGAGTCATTCACTTGACTGCATAAGTGGCAAACATAGCAAGAATGGAGCATTTAGCAGAGTCTAAGATTTTAATGGCACAGGCTTGCCCTTTCCCATTCTGATAGGCTTTTTTTTCCTGTGGGTTTTATTCTGTAAAATGAAAGAAATTCATGCTCTCTTTAAAATATTTGATGAGCTCTTTCAAGGGAGGCATTAAGTTACATGTCAACAAACTGAAATCAGGCCTATAAAACCGAACTTTGATTTCTTGTAGCATTTACGGATTTCCAGGCTCTGTGTATGTCTGTCAAGCCTGGCAAGGCAGTGAGGACGTCTGTTTCTGCAAATGAGCAGAAGGTGTGTTTCATGCTATGGTGTCATATTTTTGCTGTAAGAACTTTCAGGACATAGCTTCTGTGTGTTTAAGGCTGGTGGCAAACAATGTGAAAAATATGGAAAGCTATTCCTGCTGCTAAGTTACCCCCACTTCCTCTCCTCTCTTGTTAGAAGTATCTTAACTGCCCTCTTAAAGAACAGGTAATGCAAAGGTTCTAACTTGCCCCCAACCTATATAAAAGGATTTGGAGTTCTATAACCTCACTGTAAGTTGATGTGTTCAAGTGGGCTATTGGAAAGAGCTGCATTCAAAATTGGCAATTAGCATTTTAAATCCTTGATTTCAGTAACTTTTGTTTGGGAATGTATGATCTGACATCTGCTGTTTTATTTCGGATTGAAAAGTTTGCCTTTTTTATCTTATTTCCTCTGAGGATACCACCCTGAACCCATTGCAGCCAACAGTAAAACCCTTATCTGGCATTAGTTAGAGCAGGGTTGGACTCCCAGTGCTCTGCATCTTGCTTGCAGCGCACAGTCAGCTTCTCAGCTTTTCAAAACATTGGTCTAACTAGAATAAATCTGAAAAGTCAACAGTTTTGGGGACCTCTTGCCTCGATCAGGTACCTGGAGCCCCAGAACCATAATTTAGGCAGTGGCTTAACCCCAGAGCTGTAGTCCAGGGCAATGGCGACAAGACTGCATTCCTCTCCGGGCAGAAGCACTTCCAGACCATTTCCTCCTTGCATGGAACTGGGGAGCCTGGGTCTCTCCAGAACATACGTAAGGGTGAGGGTTGTCTCACCATCCAGGCTGCTGCATTACTGGAGCTGATGACAAAACGGGCAGGAGTGTCCTACTGTATGAGCATTTTTGCTAGAAAGCAGTGCCATTCTGCCCCATCTTGTGTATTCCTTGCTCCTCTGGAGTCATGGAGAAAGCCTAAGCAAAGCCATTCTATCTTAAACGTTGCAGGATCTCACCCCTTTTATTTGGCCAGGTACTTCTTTTACATAAGACTTGCAGTCTTTTTAGTCCAGCTCTGTACCTCTGGCTTCCTTCTTAATTCTGCCTTTGCTTTTGAACTGACTTGAATTCCAAGGCCATCCCACACTGCTGTTGTTATTTAAAGATACAACTCTCCATGCCCTTAAAATTCTTCTAATTCTTTAGTTTTGCACTAAAAGCAATAATAGCTTAGAAAGGAAAACAAAAAGAGAGCACTTAGTGTAATCCAAACTTCAGTTCCCCTGATCATTGGCTTTACTTTCACAGCTTGTGACGTTAACACAACTCTTGAAAATTAAGAATTCATATCAAGTCTCACGGGCTGGCTTACAGTTACCCTACTGGGAAATGTTGCAGACCCTTTTTCTCTCTGCCAAGTAAAATCTTAGGAAGTTTAATAAATAAATAAATAAATAAATAAATAAATAAGGTCTGAAGAAAAGGCTTCTACTGAAACAAAATAGATATCGGCCTCCAGAGCAAGCTGTACAGTCTTCTGGCCAGGATTTGTCAGCATAATACCTGCCCACCATCAGGAGTTCTGCTGCATCCCATGGTACAGCCACAGCCATCACTCTCTGCTGCTTAATCTAGACTTGGACTTCAGCTGCTCTGGGTTCTTGCCTAACTGCTCTAGGTTTGCACTGTCTCTAAAGCTGGCGTGTCCTCAGGAGTTTCCCTTTCCTGTCTTCTCTCCACACCATCAAATAAGAAAATCCAAGAGGCTGCAATGTGTCTCCTTGGCTACTCCTGGGCTTTAATGTTTTGAAATGGTTGGGACTGGGTGGAGAATTTGATTTCTCTGATTTCTCTTATTAAATAAGCCTAAATTTTTGAAGATCTGCAAATGAGATTGCGATTGATGCAGAATGGAAGCAGTGGTGTGTTTTTACTTATAATGTGTTTGCATACATCCAGCACAAAAACTTAATTTTTTTTCAAGGGAATTGCGTTGTCAAAATACAAACTTTTCTTGAAAGTCCTTCTAATGTGGCGAAAAACAAACCCAACACTTGCTCTCATCAGCCACACTGTGGTAAGAAAGCAAGGAAGTTCAGTATGGGTATGTTTTGGCAGTGGCACCAAGTCTTACACTTTTGCTATGCACTCACTACTAATCCCACACATTGCTTGTTATCTGCTTGCTCCCATACTTCAGGACCAAAATTGTGCCTTTTGGGCATTGAAACACATTGAAGGACTAATTTTAAAAGTGATTGAGAATAAAGGGTCCAGCTTCTGGGACAGGGTTCCTGCTTTCCCTCTCTGATCAGGCACTGGCTGACGCTCATGGAGGGGGCAGAGCCTTCATTCCGTGTTGTATTTGCATCAGATAAGGCAGTAATTTCTGACTTAAGTTTTCCATGGGAGCAAACTTTCACTTCATTAACACTGCCCTCATTAGGGGGATGGGGTAATTCACCGTGTGATCCAGGCCTGGCTGTGACCTGCATGGAGCCATCCAGTGGCAGTGCTAATTAGTGCCTTAGTGCCACGTGAACAGTTCTCCGCAGTCCCTTTGGCTGAGGTCACGACTAATTTCGCATGAATCACTAAGCAGCCATTGCCTGGTAACTAATTTTGACCTCTAACTGATTCAGCAAGACCTCCAACCCTGCTGCTGAGGATAAATGACATCCTGTTGTTATCTGTCCTCTGGGCAGCTGCTAAATTCCCACAGCAGCTTTGGTTTGCCCTCCCTGTGGAAGGATAGCGCTCCAGGCATTGCAGCATGTCCCTGAAATGAATGTGAATAACGACTATGATTAGGAGCTGACTGGGCAAAGACCCATCAGGCCGTGGTGGCAGAAGCTGAAGTTGGATCCTGGAAATATTTCTTCCTTTTTGGTCTAGTTTTTGGATGAAGGGGGAGAGGAGCTAGGAGCAGAAGTGCTGAGGCAAGGTTAATAGCTTTCTCCTGTTCCCAGGATACACAGCCAACACTTTCATGCATTCAATTCTGCCTGTGATCATTTGGTGTGGCTGTGCAATTTGCAGTTACGTGCACATCACTGTGAGGAGCTGCAGGGGAAATACCTATGGTGAAAGATTGTTTGGAAATGAAGAGGAGGAGAGTAGTGTGTTTTGGCAGGCGTGCAGACAGAGTTTACGCAGGAGATGTAGGAAAGCTAATTTAAACTCTGATTAGCTGCATTTTGTAGCTAAGCAAGGCCTTGGAGTTAGCGGTGTTAAGTGAGCTGGTACCTACAATGAGAAAGTATCTTCTTGCCAGGAGTCCAGAATGTTCTCTAGTCTTGTTAAATTATAGTTTGGTGTCTCAAAGGTCTTCTAGCTGTTTTCCTAATGTTTACTGTATTAGACACTTGAGGCCGCCCCTGTTGCCCCAAGAACAGGCTCTGTGTGACCAGAGTGAGATTTAGTGTGTGCAAGCACATCCTGAGAGCAAGTTCTGACTGCTGGTGTTTCACTGAAACCTGCCACCAGAGTCATCTTTATCTGACCTGTTGACAACAGCTAAACTAAATGGTGTCTTCATTAAACTTTTGGGGAACACATCAAGAAGAATAATGAGAAACTTTTTATTGGAAAAAAATCAATCAAACAAAACTCTCAAACCACCCAACTTCAAAAAATGCCCCCCAAACCCAGTTTTAGTACAGAAATAAAAATTGCTCCTCTGGCACTGGTTCTTAAACATAATTGCTGTTACAAGTGGTCTCAACAAGGCAATATTCAGAATGCCTGCTTTTGAAATATTCTCTGAGGATATAGTCTCTATGCTGGTGGAGTTTTGGTGATGGGGTATTTTTTTTTTTTCTCAGGTGTTTAGCTTGAGTTTCCCCATGAGAAATCAACCCTTTTCCACAGAAAGCTTCAGAATTGTAGCAAGCAATTCAGTAGTAAGTCAAGGAAAGAAAATTAGGCAGTGGAAATTCATAGTATCTTTTACAGACAGATTATCATGTAAGGATATCCACACAGTTCAGTAAGTCTGCATATCTAGCATTCAGGCTGTCAGGTTTCAGCTATGGGACTGTGCTTTACCCTGAGGTAGATGTTTATCTACTGTTAAAATGAGATATGTGGGTTTGAACCTTTGCAGTGAAGCAGAAAATCAAAGCCATTGACCATTTGTAGTCAGTAAAACTTACATAGCCCTGTTTAGAAGGGACCTATTCTGTGATTTGAGATATATTTCAGTTTGTGTTGATGCCTGACCGGCTTAAAATATTTTTTCCCCCTGGTTTTTATATTTCACTGAAGTTGTGCTCTGCCTTTTGTTTTACAGACCATCACCGTATAATATTTAACAACTCCAAATTGATTAAGTCTAGTGAAGGATGAAGTGGTCCCTATTTGTGTGTGTTTTTCTGAGGCACTGCTGACAAAAGCTGTGTAAATGTAACACATGACTGCTGTTTATGGTAGATTAAGCTTGTTCAGCTTTTGTCAGTAATGTATCCAGTTCGCAAGTAAAGTAAAGGGATTTTGTGATGGGGTTGTTTTTGTGATTTGTGTTAATAATTAACCTAATCTGACAAAAACTATCTGCCAAAAATAGTTAGACTGGACAGATATGTGGCAGAAGGCTCCACAGCAGGAAGAAGGTGACCTTTGGAAGTGAACAGCAAAGCCAATATGTTAACTAGCAAGCAGCCTATCTAGATTTTTTTTTTCAACAGTGAAATATAGTTTAAACTGTCTCTTTTTCTGTTGTCCCTGTCAGCAGTAAGCTCCCCTTTGCAGACCCCTCCAAGAACATAGCTCTGTGTGATAGCATCCAAACTATGTTATGCAAGCAAATGTTTATTACTACTATTATTTATTATTAGAGAATTTGTGTACCCTGGGAAGAAAGCCCTATAACAGCTTTGATCCATGGAATCTCATTAAAATTTCTGTGTTTCTGGGCTAATTTCACTTCTGTTTCACCTGTGTAGTTTCCTTTTAAGAGAGGTAAGCTTCATGTGAGAAATGAAAGCTACAGTGGTCAGTGTCCAGCAAGCTTGTGAGAGTAAACTAAGTGGGAAACCAGTTTGGATCTTGTAGCTACAATGTGAGTGAAAAAGAAAAGAGGATTCTGTGACTGATGGCACACAAATTGAGAGGAAAGGCAATACGTGTGCAGGGATGTCTTGGATTTTTTGTCTCTTCTCCTTGACCTGCCCTTGCATTTAGCCCTTTGTATATAAAAGTTAATACAGAAAAGAAAAAGCTTATGTTCTTCATTATCAAGGGCAGTGCAAAATCTGAAAAAATTTGGGACTACAAAAACAAGGCAGATGAAGTTAGTGGGTGGTCTGTGTTCACTGCAACATCTTCTCAAGTGTCTGGACATTGAATTTGCTGTAATCACTCTCTCTTTATAAGCATATAACTGGGTGGGAAGGGAGTTGGGGAAAGAGAAAAGTAACAAATGTTACTTTTACAAATGTTTACTGAAACTACATGTTCCTACCAGTATTGATTTTAAAAAATAAAGACTTTTTTTTCCAGAAAGGAAACATGAATCAGTGTCTTGTTAAGAATCACATTGTTTACATTTTTATATCACAGTCCAGCCTTTTGTGTCACTGAATTTAATTTCAGTTTAAATCTTGGTTTTGTTTCTTATTTAAATGAAGCTCATTTTAAAAACTTCTGATTCCTTTTAAAAATGCTGATCAATAGTAAGCAGTAAACCCATGGATACTTCATCTCCTTGTCGGCTAGAAGAGGCAGACTTTGCTTGCCTTTGGGTTTTGGGGAAATGCCTCCACATGTGGAGGCAGAATGTGCATTTGCCAGTAGTGAAGGAGGCTTTTCACACGCAGAGTGATGGACAGCAGCGGGCAAAGCTTTTTAAGCTTTTTTTCTCTCTCTCTTTAAAGAAGAACAATGAAACTTTTTTTAAAGGAAGGCTTGAGAAGACATTTTGTATTTAGTGTGTCTGTCCGGGGCTGTCTTCACTTTCTTTGCATAACAAAGATAGTACTGAGATAATTTTCCTGTGCAGGGATGGCTGTCCTCCCATGGGGTCACTGAGGAGTTCTCTCCCTACTGCCCATGGGTGCCAGGCTCCGTGCAAGATTATCTGAAGAGGCCTTTAGCAAACAGGGCAGCCCGTGAGCCTCGCACCCGCTCCTGAGCTTGAGTCTGGGTGCATGAGCTGGACAGCTCTCCCTGTAGTCATAGGAAAAGCCCTGGTGAGTATCTCCCTCCTCCTCCTCCATGGGGAAATTCCCTCGTGCTGCAGGCTGGGTGGGGGACAGCATGGTATTTCTGTCATACATGCAGTCTGCTGAGACAAGGAGATGAGATCCTGAAGTGCACAGTTTTTACATACCCTGAGCGTATTGGGGCAACCTCTATGGCATGAACTCCTCAGTAGATAGTGCCACGCTTGTAGATATCATGCCACATTTCCAGAGGTGCTGTACTACATCACCCTCTACATTATATTGTGATCTTTTTTGGCACTTTCTCAAGGAGTTATTCCTTATTTTTCACTTTTTGACACAGCAAGCTGAACGGTGAAGGTGAAATTGTATTGGGAGTATTTTTGTTCTGAGGTAATTGGATAGTGCTCTCTATTGCTGATAGCTGAATCTGACTGCCTTGCAAAATCATGCTGTAGGAAGTTCCTCAGACAATGTAATTTTGTTTTCTGTTTCTTCCAAAGCCAAGAGCCAGAATTTTTTATGTCTTCATCCTCCGTACTCCTCTGTCCCTTGGCTTACTGGATAAAGCCTAACTCAAGTACAAAATCTGACTCTGCTTCACAGATGGGTGAGGTTTGCAGCAACTCTGACCTAATGCAGAAGCCAATTACATTTTTAAATTGCCTCCTGAGATTGTTTTGTTACTAACTACTGCTACTATGTGCCACCTCAGAGCTGATAAAATTCAACTCTCAGACACTTTCGCACACTTTTCTGTTTGGGCTGGTTTTGGCTTTAGCAATAACAAAAGCCCTCTCGTGCACACCACGGTGTAAAGCACCTTGCAGGAATATGCAATATGCCGTCCCTGTAGCTGAGTAACCCTCTCCATCAGCAGCATGGCCATGTCCCACTTTTGAGACCATTTTCTCTGGGGGCTTGCTGAAGATGCAGAAGCAGCTTCCAATTGCTTTGAACTACCTTGTGTTATGTGCAGGGGTGTGTCTACAGCCCGTGTCCTTTCATGTGTGCTGCAGTCCTGCTGCTTCTGAGTGAGCTGCTGCAAGCATAAGAGGAGACATTTTCTGCCTGGACAGCTCTCCTTGGGAGAAAATATAATGGGTGAGGGAGGAACAATCCATATTCTGGATGTGGGACAGAGGTTATTATGTCTGAATAAAAATAAATTTAATTTTAGATGAGCGTTTCATTCTTTGTAAAGGTTAAATGCCTCTTATGTTATTGATGTCACACAGGATTTCAAAATTCAAATGCTTTTAAAGTGTTGTGTGAGTAAATTATGTGCTGTGTTTTATGCCATGCATTATATAACAGCTAATTCAAAGTGTCCTACAATTTCTCAGGAACAAAAAAATGGATCTGAGGCCTTGTGTATAAATCCCCTTTTACCATGTGCAGAGTATTGTAGAGTTGTTTGGATTTTTGAGGTTTTTGTTTGTTTGCTCTTTGGTTTGTTCGTTTGGGTTTTTTACACTAGTGGTGGTCTGCCCTTTTTATATTATACAGTTGCATGCAGTTTAAGTGTTCCTTCTTCAGCTTCATGAAAGAGTCCTTACTTGCATGATCTGTATCAGTACTCAGCCCTCTATATTACAAAAATGGTTCAAAAGGGTCTTAAGATGAATGAAGACCAAAGAAAACAGCCAGACTCTACAGCTCTTCCTTCTTTCCATGTTACTGACTATAAAAAAAAATAGGATTTATTTATAAAAAAAGTAGGTGGATTCAAATTCAAACTAGTCTAAGTGCCAAAGCTGTGGATTTAATTGTAGGGTATATCCCTACAATTTATAGTAGAAGTTTAGTTAACTGTAGAATTAAATGACTTTGTTTTCCACTGCTGTGGGTCTCTATTGAATTTGGCACAAGTCCAAACGGCCTTGTAGCATCCAGCATCTGCTGGATCATAAAGCAAAGACCCTCCCTAGGAACACAAATGGAATTTCTTTCCACCACTGCAGTGAGATTAATGACAGTTTTAGTAGGGTTTTTTCTCCCCCTTTGTCCTGTAAATCTGGGCTCTATTCTACTGAACTGCTTTTTAAAGAAAACAAACGAAAACTCAGGCTGCCTAAGTTCTCCTGAGGCACCATTCAAGGGCTGGTGTTTTGCTCACCCCGCAAACCTTTCAAGACACTGAATTTTGGGCAGGAGATGTATACAGGATCAGGCATGCTGGCAGAGACTACTGGGGTTTGCAGTTGTAGGCGAAAGGGGCCGCACATCAGCTGATGCTGCTGATGTGGTGATGGATTAGTGAACAGAGAAAGGTTTGCATTGTGCTAAAAATGGAAGGATTAGCAGCTGCCCTTGTTGAGTCAGGCTAGAGGGAAGAGGATGAGGAGGACAGCAACATACTGTGACACTGGTCTGTATTAAATTGCTATTGGTGGCCTTTGCTACCACTAATCTCCCCCCCCTTTCTTCAATGAGAAAAATCTGGGAGGACTTCATATCAGAAAAAGAGAATTTTATTTATTTTTCCTCTTTCTTATTCTTTTCCTTATTTCTCTGCTTATTGCATTTTAAACCTTTCAAATATTTTTAATACGAAGTAACTTCCAGAGAGAAAAGAGTTAGTAATACTATCTTAACTGCAAAGGCATATGCCAGCCTGAAGTAACAACCAGAGATGGCTGTGCCCAAGGGTTTATTAAATGCCATAACTTGTGGCAAGATGGTATATTCTCATTTAGGTCTCTTCCTTTGACATGAGGTTTGAATTTAGATCCATCTCTAAAATTCGTAAGCCGTAGTATTTTCTTTTCATCTTCTCAAAAAAAAAAAAAATGGTTGCGTATGTTGATTCTTAACACCTAGTTTCTCAGGACCCCTATTTTGATGCAGCTCAGCAATTAAGAGCCTTGTGTTTGGCACAAAACCTGTTTCAGTAATGTCAACACTTAACGTCACTGCTGATGGTCTCTGGTAAAAGTTGAGAAGCTTTCTCAGACACCTGCTGCCTCTTGCTGTCTGCTCTCCCCTCTGCTGAGGGCTGCCTCCCACGGAGATTCATCAAGTGGTCACCTGCTGATGACTGCGTTGGAAGGGGCTGGAGTTGAACCTTAAATCATTTCTGAGTAAGGCTCTGAGCTCGCTTCCTGGGATGTGAATGGGAGCAGCTGTGTGACTTTGCAAATCACCCCTGCCTGCTCTGCTACCAGCCTGCAGACCCTGATCAGGTGGTGGGGTGTGCATTGTGGCTTGCACTTCCCAAACCTACTGCAGCTCCCAGGGCTGTGCTTAGATGCTTTACTGAACTAGGCTACTGTCCCTTCAAATACTTCCAACATTTTTGAATGCTATTTGGCCAGAATGAATTGTACTCCTCAAGGAAACAGCTTTGCTTCAACCAGACACCTTTGATCGCAGCAGAGAGCTCGGTTTAATTGTTGGAGGTGAGTGAAATTCCACCCTTCAGAGTTGCATTGCAATCAGTGAAGCTTCTCTCTGACAGATGAATCTGAAGTTAGGGTTCCTCTGTATAAATGAGGACTAAACCAGGGGGTTTAAGTTACCTGGGTGTCCAGTGGTGAGACAATGCAGTGGCCAGAGCACTCACAGGGCTCACTGTTTCTAAGCCCTGCAGCTCCCCACTAGGTCAGCAGAACACAGAGTGTTTATGGGGACAGCAGCTTTGTTCAAAACCCAGAACTTCTACTAGGGGCAGCAAAATTTGGCTTATGCCAACACTGGGTAATGATTTGGGGTATTTTTTAAAAGCAAAGAGCTTTGTGGATTAATATTAGGTCTAACTCACGAGATTGCTAAAATGTGTCGTATTTTGGTACAGCAGGACAAATTTATCTGGACAGCTTTACATTAGCCAGTGTGCAACGTCCCTTGACACTTTAGATGTCTTTTAATTTAAGGAAAAATACAAGCCTGAATTTAAGTGCTCAAATGAAGCACTTAAATAAAAAGCACTTATTCATAAATTTCTTTTATTTTGTATGGGTTAAGTTCCTGGGAGCTCTTCAGAAAACAGGGCCATTTTTTTCAATGTCTCACTGTGAATTAAATGCTTAATTTGGGTTAACCCAGTTGAAAAACATTGTCTTTACAAGACAGCTTGCTGATGTGAAGAACTTTATTGCGGGTCAAAGAAAGTAAAAGAAGCTTTTTTGAAGATAACTTGATTTTAAAAAAATACTGCAGAGGAGAATTTAAAAAAGTAAGTGCTGTTCAAAACAGATGATTCCTCTTTGAAAGCAGAGTCTCCTCGCAGCATTTGGGGGTACTTGCCATTCGAAGTCTGCTCAGCCACGTGTCTTTTGAGCAAGGACAGAGAAACATTTGAAGATGAGTGCTCCTGGTCACTTGTTAGAATCATGATTTGCTGCCTTATTTTGTGTCACATAATAATCTAGAATATTTGGGATCTCCAGCTGAGAGGAGGAACAGGGATTGTGGGTACATGTACTGTTTAGAGAAAATGATAAGAACTTGCCAAATAAGAGACCATTTCACCATTTTTCTTCTCAGAAAGTTACTTGTGAAGTTAGGGCAGAAGGAGGCCAGGAAGAATTTGGCTATGTCTCACTTCCAGATTTTTCTTCTCCTTTGGGGAAACAAATCCGTTTTAAAAGCAGAAGTTGGAAAGAAGGGAAGAGTTCGCATAATGTCTTACCTTTCTTTCTTTAGACTGCAAGAATGAGTTTTTCCATCTCTAAACATCATTGCATGAGGCGTCATTATGATGGGCACCGGTCAGAGCTGTAAAGGACATGCCTGAGAAAAGCTGAAATTGATACTGCAAAACCACCAAATCTTAAAGAGTCTGAAAGGATCTCTGATATTCCCTAGTTCAAACTCTCATACAGAGAGTAGGTCGTGCCTTTACACATCAGCTGAGGCTATTTCTGGAAAAGACTTCGGCACCTTCTGTGTGGAGATTGCACAGATACTCTGGATGGTTGTGCCAGGCCTCCAACACCTTTCTTGAAAGGTAAGTAAGGAATTTCTACAACGCTTAGAGCAAACACACACTTGTTACAAGTATATACCAGTCATCTTTATCTGCAGAGAGGAAGGTGATGGAGAAGACCTTTTTTTGTTTTAAATCCCTAAAACACAAGAAGGTTTTGTAGCCTCAAAAAAAGGGTGAAGTTCATTTGGAAAACCTGTTAGCTTGTTCTCATTGGAATATTTATACCGTGTACTTGAAAATGTAACTTATTTAAATGGTAATATTGCTGTGTTAGTTAAATGAGTGAGGGCAAAGAACATGTCAAGAGTGTGAAGTTTTTCACATGCTGCTAAAGAATGGCTGTTATTGTAGACAAGGGATAAAACTCACTCTCATCCATATTAAATAAATATACTACTTGAACCAAAGTCCATGGAATACCATGAGGTACTCGAGTGGATATGATGTTAGGGCTGCAAGACTCTTTGTTCAATGATTCATTTAAATTAATCCACTTAGAAACCAAAAGCAAAATCAGATATTATAATTCCCTCCTCAGGGAGAGGACAATAATTGAGATCACAAAGAGGTATACAGAGTTCTTATTGCATCCTACTGTATATATAATTTTCAGGAAGGTGACTTCAAGAATAGATTTGACAGAAGAACAACAAAAGTCCTCCAGCTCTCATGGTCAGTAATCTGAGTTGCTTGGAAGACAAATGTAAGCCAACAGCAGTCTTTCCAGGAGTTACCCATGGGATCTCATATTCATTCCTTTCTCTGTTACAGCTCAAATAATTTTACAAAGTACTCCTGGTTTTTTTTTTGATTTGGGTTTGTTTTTTTTTTTAACAGCTCATGGCAGCTTAGCATCCCCCCTTCCCTTCCAAGGTACAAGAAATGTCCTTCTCCCTGCGGAGAAATAGCAAAGGAAAGAAGCCCTTCGGCATACACTACTGATTTACACAAGCTCCTCCCCATGCTCTGCTGGGCTGTGGGAGCAGCTGTTTCCAGCCTCCATGCAGATGGCTGCATCCAGCTGGTGTCTGAGTATGTCAGGAGCTTATGCTAAGATTAATCACTTTCTAGCATTAATCACTTTCTACCCCTTTAAAATTGCAGAGAATTGTGCTGAATCCTGCTTCAACAACAACTGATGGAAGCTCTTTAAGGCATGGGCCCAGCATGGCCTTCAGCTGGACTGGTGGTAGAATGACATGGTTTCTCTAGGGCAGGAGGAGCCCCCTGAACACCTGAGTATTTGTGGCTCTCACTGAACTGTGTCTCTCATGCTTCTTTTGGTTACCAGTGCCTTTCAAACAGCTCAAGTGCTTGTGCTGTACTGCTGAAAATGCTCACGACATCTTGCATTTCTGCTGACTTCAATGCAAAACTGGCCTTTTAAACATGTAAAAGAATGTGTTAGCATCTACATTTTACTTCAACTTAATTCCTGTATTATTTCAAGAAGAGTTTGAAATATTTTGCCATAGCCTGAGATCTATCCGCTGCAAGAAATGCTGAAGATTCGCTGGTGGCATTAAGTCCTCACAGTCATCTGAGAAAATATTTTATATTTCTGTGTTCCAGAAAGTTTAGATATGGCCTTTTTGAAAAACTGTACTCATGCACAGTCCGGGCACAAAAACTGCTGGGATTTCATGACATCTTCTTTCGCAGTCAGAACTGTAATTTTGAACAACCTTCTTCAATAGATTAATAGCAACAAATTAAATTTTCAGCAATGGATCTCAATTCCTTCTTCTTCATACAGGTGCCGTCTGTTTGGATTGCTAGGACATTGTGAACACAAAAGGCCAATTTCTTTGACAGGAAACAACTTTTCCTGAATAATTTATAGCTAAACTCATAACTGAACAAAGTATGAATCCTCCATTTAGTTTCAGTGATAGTGAGTCACTTCCCTTCCTTTTGTTGGTCATTCAACAGCAAAAGATAAGAAGATCTCTTAAACTCTGTGAAGTTTCCATTTTTTTATTAAACAGACTTGTGCTTGCCAGTGACCTTCCAGCATTAACACTGGATGTGACTCCTGTCTCATGCTGCTCTTGAGTTTTAAAATTTGAACCAAATTATCTCCAGTACATAGTAAAAACATTGTTTGAGAATAAATACCTTATTTTGAAAAAACCCCAACAATTTTAAATCTCATGCCATGTAAAAGACTTGCTTTTGCTTTAACTCCAGGAACTGATAAAGCTACAGCAGTGATATATCTGCATAAGTTTTCCATATGAGATAGATAAACATGTCTAAGTCCAGTTTATTCTCCTTTAGGGTGGATCACCCCCCCTATCTTTCAAAGCCTCGCTTTCCTTCTTCAGATAAATGTATTCTGCAGTTACTAATAATCAAGCACTTTACTCCCTGGCAAATGGAAGTGGGTGAAAAGAAGCACTAAGAATTTCTGAAAACCCTCGCAATCTGTGGACCCTTGAACAGACTCACAGATGCCATTCAGTCAGCTGCCACTGTACAGTGCCACAAAAGTGATGAATTTTTAAAGTGAGGTCACAAAATCTTCAGGAGAACAGCAGAAGATACTATACCTCTGATGATAACACCAAGTCTTCATTTTACTGACTTTTGACAACCAGCTCTGGTGACATTTGAATCTCCGAGCTCTGAACAGCCTCCTTTGAAACACAAACAAACAAAGGAATAGCATTTGCACTGCATACTTGGCCTTGTCTTGCCTTGCCTTTCACTTGTCTTTCAGAAAGCTCTGGACAAGCCCAGCTCTGACTGAGTTCCCATTTCCAGCCTCCTGTGTTTGGCATACTCATAAAATCAGAGAATCATTACAGTTGGATAAGACCTCTAAGACCATTGAGTCCACCCGTTAAACCTAGCACCACCTTGTTCACCATTTCCCCAAGTGTCACATCCACATGCCTTTTGAGCATTTCCCTGGGCAACCTGTTCCAATGCCTGATCACCCTTTCAGTCAGAAATTTTTCCTAATATCCAATCTAAACTGTCTCTGGCACAACTTGAGGCCATTTCCTCTGGTCTGGTCACTTGTTACTTGGGAGAAGTGCTCAACTCCCACCTGGTGACATCTTCTTTTCAGGTATTGTAGAGAACGATAAGGTCTCTCCTGAGCCTCTTTTTCTCCAGGCTAAACAACCTCAGCTCCCTCAGCTGCTCCTCCAAGAACTTGTGCTCCAGACCCTTCACTGGCTTACTTTCTGTTCTCAGGACGTGCTCCAGTGCCTCAGTGTCTTTCTTTTGGACCCAAAACTGAACACAGGCTTTGAGATGTGGCCTCACCAGTGCCAAGTACAAGGGAATGAAAGACTACATGGTTTCCTTGTGTTGTGCTCATGCAAAAATGATCACACCAAGCACAGTGGATTCTCTGCTTGGCAAGAAATTTTCCTCTAGAAAACATGTCCTATTCATACCTATGGGATATGTGTATGTTGAAAAGCTTTTTTCTGGCTTGGGACCATAGAAGGAGTGCAAACAGATTTCGCCTTGTCTAGCTGAGATGTGCAATAAGTGTACTTTAGATAAAGATTTGAGAAATAAGATGAAAGAACAGTGGAGGAAGAAAGTGCAACAAATAGGCTAGGGACTTGATAGAGCTTGTCATCCCCTCCAAGCGTAACAAATCATCCTCTTTATTTCTCCGCATCTGTAGTTAGAATTAAAGGAGTCTTTGATAGGAGTCGGGCTAAACTGAAGCTAGATGTAGCAGCTGCTTCATCAAAAGGCAGCATATTAATGATTTTCATTTATCAAAATATGTGCCATTGATACATGAAGTTGACAAATGTTAAACAGAAAGTCTGTATTATAAATACAGACAAGAAGTGTGCAGCCTTCTATGTTACCAAGGACTCAAAGCTGGAGATCATTCTCTGTTTATGCTAATGATATATCTCATCACTGACATCCTTTCAAGAGAGCTTAGTTCAAATGCTGTTTGGGATCTAGAGATGGTAGCTCTAGTGAGAAATGCTACTGCAGGAATCTGGCTCAGATTCAAGTATGCAGGAACTTAAGATTGTTTATCCGAAAGCTTGAATCACCCTCACTTGCATCTGAGCAGTCTTGGCTGGCAATCAATCAGGAAAGCAGAATTCTTCATCAGCACAATGCTAGAGCTATTTTACGGATAGGGAGGGTGCAAGATGTCATTGCTGAACTGGGAGGAAAGGAAGCTGTTGCTATGATGAAGGAATAGAAACAATCAAGTGACTTTGTCTTTGAAGATAACAGCATGACTGTGAACCTAGACATGTCTTCAGCCTGGGAAATGCTGTAGTCGCCCTTCTGGCCACTTTATTAGCTTTAGTTCTTATTTGTGTTCTTGGGAGTCTGTTCTTCCTAAGGTTGCTTGGTTCCCCCACAAGTCACCAAACAAAATTGTTGCTAAGGGGATAGAATTTGTGCGAATTCAGATGCCATTCAGATATGGAAAAAGAAATTAATATCTGATGTCTGCTGGGGTTAAAGTTACTTTGAACTATGGAGACTGCAAAACTGTAAAGCACCGAGTTCTCCTTGGCAGCCCAGGGACTGGATTTGCTGGGCACAGGGGTCAAAAGGCTTCAACAATATTTTTTTCTATATTCTTTAGTAAAGGAGGGATTTGAGTAGTGATCACAGTGTGGAAAGAGAGGTGAAGTATAAAAGAAGAGAGATACATTTGGGTTTCTAAACTGGAATTCAAGCATGTGACGTCTGTTTTGGCTCAGCTATTGACTTGTTGTGTGGCCTTGGACAGCCTGGTTTATAAAACGAGGAGGAGAAACTGGCACAGGAACATCTGAGGATTAAAAGATGTTTACAGAGTGCTTTGTACTTGCATCATTTTATCCTTTCAAAGTGTTTATTATTTTGGACTAGTCTCTTATGCCACTGTAATAGCACTGAACTTCCCATAACCAGATCTGTTTCTTCACAAAAAACCCTTGCATGTACATAAATAAGACACAGCACTCTGCACAAGTTCTCACCAGTTATAAAAGCCTTAATATCACCTTGTAGGTATTCAGTGTTGAAAAAGGTTGGAATCACAAGAAGGAGAAAAAGACTTTAGGGGATAACAGTCTCCTGAAGGCTTTCTTATGACTACATTTCTTAACTGCTCAATTAAGGAAATATTCATTTGACTGAGAAGTATACCTTATGTATTTTTTTAACTCTAGGCCATTTTATTTCATATTAATTTAGTGACATCTTCTGTGGCACGAAGTCCCAAGAGTATATTAGAATGCATGTTTCTGAGCATCCAAGCCTTGCTTTTCTGGATGAGAATGGAGTGAAAGCAAGTGCTACTAGATCATACTGCCTACAGGTGTTGCTGTTTTTGTTTGAGAGACAAGAAGCCACGTATTAATCATCATTTCAGTATGAAACTGCTAGCTGAAGTCAATTTCAGGATTTGTGCAGAATGATTCCCCTAAACCCATTTGTCTGCATGGCCTGGCTGTGTTTTCTGGGAGACACTGGCTCTGTTGAGCCCCTGAAGTAAGTTAGCCTGTGAAGAGCATATGAAAGGGAGGACGAAAACAATTCTGAAGTAATGCTGGTTATTGGTATTATGGTGAACAAAATTTGATAAATAAAGGGGCTGAAAAAATGCAGAGGCAGAAGTTGTCATAAATATATGCTATGAATACTCAAGAAAAATGGGATTCAGTCATAAAGGAAAATATGAAAAATATGAACAGAACGAAGATTGTGAGCAGTTGCACAAACATAGTCTATGACAGAAATTATACTGCAGATTCAGGAGATCACATTTATTGCATGCATACATTGAAAGTCTGGACTTCTATGTACAGTAGCTGTAAAGGAAACATTTCTGTGCTTGTTTTAATGGCTGATGGAGTTCAGGAGTTCAGGGGCTATAAATGTCTGAAAGTGGTAGCTAATATCTGCCACTGCTAATTACATTGTACTACTATTTGCTTTAGCAAAGTAGCTCTGAATATACAATCAGTCATGTGACGTGTTTTGGATGGCTGGAGCCTGTGGCAGGTTTGTGGTACCTACTTGCACTTCACTAATTGCAGAACTGCCGGTACATTTTCAATAAGCTTGGGAAGCAAACTAGCAAGGTCAGGGAATGAACAGGTACACCTGGTTCCCATCCTTGGATTTTTCAGGTGTGGAGTCATGAGAATAACCCCTTCAGACTCAAGTACCTTGGGCCAGAGACACACATTGAATGCGATGTATACAGATAAGCAGTCTGATTTCCAGGAATGGCAAGAGGCACAGCAAACTACAGACATAGTGAGATTTGTGTAACAATCAACAGCTCTGAAAACCAGGCCCCTGGTATTAAGTGCTTACCATCAGGCACCTAATCTTGAAAATGTTGGCCAAATGCCACAAAACTGTGCTCCTTTTTGAAAACAGAATCTTGGGTTTTTTTGGTTTTTTTTAAACTCCAATCTGTAGTACTGGATCCTTGCAAGCAATCTCAGATATTTCCTCTATAACATTAATGATTAAGTCATTTACCAATGGAGGAATAGATTGGCTTAGTTTTTCTCTCATTACCCTTTCTTCTGAGGTCAAGGTTGAAATACTAGAGCTAAAATGATTACTAGAGGAAGAATGTTCTCTGCTTCTGCCTTTCCAGCTAAAAACCTTGTAAGAGAGTTTCTCACTCTCGGCTCTCATTCCTGGGGGTCAGGCAGTTCTCCCCCCAAAATGTTTTTCTATTTGCTTGAAGTGCTTCCCTTGTGCATTTTTATTTTGTATCTATGTACCACTGGAATTAAATAGTCTCATAGGTAGTTAATGCAGGTTGCAGGGTATGAAAGCTTCGTGGTCTAATGGTATTCAAATACAGATTGAGTGAGATTATTTTGAAGGAAGCATGGTACTTGTACTGAAAAGTGCTGTTCAGTCCCAGTGTCTGTTACTCTTGTGGTATCTCAAACCACGCCTAAACTTCTGAAGCCTTTTTCCACTTTCAAAACATTTCTTCAGGAGTAAAATGAAATGAGAGTGGGATGGAGCATAGCATTCCCAGTGGATATATGTGTTGGGTTTCTCTAACGTGCTTTGTCTTTTGACTGTTTCTTCCTGTCCAGCAGGCTCTGGTAAAGTTTAAAATTTGCTTCAAAACTTGCTGCCAGTTCCAGGTGCCTAGGCATTTTTCAGTAGTACAATCACCTCATTATTCATTGAAATGATTACAGAAGATTAACAGATTTATTAACTAAAGATTGACAGGAATGACAATGGTTCTGTGGGAGAGCTATGGAATTTCACATGGCAGAATTTAGACATGGAAACTGAGAATGACCATTTATTCACTTTCTTGACACATCCCATGGAGACCTTCTGAATCTTGATCTTGCCTGCAAACTGCTGAAATGCTCACCTATTACTTTTTACCACTGCTGCAGGCCTGATCAGCACTCACACCACCGCAGAGGAAGAGATCCAGCTGACATCTTTGCAGGAGAAATATATTCTAATATATAGTATTAGCTGGGCTTAATGAACCAATAAGACTTAAAACTCAACAGGGTGTGCAATTTTTTGTCTTAGCATGTGGCACTAAACCACTCTGCAAAGCTAAATGCCTCTCTTTCTTTGTAGCTTTGAGTGTAGAAGCTCTAGCTTGACAAGAAATTTGAGGTATGCATACATGATGTTTGCCACCAGCTCAGTAATGTCAGCAACATCTTTGTCTTAGCAAAGCTCTGTGAAGACATTCTAGGCATGCTGTTCTCAGGGTCCTCAACTTTCATTGCTCGCAAATGTCCATCACTTGGCAGGGCAGATCAATCAGTGCAGAAAAAGGAATGAGGAAAACTGTTCTGGCCAAGAAAAGAAGGAAACCTGCAAATAGGAGTCTTAAGGTCAGCCACCAAAATGGTAACTTGAGCATTAATTCTTTGGGATCTCCTGTGAAAACAAATGGGCTTAAGGAAGGCACAGACTAATGTCTTGCATGGTGGAGGGAGGAAAGTCCCCAGAGCCTTTCCCTTTCTTGCTTTGCATTTATTTTCTGTTGACCACTACAGGGGTAGGCTTTCGCGGGCAAGGATGTTTTAGTGTAACAGGAAAAGAAATGCAGAAGCAAACTCCTGCCTGGGCACTGCTCCTTTCAGAGCTGGCATTGCCCAAAGAAATCTGAGTGTAGCTTCTGACTTGCCAGCATGCTAGAAACAGGTACACACTAGTATATAACCAGGAGCTATTTTCCTCAGCTGTTTTCCTTCCCCAAAGCATCCACCTCAGGGGCCCTACTTTGCTTCATCAGGCAGACTTCATGATGAAATGAGCCACTGTCTCCACATTCCTCTGGCTACCACATAGTGATTTTTTTCTCAGACAGATTCTTCTTTTCTATGCTTTATGTCCATTGGGGTTAACAATATTTTAGTCTCTGCTTGCTGTTTATTTATTATTTATTGACAGTCATACCCAGACAAAGCAAGTTTGAGAATACCAGGCTGTTCTCAGATAGACAGGAGGTAGAAGGAAGTGCCAATGGCTAGGGGTAATATAACAGGTTGAAGATGAGCACCTCATCCACATACCACAAATGTAGAACCTCTGACTAGGAGCCTTACAACAGAACAGAAGGACCTGGGAATTGAGAGAAATAGGAACACCCAAAGCTGTGAGGGAAAAAGGAGCTGCAAATGGGAGGTGCTTTGAGGCCAGGACTGAGGACAGCAGATCAGAAAAAACAGAACCGAAGTAGGGTTTAGGGAGCTGAAAAGTGAGAGTGCATTAGGCCAGCAAGGAGAATGAAATAGGATATACAGGGTGAGTGAGCTTAGGCCTGGATGAGTTGGAGAAGGAAGAGCAAAATGAATGGAGGAACACTAGAAAAAAAGGAGTACAAGGCCGGATATTCAGCTTGGGAATACTGGGGGATTCTGAAGAAAGAGCAATGGTGATATTTGATCTCTTGGGTACTCTGTGGTATGAGAAGCTGGAGAGAGAATCTGTGAGACAGGAGCATTGCAACCAGCCTCTCTGGAATGTGAGGGACTTGCAGTTCGGAGAGGACCAAGGATACCCTGCCAAATTTCCCTTCAACCTCTGCTGTGACAGGAGGGACATCCACTGAAATGCTCTTCATGTGTTCTCTCAGTTACAGTACTGCCTGACACCATTCCCCTGAATGTTTCCTACTTTCATTGTGACGGTCCAACTAATTTTCAATCATGTAACAGCCATATGGCTAGAAAAGTGCTGGCTTTCCTGTAAAGAGTTAGAGATACATTATGGCTGCTAATTATGAAATATAATGTAATATAGTATGTGCTATAATCCAAATGTAGTTTAACTATACCATTTAGAAACAAAAGAGACAGCAAAATATCCCTCATGTAGTAGAACAGAAATCAGTCTTCTCCTTCCCCAGATTGTCTATAAGCAATCTAAGAAAATTATAGAAGTTAATCTCTATTTCACTGGAAATAAAATTGCAGGCAAATGCCCTACATTCAGAGAGATTCCTACAGATAAAACTGAGCCTATGGAAGCACTAATTCCATTTTACAGGCATATGTGATGCTGTATTGGGGTCACCTCCTACTCTGTGGAGTGACCACCTATTGTCCAAAGACACTACCTGAGGAGATAATGGCAATTAATACGAAACCTGGTTAGTTTTCAGCAATTTTTATCAGTTTTGATGAAGCCAGTATCACTCAGAGAAGAAAGTTTTGTAGCAATATCAATTGTCTTTTTTTTTTTTTTTTAAGAACATTTCCCTTCCCAAAGACTGGGAGCCCATCTCCTCACAGGAGTGGCAATGCTGTCTCTCTGTTCCAGAGGAATGAAGCTCACCCTGAAGGAGCAGTTTGGAACCCAGCTTCTGAACTCTGCCAGTGGTAGCTGGAATGCTGCTGAGGCAAATGTTCTGGCGAGCGTGTGGGCGAGCACATCGTCTTCCTGCTACCACTCAGCCTGTAACCAGTGTGTGTTCCTCTTTTTTGCCTAATTTGTAGTCTCTTCATCTCAGGTTTGTTTATACTGAGCAAGTAGATTTATTACTTGTTCTTACTTTGCTTACAGTTTGTTTGCATCCAGATTACACTAGGCTCACTGGCAAATTTTTCCAAATTTGTGATCTTCACATAATTAACTGAGTTGTTAATATGTAGTTTGCTATCAGTTTACAAAATTTGACAGCGTAATTTTCTGATATCATGCAGGTCCCAACGGGGTGCTTTATACAGGTTCAAAATGTGCATGAACTGGGCCTTATTTGGCTAAGCTCTTGAATAGACTGTCATGTTAGTGGAATAAAGAAATGGGCTATATATTTTAAGTGGGGAGAAAATGAATAATTCAACAGTAAGGGTCAACTCATCCTGCCAAGAAAAACCTACTGAAAAGGAAGTACACTGAGTTATAGTTATTTGCATTGTAGATAATAATATCAATTATAGTTCCCAGCTGGAATCAAGCCTCCATATTTTGGCTTCCGTACAGCCCCGGAATAACCCTTCCAGTCACAACAAGTTTCAGCCAAATAAAGACAAAGCTCAATTAGCAAAACAACACAAATTTGCAGAAGCATAGGCTTGAACAATAAGAAACTGATGTTTGGACGTAGCTACATATGGCAGTTCAGTGACAATTAGAAGCTCTAATGGTTTATAATTAATGTGATTTTGCAAATACAAAGTTTTAACCCTTTCCAAAAGCTGTATCAAAGAAAATCACGTTGGGCCCACTAGAAACCATCTGCATAGGTTTGAGTCTTTGGTCTAAGTGAAATTGCCAGTTCTCTAGGCTTTGTTGTAAATGTCATACTATCAGCACATTGTAAAAGCCCCAGCTTCTGAAATCCAGTTATTATGGGAAAATAACATTTTTCTTTAAAAAAAAAAGTAAAGTCAGTAGCAAGGAGCACATGCTAGCAGGTGCTGAGGTAAAAGGGGAGCAGACTGGCTTGAGGCAAAGGCAAATCAGGCTGCTGTGATGGCAGACTGATGGGGTGCTGTGCCTGGCAGGGAGCCCCAAAAGCCAGACTAACACTGCTATTGTCCCAGCAAAATACTGGGGGGTCTACAGTAACAGTAATGTCAAAATGGTTAACCCCACCTCCACATCTTCCGTGACAACAGGAGCAGCAATCTTGGCTTTCTGAGGGTCTACGCTACTTGTCTTTTCCTAATTTCCCACTAGTTTCCCTATGTTTTCCATGTCTTTCACCACACCTCTTCTCCCTCCATAGAAGTAGCTTTGGTCCCTCCCACTCAGGGTTGCAAAATTTATGTTTGCCTACAGAACTGAAAGACTTTGTGCAGTTTTCTGTCCCAGATGAGGGGACTAACTTTTCTATTGGATTGAGCTGAGAGGCCTTCACAGAATTTGGTAGTCACAGAGCTGGCTGAAAACCAGCAGCCTCCTTTCTGTAAATGAAAACATCGAGCAGGGATATCAGCCTTGAGACATTAAACATTCATACTTGTCAGTGATCTCCATGGAGATGGCAAAGGTCTTGGCACTTCTTGTACCACTGCTCAGTAGAAATAATCTGCATATACTTTTAATGGTTCTGATGGTCCAGCCATTCCACAGGGAGTCTTCAGATCCTGGGAAAACCCAAGTATGTGTCACTAATGGGACAGAGGAACGTACCAGGAAAAGACAAAGAGAGAAATTACTTGTTCCTGTGGAAGTACATAGAGCTGTGGTCAATTCTCTGAAGTAGTTAGTATTGACTTCATCTTTGCAAAACTTTTGTTTTTTAGATTTCTATTTTATTTTATTTCAAGGCAAACCCAGCAAATTCTAAAAGGTGTCATCAGTGGAGTAGACAGAGGCTTTCTGTCCTCTTGTGCCACCTGTCCCTGCCCATTGCGTAGTGTGCTGGTTTGCACCATGCTGATTCTTTCTCACACACCCTTTGTTGCTAACACCTGCAAAAGCTTCTTTTCTAGGACAATAATCCATGATGTAATCACAATGGATTGTTATTTTAATAACCAATTGACAGATGAATAGAAACACCTCTTCATGCCTTCCTTTCTAGCTGGTAGAAGAAGACATAGTCTTCTCTTCAAATTCCCATCTTTTGAGAAGAGGAACCTTTTTTTTTTCTCTTGCCTAAAGGATACAGCAAGAGGCCCCTTCTCCTTTCCTGACTGCAGTGGTGGTCATTCAGAAAGGTGACCTATTTTTGTCTCCCATTAAGGCAACCTTTGGGAGATAGATGGTCTTGGCTATCTTGTCCCTCTTGGGGGAATCATACAGGCTCCCAATTTCAGATTACATCTCAAGGCTTCAACTTTCCTGCTTACCAGCAGGGTTAACTCAACAGGCCTAACTGGATTTGGCACATACACACCCTTTATCTCTGTTGTGACAGCACTTAATTAAAGTGACTCAGAAAACAGCTTCCCCAAAACAAAGTTGCGTTTATTTGCCAAAGAAGTACCCAAAGAAGTGACCTAAACAGCAGAGCCATAGCTTAGCTTGACCTGCTTGTAGGTCTGGCTCTGCCCCAGGTTGGTAGGGAAGCCTGGTACCTGCTACACCCCCTGACTGCCCAGAGCTCCTCTCTGGTCACTGTTAGTGGCAGCTCATCCCCTCCCCCTTGCCTAGCCAGCATCTTTAATCTGTAAAGTCCACTGTGCTTCAGCTCTTGGCCTGAAGAAGCACCAGCACTGTCTTGCTGAGAGTAACAAGCCTGGAGTAGATCTCTTTTCATCAGAGGCACTCACATTGCCCCCATCTTTCTTACTTCCTTTCCATTAATAGTTTAATTGAATTTTAGTTTGATTAGTTTGTATCTCAGCAAGACTAAGACATTAGTGATGGGCAAAGTCCTAATTCTGGGTTATTGACTGCCACAATTTCTGCCATCATTAATAAGCATAGGAACTGAAAACAAACATCTCATCTTTGATTAGGAAGATGGAGTGCCATTTCTAATCCCTGCACAAATAAAACTAATCATATCACAAAAAATGCAGTTGCTTAAAGAAAACATACCATTTCCTCTACATGAAGAAATTAGGTCTGGATACTCATGAAGGTATTGCTGAAACTGCCTTGATGATTGTAACTTCCACACATTGCAAAGCAAGCAGGTCAGAGGCTGTGGCTTAAAATAAACAGGCCTGAGCCGGAAAAAAAAAAAAAAAAAAGTTTCATTAAGTTCCTCTTGCAATGCCTACCTAGTCTTGTACAGCTTTGGGACAGAAACCTTTAGGACCAACCCTTAGAAATATTTCTGGATTTATAAAAGAAAACAGTCGTCTTTTCTGCTCTGTTTATTTAGTATGATATTCAATTTTGATGTGTGAAGAAAGTAGAAAGAGAAAGACAACAAATAAAACAAGATCTTTCAGGTCACTGAGAAAGAAACATTTTAAGCATATAGCAACTTACTGGTGATACCACATTTGAGGTCCCAAGAAAATTTTTATGTTTTACAAATGATTGATGCCTTTTAATGAAATAGGAAGTCATTAAGGAACTGTTTTCTTTGTCCTTCTCTTACACAGTTTCCTTGGATATTTGGCTCATAAATTTGTGGAGGGAATGCTTCACTCATATTAAAATCCTGACTTCATTTATTAAAAGGCAAAACAGGGTTCATTTTTTTTTTAGCATTTGCCTTTTCATTATTTTTATGTTTCTTGGCGTATTTTCATTGCTTACACTTAAGGTTTTCAAGTGTTAGTGCCAGATTATGAAAGCAAATATTCTTTTTTATATTCCAGTAGTTTAAAAAATGCAGTTTATTTATTTCTTTTTGATTATTATTTTTTTTCATTATTCACTTTTGGGCACTGAGTGTATGAAAACCTTTATTGGAGTGTCTCAGGCATTTTGGTCTTCCTGATACAGTTATATAGAGAGAGTATAATTCTTTATGATTCTGTATGCCCACTGTTAAAATAAAGGTTGGTATTTTTGACATTCACAGTACTGCTTTCCTCGAGTTGTGACACTAGGAATGCTTGAATCATGGTTTTATTTTTGGTCAGACTTTCACCCCTGGTCCTTTAAAAGTCTGAAAACCCTTCCTTTATTGAGGTATTAGGAGATGCTCAGAATCTCCTAGAGCCCCAGTGGCAAATAAAACCCACTGGGGACATAGTAACACTCTAAGAACAGATAAGTTTAAGAAGAAAAAAAACAAACCATTATGGAATAATAATTTTTGGCTGTGAAAGAGATTGCATAAATTGACTTGCAGACAGCAATTGCTCTATACCAGGTTTACTGTGCCTGGTTTGAACCTCAGAGCAGTATTTGGTCATGGGGTAATGAAGCATATCGTAGGATCATGGGCTAATTTCAGCTTTAGTTTCTGAAGCAAGGCTTTAAGTAATTAGCTTCTTGGAACTGAATTTTGTAGGTTTCGGAAAGCAGTGTTTTAATCTATTTTTTACAGCTTGGTCTCCTACTAAAATGTAACTAAAGTTTGTACCCTAAGGGAACACTGTTGAACATTAGCTCCTGATTGCCCTCTAGTTCTAATGAAACTACCTTCTAATAATACTATTTTTGCTGTTGTTCAGGAATCTGCTGGCCTTTGTGAAGTGATGTAATTTGTCTGAGAACAAAATAGTTCTTACCTGAACTGTGACATGGAAAGTACTTGGCTTGGAAAACTATGATTTTCATGTATGGACTTTATTTTCATGTTGATTTTTTTAAAAAGAAGAAAATAATGACAGAAATAACAAATAAACCCATGGTTTATATTATAGTTTCTAAGAAATACCTTTTCTAGGAATTAAACACAGATTTGAAAGTTACTCTCTATGGTGATCAACAAAGACTGATTCTTCAAGGACCTTACCCTCAAAAAAATAAAAAAGAAGCAAAGCAGAATAGAGATTTTTTTTAATGCCTTAACTAAAATTTTGTGTTCAAATTGTCAAAATTTAGTTTATCTTTTTGACAGAGAAAGAAGATGCCCTTCCTTGGTATCTCGTAGTACTCAATGTTTCATGTCAGGACAGCTCCCCTGTGCAGGTCAGCAAACAACATGAATTGTTCTCAGCATGTAGTTCAAATTCAGGTAAGTTAATAGACTTGCTACATTTTAAAAACATTTAAAAGTGAAATAAGGAATATATTTCTGCATGAGATGTCCTGATGTCCATTTTCTTCTTCCCTATTTCTGAACAACTGCAGAATCATGTAAGCTTCCTGATTGCCCAAACATTATCTCCAAACCTGTAGCAAAGCTGTTGGGATTTAAGCACTTTGGACATCTACAGAGATGTCTAGACTTCTGTACAATTCTGCTCTAATGTGGGGGTCATGGGGCATAAGATGGGAGACACACAGTAGTGAATCAAGCTCTTCTCAAATATTCTTCATAGTTTTTAGCGATGAGTGTTGCTCGGTTTGTGTCCATGCTTGTATGTTCATGTGTCTGTATATATGTATACATTAGATATTATTTATGTATTAAATACTTCTCACTTTGCTGTGATGTGCAGTGTCAAATCAGCACAGTACAGAATTTTTCTTTCAGAATTTATTGATGGTCTAAAACTATTATTGGTAATTGGAGGATGATGCCATTCTCCTGATCTTTATAAATGTCCTTTGCAGCCTGCAGTGGATTGAATTTGTTATGTTTATGGCTGATAGCGAAATGTTACACTTAATCATTTAATATTAATTTATATGGCAGACAGTGACAGCTTTAAAAAGGTTTCCTTCCCTTCTTTTGTCAGGAAGCTTCTCTGTCAAACACTTTAAATAACATTTCTGGTACAGAATGTAAGCAAAACATCATGTTTGCAACAGTAGACCTAACAGTTAATCTTAGCAGATGTTTCTTCTGGAAGTTTTCTGTTTGTCAGTTTCAAACTTTCTTTCTATCAGATGCCACCGGCATAACATCTCAGTGACATTTCAGTTTTTTATTTGATTTGTTTGTTTGCTTAATTATTTACTTCTTTTCTCTTTACTGAAAAAAATACAGTGAAACCCGGTTTGCAGGAATATAATTTAAAAGAGTTTTTGTTTTTTCCTTATCACTTCAGAGGTAAACCAATTTTAATTTTTCATTATTATTTTTAAGGTACGCGCTAATCAGAAGATCAGTTTTTAGAAATTAGTTATTTTATATGAGAATGTCACATAAAACTGGTTAGTTTTATTTGTCTTTCAGTAAAGGTATGTCAGAACTGGCATATAAGGGCTGCTGTTCATTGTCTCACAGGGGTTATGAGAAATATTTTTCTAGCAAATGGCATTCACTGCTACTGTAAGGATTACGCCAGCAATAGCTTTTCCTCCTCTGGAAGATTCCTTCACTGTACCAGTACTGTTAGCACTGGAAGCAGTAACATGGACCAAGTTCAGATGGTTTCTGGTGCTCGACTTAAAACACTGACAACATGTTGTGTTGATGGGCAGCTCACCACTGGCAAACGATTCTTCTTTTATGCCTGTTAAGTAACAGAATTGTGTGTTGGAAGTCTATCCATGTTGTAATGATCTAAGCCTGGTTATGCTTCACTACATTTTTCAGTGACAGAATTTAGAACATTTTAGATATTGATCCAGCCTGGTTAGAAAACAGTGAGATTTTGCATTTTCACTTAGTGCCTGGCCTGTGCATCTGTTGTGTGGTAAATCTCCAAAGCCATGCTTATGTCACTCACTTATGTGAGGATCCTGACCAGTTGGGAAGAATTTGGGACATACTACAAACTTTGCCATATATAAAACTTATTACTGATCCTGTAGTGTTCTTAAATTTCGATTAAAGAGATTACTTCATATTAACTGCAGAAATCCCTTACCAGAAGATTAGGTGACTAACTAGAATGTAGGGAAGAATTTGCAGGGCAGTGGCAGTGGCTGAGTTGTCTCTGGTAGGCCCTAATGACATTGTCTTCCTATAGCTCCAGCTCTAAGGCACATGAGTTTCCCCTAGTCTTCATCCCTCACAACACAGGAAATATTTCCAGGGAGCTGATATTCCCCATTATTTCTCTTAACAGTTGTGACATTTGTGGGATTTAGCCATGTGCTACAGTACTGTTTGTTCTATAAACATTTTGTTTCTAGAGTTCAACATTAATGACAAAGCATGTTTATGCTTTGCTGTCTTTATGGAAGCTTGAAAATATATTACAAAAGACATGTCACAACCTTTACGAAATACTTGAGTGTGTTATTATTGCACTGGCAGTGTCCCTGTCCCTGCCTGCACTTGGACTATGTCAAGTGATGGTGAGAAGCGCCAAAGGCCTGAGAGGGCTCAGAGTGCTCTCAGCTGGTGAGTGGCTCCAAGATGTCCCTCAGAAGGAAGGAGCCTGTCTTTGTGCTGATGGTAGGACTGTGCTGTCAGGAGAAACTTGGTTGCTGAAAGCCTTTTTTAAAATAAATCTACTGTAATTCGTGACTCCTTGGTTTACCACGGAGAAAAGTGTCAACTGAGGGTTGTTGGAATGGAGCACCAGCCTCACTCCACAATTTGTCCTATACTTTCATTTGCAAAGATGTATTGAGGAGCACATATGGACACCTGCAAATCCTAGAGAGACGATGGCAGTCAGTCAGACTTACTTAAGCTGTAGTGAAACTTGGAGACTTCAGGCACGGGGTATTGCCAATTTTATGATGCTCACTCCCATTGCCAATGTGCCGGTGCACAAAGAGGTATTTCCCACGGCTGAGTGAGGTACTAAGTTCTGTGAGGAAGAGCAGGACATTGTGGGAAAATACGTGCCATGTCACATACCTAACACTTGGCAAGTCTGAGGTGATAGTTATGCCTAAGATAACAGCAGCTAACACAGTGGAAGTAGGTTGAGCATGCAAAATATTCACTATGCCCTGAGGTCACTGAACACTCCTGTGATTATATATGCCCACCCTCAGATCAAGTAAGGATTAGAGAAAAGGTGTTGCTGGCACATGTACCAAAAAGGATAAAAACCCCAATCAAAACACAAAAAAACCCAGCCCTTAACCTACTGAGTTCAGAGGCACAGGGAAATAAAAATATCAAACTGAAACTCTTCCAAAAAGGACAGGTGTGTGAGTAGTTCCTGCTGAAGGGAGGTATAATGTTGTTTACATTACTGCTCTTAAGCAAGACTTCACTTCAGCACCTCCCAGAGCATAAATATTGAGATTTTTAATGAAAGCAGCTGCAGGACATTTAATAATAGGACAGTATCTTTGGATCAGAATATATTGACACAGGCTATGTTAACCCTGTTAATGAAATAATGTTCTTTTTTGTTTCTATACTCAACAGTGGGGTTTAGTAAGGCAGAAATATTTTAGGATTTTTTCCTATGTGTGACTCCCTCTACATTCTGATCCCTTAAAATATATGCAAATAAGTGGTTGCTATTGTGGGTCAAAATGTCCAGCTGAATAATTTGGCAAAGCTTGTTTTTATTAGGTCCCCTAATAAAATTTTCCCCTAATAATATTTCACCAAATTGAGCAAATATGGAGGAATCTTATCTAGCAAATAATGGCAACAATCTGGGTACTTTAAACTCAGTAAGGAGTCCAGTTAATCAAGCATAAAATACTTATTGAGGAGAAACCTCTTAGGAAGGTGTTGAGAAGCTGGAGTTTTATGCAGTGAATGCTACAGAAGATTGCATTTGTAAATAGACAAATACAGTGAACTTGTAAAAGCAGAAATTAATTTCTGTGCATCTTCATGCACTATTTGCAAGGTGTAATATCCAGAATAATAATATGGAAAACAGTTCATACATGAAGCCATTTGGGATAGTTACCAATATTGCAGTTGAATTCTACCCAGTTGCTTACAAAACCTGCTGTACCAACCAGTCTCAGCCCATCCTTGTCCCCAGGGAAGCGTCCAGTGCCTGGAACTGGGGCCAGAGCTGCTCTGGTGCCTGTGAATGCTTGCTCCTGGCTGGGTCAATGGGATGGGTCCTGGCTGCTGGGTCCTACCTGGCTGCCCCCATGGGGAGCTGCTGTAGTCCCGGACTGCCCCTCTTGTGAAACCCACTGGTGTCAGGCTGGTGCTACATTCGTTATGTAGGAAAGGAACAAACAAGGTAACCCAGCACAAGCTACCAGAAATGTCCAAGAGAGATGAAAACTCAGTGCCCTCCCAGCCCCACGCAAGCCAGGCAGCCATCTCCATTATTTGTAGCCTAAGAGCCATTCCCTACTCAGTGGCAATAATGATGCTCCCAATTATCCTCTAGTCCTAAGCATGGAAATATTTTAAATAAAGTGCTTGAGAAAGTATGAAACTGGAATTTCACTCAGTTACTTGTACCAATTCTTGAGATAACGAAATGCTTGTGCTGACCCTTCTGTATCCCAAACCAGTTGTCAGTGATGAACGGGGAATGAGTACTCCCTTGCTTGCACCCATCACTACACAGCTGGCATTAGCAGGGCAGAAGAAGACTTGACTTCATCTAAAGCAGATCACACGGATCTGACAAGAGATTGACAAATGCAAATATTAGGCAAGAAGGACCAGTGACTGCGCCTGCTACAGCACGGCCCATTTTTTTAATCTCATATGCATACCTACCTCATGGGAAAGAAATAGACTATATCAGCTGAACTAACACTGAAATCAAACAGCAGGTCTTGCTTGGTTATGTGGCATTGTTTAATGGTGTAGCTCCCTGGGATACCTGAGGAGCATGAATTACATTTCAGTTAAAAAGTGATGTAAAAGAATGTTTTTCTTAAAAACATACATGTTAATATAATTTTTAAGCCAAGGGCATGAACTGGGTGGAACATTTAAACTCAAGGCTTCCAAATTCAATACAACTATTACCTTTTTCTTTTTTTGCTCTGTTCCTCAGTGGCCTTCTAAAACTTCCAAATCATTTCAGCCACCTTGAAAAAAGATCTCAGAGACATGAGATCTAAAGATCTAAAGATCTCAGAGACATGAAACTTCCACACACTTAAGGAAAGTGTTTGGAGAGTGGAATAAGACTGAGAGGGGTGTTCCTTCTGAGGAAAAGGTGGGAGAATAAAGGTGTCTATTGGCTGATGGTGATGTGGGTTGCAGCTGGCTGGCCAGCACAGAGACAGGCACAGCCAGACATGGTACACCTTGCCCCTCCACAGTTATTAGTGACAAAGCACAGTGTGGAAGCTGACGGCTTTTTGAGGTGTGGGGAAGTTAAATGTTAATGGAAAGGGTAAGCTATAAAATGTTTTCTCAGAAAATGCATATTTAAAAGGAAAAAAAAGATGATTCGGCAGTTTTCTCTTCATGGCATCACCACTTGTTGGTATTTAAAATTACCACTGCACAGGAATAATAAAAAGTTCTCTATTTGGTAGTGTAGCACATTATCATGCTAAATTACCATGATGCCTTAGTGAGCAAAAAAAAGTATTTTTTGAATGACTGGAGGATTCAGAGGACCATAATTCACACTGCCTGAAATACAGCTCAATCTCTTTTTGAAAGGAGCCTTTCTCACAAGATTCCTGGCACTTCTTGGGTACAGCTGGATCAGAAATAAAATACAAATAGCCTCTCTTTGAATTCAGTGTTCCTTCTCTGGCCACAACATCAATTAGGAAGTCAGCAAGGGTGTGTACGTGTGTGGGTAGATAAATGAATAAGTAAGATTACTTGAGTTATTCCCATAGATTTAACTGCCACCTTTGTGATGATGACTCTAAAAATCTATTTCCAACCTCTCCCACTTTCTTATATAATACCAGACATATCATTGGTGTCTTCCTCAATCAAATCTTCTTTATCTTAGTTCTTCCCTGGGCTCCTGCCAGGTCACATAGCTTCATAAAAGTCCTGAAACCCATTCCCACAGCCACCGATGTGATTCATCCTGTGACTCGTTTTTATCTCGGCTGTTGCAGGTTCTTTGTTTCTATTTGCAGTCTGTAAAGCCTGCACTTGTACAACTAGTCATGTTGGTTATAGGCACTAGCAACATCCCATCCTTTCACTGACAGATGAGAAAGGAATTGAATCCAATGAAATTGCCAGTTTATTGTTTTTTTCACCTTTGAGAATCAAGTCAATTTTATTAACTCTGATTTTTTTAATTAATGCAGCTTAGAGGGTCAGAACATGAACAAGCTTATTTAGCCTCTTCATATTTTTATAATAGCTGGTCAGTTGTGGGAAGCACAAATTTACTTCCTGTCTGATGACAGTGCCCTGTGGGGCTCTGGTACCACTTTGAGTGACAGAGGATGGAAGACAGGATTCAGGGATGCTATGCTTGATAGTATCTATCTATAAGTAACAAATAGATTTTCATTTATTCCCAACCTCCAGCTATCTAATAAATCTCTTTTTTTCCCTTTCTGGACATCCACAAAGGGAAAGCAAAAGGCATATTCACTCAAATCATCCTAACTGAAGTGATACATTCTCATATCCAATAGATAGCCTTCTATCTGTTTCTTTAGGTTGTATTGGGGAACAGCTTTCAAAAGAGTTACTATGCATAATACAGTATTTCCTGAAGATGATGACGAAGACCCTATTATGCTCAACAGTGTTCGTATTTCCAGTATCTCCAACAAACTTGCCAAATCAGACAGAAACACAAAGAGCTGAAGGGCACTGCTGAGTCAAGTACACCCCATGGCTGGCAGTCCTGAAGAGGGAAACCATGACCATCCAAATCTCTGTTCCTGGCTTTTTCCACTGACTCAATATCATTGACAGATCCTACGGTTTACAAATCCCCTTTAAAAATTGAGAGAGATAGATGGAAAATGCGTTTCAAAACTAGCCCATAATAGCGTTTTCCAGGCTTATCCTTCTAATTGTCCTGTGACACTTGTAGGGTTAAAAGACAAGAAAAAAATAATAATTACTACAGAAATAGACACATCTTAGTACTTGCATTCAGTTGATTTTAGGTAGGGCTCAGGAAATAGACCTCAACTGCCAGGCTGTGAATGCATCTATTTTTCTTTGCCTGTTTCCTGCAGGAGAACACAGGGAGTGGGATAGCAAACTGCAGAGTGTGCAGACCTTGGACTCAAGCATGGCACTCCCAAGCAGCTTGCCTTTTTTATCTGAAAGTGTCTCATTGCTCTGAAAGGGTTATAGTCCTCTGCAGGCACTGAACCCAAAGACTTGGCTTGGCTGTAGACCAAGCGCGTGAAGAACGTGTGACCTTCTCAACACAGAAAACCTTTGTCGTGAAATGAACTCAAGTAGCAACACAGAAATTTGTGCTGGGAACAACTAGCGCTTCTCTGCTTCTTCCATGAAGGGAAATATAGTTCAGCCAGTGTTTCTCACAGGCAATTGTTACTTTTTTAACCTAAATTTTCTAGGGCTCTTCCTGAGTCCTTGGGTTAAAGAGTTATCACCACATAAAGAGAGGACATGCAACTATTCTCACACAGAATCAAGGGAGGAATTAATTGTTTCTTATTGTTTGCTTCCAAAGGCAGGGTCTCCCCTCAGTGAATAGGACAAGAAACAGTGTTATAGCATAATCTGAAAGGGTAAGGGCATAACTTTAATGTTTGGATCATCCTCTTTTACCCCTCCAACACAGCTGGAAACATCTGGATGACATTTTTTCCTGTCTAATAAGATAGGTTCTGCAAAGGAGAGGAATTCCAGTGCTGTAATAATATTGACCTGGAAAAGACTTGTCTGAAAAGCTCCTGCATGAAATTCTAAAACCTGCTTACAAACATTAATGAAAAGTGTTTCACAACTTTCTTGTCAGACAGGTAATTGTTATTATCATCATTTGATGTCTTGCACGAACTGGGACAAAGACTACGTGAGTTGCTCAAAGAGACAGAGCTGAGAACAGCATCCGGCTCCCAGTGCCACAAATTTATAAGACATGGCAGGTCTTATCCCAATCCATTTAATTTGATGAACGAAACATATTAATGTAAAGAAGAGGAGTATAAAAATCAGTTTTAATCTGTGTGGTGACATGGATTACACTGTTTTCAGTAGGAATTGTATGAGAATGCTTCAGAGAAGCCACAGCCGATACAATAGGTGATGTGTCTTGTGCAGTGCCCTCGTGTAAGTGGGGACACTGAGACACTGGGCTTCTATTTCTGTGTCCTCTGTTGATCTTCCGGTGAAAGCCAGTGCTTAGCTGTGCAAGGGTACACTAGCCTAGCTATTGCTTGGTCCTTACAGTTGCTGGAAATATTAAAAACAAGCCTGTGTCCAGGCTACTGACAATCTTGCTTGGGCTGGCACTGTCCCTTTTCCTATACATAGGAAAAGATAGCAAGACATGGTTGTTTCATCCACACCTGAATTTTCTTGCAGCAGAAGTAGCATTGGTTCCATTCCCATGTAAGAGTCATCGTATTTTACTTCACCTAGGAAGAAATGGTGAAGTTCCCTCTGATACTAGGCAAGTTGCATCATGATGGATTAAAATGACAGCTTGTTCTACAAATCCTTAAGGATTAAGAACATTTATTTCTAAACATTAAATCCCAGCAAAAGAACAGGAGGAGTTTGTTTTTGGCTTGGAGTAATATCACAGCTGATAGCAGAGACACCAAGTAAGAATATAGTGAACAAGGCTTGGAAAATGTATAAAAGCAGAATTAAATTTATTTCTTATTTAATTTATTTTTACTTTCTTTTGTTCACCAGGTTATTGCATTCCTATATATTTATAGTAAAGAGTAAAAACCAGATTATACCTTCATTTTGATTTCAAAAATACTTTATATTTTGTTTTGAGTTTATTAAGAAGTATATTATAGGTGGAAATTTTAAAATATTGCATCTACCTGATCTGTATTTTATTGTTATCAAGTATCTGTAGTTCAAGAAAATCTGATATATTAAGAAATTACTCAGCAGGCAGGAGAGAAAGAACAATGAAATCTAATTGTGGAAACTTTTGGCTGTGCATGGACAGTCAGCGTGCCTGTAGCAGAGGTCTCTGGCAGTGTTATATGGCTCAGAGATTGTAAGGTTCTAGATACACAACACTTACCCACAGTGTTTCATTTGCGTGCAAGCACTCTGATGTGATAGTGAAAGAATTCCAATAGCTCCAGCTGATGAGCTTTCAGGTATGTTGCTGCACCAGCTTATTCAATTTCTTAGGATTTTAATATAACTCTACAGCTTCTGTATGCCCCTGCATGACTGTGATGTGACAGCATCCATAAAGCATGGAAACAGGTATTCAGTATTTAGCATCTACTCTAAGAATCACTTGTTGGCAGAGAAGACATTACTTTTGCAAACCATATGTATCCCACAACCTGCCCTGTCACCTTCCTGGGGTTCTCACAGTTGTCCTGCCGTTTTACTTGGGAAAGAGGTGGCAGGAGGTAAATCACTTGGCAATGATTGATTTGCCAGAGGGGTTGTTCCGGGTGTTGAGGAACTGTTGCTCACACCCTTTGAGTGTCAACACTGATGTACTTTAACAAGATTCTTGTGCTTTGACAATTTGCTTCTGAGTTTAAGAGCTTTTCCAAATGATCAAGATTATGTTTAGACTGTGAGAGAGATGCATTCATGGCACCTCAATGTCTTGGGTTTTTTAGCTGTCCCAGTTGTCCATCACTGTTTTGCCACTCATACCATGGTGGTTTTTACTACACACACAGTACTCTGAAATAGGCCATTGCAGGAAATTTTACATTCTCACTCTACACAGTCAGACATTCCTTTATCAGATGGCTCCAGAGGGATACAGTCCCTCCTCCACCCGTGTTTGCGCCTGTCCTGTTCAGCTGCTGTTGTGCACCTGTAGCACTCCTACTGTACACAGATCAACCAGTCCTCTTTGCAGAAATAATCCTGCATCATCAAATGATCTTTGCTAAATTATCTATGCTTTTATATTTCTGATGGAGACTACTGAAAATCCCTAACACTTATAAAGGCAAAATAGGAGTGTTGTGATACACAGTAGCCTCATTCTGTGATACACAACAGGTATGTGCTCCAAAACAGTTGGAACCTCTCTGCTGCACAGAAGCACCTTTCTGGCCTTTAAACACAAAGCAGTTACAGGGCTGGATGTTCTTCCCTGTCTTCCTGTACATCAGCATGTTGACATTTCATCGGTGACAGGAATTTTCCGTGTGACTTCTGTTTAGTCACTAAAACCTGCCTGCATATAACTGTTTCAATGTTATCTACTCTCAGAATGATTATTATGCTTTAAAATGCTTGCAACTGTGAAAACCCATAGACAGATGTTTCCTAACGAACAGCGTGTGCCACGGCTACTTGCATGTGAGCAGCAGAAATAAGAACTTTTCAAAACAATGCACATTTTGTGGTTGGGTTTCTCCAAACTAGTGAGTGTCCCCACCAAAAGCAGTTTCCTGGCAGAACATAAGGGTAGAGCAGCTGTTTGAGCAAAAAACAACCCGTCCTGCTGCTGGAGTGCTTTTGTATATCCTAATTTTTTTTTTTTTTAAACTACCCAAATTCACATTGGGAATTCACAAGCGACATGCAGAAAAGGACCCTTTGTATGCACTAGGTATGGCACATGACTGCATTTTTGGTGTCATTATTTCTGTATGCCAGGCTTCTTGTTTGGGAAGCTGAGTGAAAAGTTACTCATCTATGAGTCAGGTACATTTATCAGAGGTAAAGATGCTTTTCTGAGTCCATGCTTCCTTAGCAGAGTAAGCCTGACTTTGGAGGACTGTATAAATTCAGATCCCATTAAATGAACTAGAAATATTCATCATCTCAGCTTATTCTCTCTATGAAAGCAGAACAACCAGAAGTGGCAATGCCTGTCAAAGAGGTATATTTTTTAAGAGACGGTTTTTGTTTCAGTGCTTTTAGGAACATAAATATATTATTATTACATAAAAGAACTTTAAAATTAATTTCACCCATCTTTAATTATGTTCCTTGCCTATATGTTTGTCTTAGTGCCTTATTTATCTCAAAAGATTCACAAGGTCATCTACTACATGGGACACTTCACTGACCACCAGTATTTTCCTACTATTAATTAATTTTCTTTTCTTATGGTAAACAGGAGAAGACATGCACCATGTTGGTACTATGGTGTTCTAAAATGCTGGCTGAAGGCATTCACTCACAGATACCAGAATTTTACGTATTTCTTTGGTTCTGCTTAGAATAGAGAGGCTTTGGAATTAATTTTTTTTCATAAGAAGTGAAAGACATGTATTTGTTTGTATGCTGTATTCTAGGAAGCACACAATAAGGAAAACAGATTTTAAAAATAATCATTAAGCTTCCAAGTATATTTAATATGTGTGCACTTGGATGCATATTATTCACTTTTATATTTTGTGTTATTACTTGCTTTCCAGAACAAAGAATCTCACAAAAATCCAAGCCAAAGAAATAGCATGAGAGTGTGCATCTGCATACAATAATTTATATACTAACTACATTACATAGTAACATGAACCATCTAGCCAGCAATGCTCTCCTGCTTCATTACCCTGTGCACAGAAAAATTGAGCTTAATGCTAGAGATCTTGCTGTATTCACTACCATCTGAACCTTATGCCTCTTTCATTGTTCTGCTCATCTCAATTTAAAATGCAGTTCCGATTTTGATCTCAGAGTACTATAAATCCAAAATAAGTCTAACAGCTTCAAAGAAGTTTATTTCTGCTTTACATAGTTATAACTAAGATAAAAATCTGGCCCATAGGCACATTCATTTTATAGCAAGTTAAAACATGTGCCTTTACTGTTGGCAAATCCTCAAGATTAACAGACATACATGTGCTGCTAGAATAGCAGCTATGGAGCTGCTTTTCTTTTTTTTTTGCATCCAGTGCTATTTTTGGTCTCTTCCCCTTTGACACACATTCCTGGTAACAATTAAAAGCAGCTCTTCTTAGTACAAAATTAAATCTGATAGCTGAACACTTCATGTATCAAATACATTAGATGCTGATTGTCACATGTGGAATAGAAATGGGAGGTCAGATTGTCCTTTTACTTACAGTGGTGTAAATCAGCAGAGTGAAAGATGGATAGAAAAATTATTCTGGGGATCTATTGATGTTTGGTGCTTGGCTGTCAAAAGAAGCAAGTGATGCAGAAACAAGGATTGCTTGTGCCTTTATGGGCTCTGAATGATCCCTGTCCCTGCCTGTGGAAATTCTTGGAAGGAAAAGCAATGCACAAGGTCATTCACATCTTTCCCCTCTTGAAGGAGCCAGAGACGGCACTGCAGGACATTACATTAGTGGGATTTGCCTTGACTTGCTGAAGGGGGCTGCTCCCATTGTCACACTGGAGTTACAGGTCCTGTCTCCCCTTTGACACAGCTCTTGTCCTTTCAGGTCGAGACGGACTCAGTATCTGTTCTGTCTGTGGACAGACTCTACACCAGGGGTGTAAAGGAGAAGTGGATGACTTTGTCCATCACAAATTCCCACAGCCTTAATTCCCAGGTGCTCTTGCTGACATAAACTACTGAATGTCCCTGCATCTAACGGATTTCCTCCAGGAAAGTGTTCCAATATTTTTGGAGTGAGTCTTGGGGCCTCAGGGTTCTTCTCTTTTCATATGACCTGGGCTGGCCCATGGTATTTCCCAGGATGGTTTTAGGCTTACTCCCCAGATTTTAATTCCAGGTGCTGCAACAGAATGTTCTTAGTGGAAAGTCCCCGGGTGCTAACTCATTTCCTCTTCTTTACCGTTGGGGTCCAAATTTTCTGACTTCCAGTGTGCACAGCCAGAAATACTTAATTTAGCGTTCCTTGTGTCAGCATTCCTGGAAAAATTCCAGGAATTTACTATATCAATGGGTGGGGTGAGCAGATGGTAGCACGGGTCAGGGCTTTTACCGCTTTTCTTTACCTGCGCACTTTGCCTACACTTGGCATTGTGATAATGGGGGCAAATAGCCATGAATAGTGATGAGGGGGATTAGCTTCTAAGAAGAGCTCCATTGTGGTGAAAGGGTGTTAAACTCACAGGCTACAGTCATCTCCAGGGACTCCCTGCAGCCTATTACCCCGGTGCTCACTGCAAGGTGGTTAAACTATCAAATCCTAACTCAGGAAAGGTTTCCCTCCAAGCGTAGTATGAAGGCTTTAAACTTAAGTCAGTGAGATTTAAGCATACACTTATTTCCTGAAGCAAGACTTTGCTAAGTTTCATTCCTTCTAGCCAAACCATAGCATTGCTGTCTAGTCTTCAGAGAGAATATGCAACCAGTTTTCCCTGAGACTTGCACCCAGAGCCACTGGGTTTACAAGAAGACATTTGGAAACGGACAAATATATGGGGAAAGGGTGCTGTTTCCAGGGCAGTTGCTGTGATAAATGCTGACATTGTGGTCACCAAAGGATAAAGAAGATTTGCTGTCATCTTGTGATGTTTTGTCAAAGTATGTATTTCAATGCAAGAGCATAGGTACTATATAGTAAAGAATATAAGATTTATTTATTTATTTATTTATTTATTTATTTATTTATTTATTTATTTATTTACATGGCTTTTTTCTGAGTGTTGCAGGAGCTGTGATCATATTTCCTGTAATACTCCAGCTCATAAATACTCAGTATGGTATGAAACCAACACTGTCTAGTGCAGCTGAACCTCGTGTTTGCCTCATGGTAAACATTCATTCTATTTTGAAGGGACAAGCCTCCTGGTTAAGTTACATCTCTCATTACACACGCTGTTCAAGTGAATACTATGATGCCCCATACCACACAGTCAGGTGATGGCTGCTTTGCATCACTGGAGGTGTTGTAAAACCACAATGTCCAGTGAGGTGCTTAGTCTAGAGCTCATAGGAGGCAACCTGCCATAGGAAAGAAAACCAATTTAGCTAACTTACTTAAAATGAAACATCTCAAGTCAACAACTCAAAACCCTATTTCCCCCAGAAAATTACATTTAATGTTCCTCTGGAAACCAACAGCTTTATGGGAACTGCATGTTCTGTTGGAAAGGTATTACAGTGAGAGATCCTTGATCAGCTCCAATAATTTAAGCGCTGTAGCTTTATGGTGTATTATTATTGACTCTGGCAAATAAGAAAATATGTCCTTTGCTCCCTTTTTTTTTTTTTTACCTGCAGTTCCCTTTTTCTACTTCCATGGCATTGGCCCCAAACCGCTGACTAGACAAACAGATCATCTGACCTCACCCATCTAGCTATTTTTCAGCTAATTACTTTGTGTTCCCAACCCCCAAGCAATTTTCATGTAAACATATTTCAGGAAATATGTTTCATTGTGGGTAATTCCCTTGCCACCCTCAAGTTCAGGCAGGTGTTTTATCTGTTTTTGTACAGGTTCTTATTCTCTATCATTAGTCTTTGCAAGTCATTATTCTTGTTTTAACTGCTTTGATCTATTTACTAACTTCAAACTAGCTTAAGTAAAAGTTGCCTCCTGTATGTTTTCACTGATTGATTTTCATATTATAATGATGTTCCTAAACACTGTTTAGTTTCATGCAGCTTTTCATCTGTGCTTTTCATCTCATTTTTCAATAAATGAGAGTTCTGCCACAAATAGGACCCACAAACCTTCCTTTCCCACAAGAAGAAATGCAGATGATCACATGGCAACAGTTCTTCAGTAAAACCCCAGCCTACATCTCACTGGGGATGCATGAACTGTGTGGTGAACTGCAGGAGAATTCCTGTGGCTCTGCACGATGTTCAGCTGCAGCAGGTCACGCTGCAGGGGTCCAGATGTTTCAGAAGAAAATCTAAGATATCCAGAGCCACAGCCCTACTTCCAATGGCAACCTTCAGCTTCCACAAGTGAGAGACATGAGCTCAGGTGAAGCCAGTTTATGTCCTGAAATCTTCTTTCTTACCTCCAACTTCTACCTTTCATCTCTCACCTCCAGCTGTGACTAAGATTGGTTTACGTTTAAAATAGGTGATGTTACTTGATGATTATATTTATGCATGTAATTACCTCCCAGTATTCTCCAGCAGACGCAGTAGGTCATGTCCCTGTTTTCTTATAAGTAGTTCTAAAAATGACACAATCCTAGAGAGCAGGCAGGGCCTTTTGTTATATTTTATGAAGAAAAGCAAGTAAATACAATGTCTAAAATGTGGATTATTGGATATCAAATCAAATGAAAAAATAGATTACAGGGCAGTAGTTTGTTGAGCTAGCCAGTGAACATTGAGTCTTCTCTTTCAACAAGCTGAAAGTGAGATGTGTCAGAACACTTCCGAATTAATTGGAGTTTTGTGTTTGGTTTACCCAAAGTTCCTTTAAAAACAGAAATAAAATAACGTTCATTTCTGTAAAACTCCTGAGGGGAAGGTGTTGAGCTAAAATATTGCCAAATTTTACTGTATTTGGTGAGGAAGATAAAGAAAGGATGCAAAATCAGTGAGGGAAAGAATAGTATCTGTCTAAAGCCTTTCATGTCTACACCTGGCCTGGTCAGGTGCACATGAGCCTGTATCTATGCCATTGTGCTTGTTCTTCCTGGAATGAACTAGGTGGGGTTTTTCCTGTTTGTAAAAGAAAAGCACAGGAGAATGCTTAGGATAGGAATTCTCCATCATAACTGATACTAGTAGCATCTTCATGGACCCCTGGTGGGAAATCCCTTCAATCCTTTGTAGAAATCCTGTTGACTTCAGCTGGGCGAGCACTGAAGGTTTCCAAGACCTGGCTGCCAAATACAGTTAGTAGAAAGCTATAATTTAGAATTTCCTCTTTAGGGTTTCCTGGTAAAGAATATAAATGCAGAGTGAGGCTTAGGGAACCCACATTCTCCCCAGGGAGATAAAACAAACACACCCACCAGTCAGAAAAATAATCTGTTCTCATAGTATTTCTAGCTTGTTTTCAAACCAGCTGGGATTTCCATGCTGTGAAACTTGGATCCATATGGAAATGATGGCATACTCCTCTGACCCTAATTTTACTTTCAAACTTTAGAGTTTTGTCCACCTCAGGGAATAGTGCAGAATGGAATCAGGATGGACCTGGAGGAATAAACAAATTTGTGCAACACATTTGCCTTCACTGTTAGGCATTCTTGCTGCTAAACTCAGTCAGCAAGTCATTCATGGTTTTCATGGGAACTTTTGCCTCTTAGTGCAAAAATAAATGAACGCAAATATTTCTTCCTCCCCAGAAACAGAAATTATGTGTGCATTATTTGACTTGATAGTAACATAGTGTTGACCTAGCTGTACCACCAGGGTCTAATGGGCTAAAATTTTAATTCACTAAGCCACCATGTCAGCTTGACCTTCCTTTCTGGCTGTTGTGAAGACAGAACTACTCATCTAATTTCTTATTCCAGCCTGGTCAATGTTCCCTTTGTACGAACACAGCAGACTCCAAGGCAGATCAGTACATATTTTGTTACTGCTGCCTTCAGGTTAGTTTAAAAATGGAACTTTGGTGTCTTCTGCTCCTTTGTCTTGATTCTATATAGTTTGTTGGGGTAGGTTCTGACTTTCTTTTTATAGGATGCAGGTGGGTCTTTCACAGGTAAGCATAATAAGTCTTTTCAAAGAATAATATAATGTATTGTCAACACTGTTTGTTAGTACAGGAGAAGTATCAATACATTTCTGTAGCTATGGTAGTTGCAGATAGGAGAGGATACTTTCTTGAGTACTTTGAAAGCTTTGAAAGTGCTTTGGGAGCAGGTCTTCTACCTACATCACACAAATTAATCTTTTCCAGCAATGCTTCTTCCTGCTTGTTAGTAACCGAAGAAAAATGTCTACATAAATTCATCTCTATCTAGGATTTCAGTTTACTCCCTTCCCTAGGCTTCTGAAACTAATTAGAACTTTATTATTATATAAGGAGACCCTTTACTTTCTCCTCAACTTGTAAATCTGGAAATAGAGTGGAAACAGACTTGGCTCAGTGTAATCTGTAATATTACTTTCATTATCTTTTTTTTTTTTCCCCTTGAAATCTAGTTCCCCAGGGCTTACAAATCTGGAGCAAATTGTCTGGTGATATTTTTCCATTATTTGTTGATAGAAAGGGGTGCGAAACGATCCATGTAACTGAGTAAGTTAAAATAAGTCTTCTATGACATGCAAAGCCCTGTTTTGTCTTCACAAAATTAGCTTGTTCTTGTAAACAGGTAGTGCTTAAGAGAACACAAATATTTTTTAAGTGTATTTTATTAGTATTATAGTGTAGTGTTGTAAGGTCATAGCACTGGAGAGTTGCTTCAATTTAGTCCACATGTTGCTGAAAAAAACCCCAAGAAAAACCAGCCAAAAACCTACTGATTTTTGGCAGCTGGTTAAAAAGAAAATATAGACTAAGAGAACTAAGTACTTTTGAAAATGCATCTCTTTGCTATAAATATCTTATCAAGATGTAAAGTTATTTGGTACAGTAGAGGAAAATTTGTGCCCCTATTGGTTATATTTTCTATAAATGAGCTCAACTGTAATACCAGCCACTAGAAAATGCCACATGGGAGATAGATGATGGAAATTTAGAAACTTTCTGATCAGACACTGCACTTGGTTATAGAGGAAATAAATCACATGTCAGTACAGAGACATAAGAAACTGATCTTCACAACTCCCACTACCAACTAGTCCCTTTGATTTACATGTACTGTGTGGCATACATCACTGCTCAAATACTATTTTGGTATAAACAGAAAAAACCTGAACAGTTTATGCTGAAGTTTAAATCAAGACAGTTGTATAGGATGCTAGAAATCTAGAACACTATTTAGCCAATCTTTTATTGATTTTTTTTAACAGTAGGAAACCTGTAGAGCACCTTGTCAGGCACTTCTGGGACAGACACTATGACTAGTTTCCAAGTTTCCAGTCTTCACTTGAGATTTTGACCGATGCCTTGCACTGAATGAATCTGTTTCCCCTTCTGTGTCCCCCCACCACCTGTCCACTGCACCTCTCTACTGGAGCTCATCTAATGTGCTGCTGAGTTGCTGTGCTGCCCGAATGCTTGAGCCTGGGCTGTCCCAGTGTGCACAGATAAACAAGGCTTCAGCTAGGGCTGAGACGAATTTCAGTGTCCTAATTTAAACCAGTTTACCTACAGTGATCAGCAGATGGTGGCCACTCTCATGAAATAAAGATGATTTGTCTTCTTTGGTCTCTTGTAGTCATGACGGTGTTTGGATGAGGCCAGAGACTGAAGCTTTTTTGTTTGCTGACTGGATGGGTGCAGAAGTCCATTGTGGTGCAAGGTTCACCAAGTTCCCTAGCAAACAGAGTTAGATCATGATTCAGAAATGTGCTTAGGTATTTTCTCTACTTTGAGCACTTGAGTAGTGCTCAGATGTTCAAAATGAACCTCGATGCTCAAACCAGGCATAATCTCAGTGCGCTCATGAATCAGTAGCATGACTGTTGCTGCAGTCAGAAAACATGAGCTCTGGGCCTTTCTCTGCTATTGATTTTTGAATGATAGTGCATAAATAAGTCAGTGTTTATCACTTTCTGTATTCTCTGAGACTCACTTAGTCATTTGTGAACTTCCTTGAACTTCTTGGATGAAAGTCTATGCAAGGACAAACAAGTCAAAATACAGTATCATGACGTAACTCAGTGAAAGGAACATATTCCTTTTACCACTCAGATATTTGTGAACTTCCTTTAACTCCTCAGATGAAAACTTATGCAAGGACAAATCAAAATGTATTATCACGATGTAATTCAGTGAAAGGACCATATTCCTTCTGCTTATCTTTGCCTCATAATGTCATCACTGTATTTTTCTGTTCCTTTGGAAACCAGACTTTTGCTGACGTCAGTGAGACCTCAAAGTGCCTTTTGCAGTAATGCTTTTGGAATATCTTACAGTAATAAAAATAAAGTTGATGCTCTGCTAAAAGGATGGGTTTCAGCAGATGATCCTCAAGTTTGTAATATCATGATAAAACAAATGAACTAGAGTTCTCTTTTTGCTTTACGAAAATACTTGTGACATTGATATATTTACGAATCTTCTTTCTTCTCTACTAATATACATGCGATACAGATGTCCACTTCAACTTCTTGTATAAGAATTTTCCTGCTCAGTTTCCACTAGCACAAGGAATTCCTTGTGTTTATTTGGCAGCACAGATTTTTGATCAATGTCAACACTGCTGAAACATTTTGAGGAAAATAATGCATAAAGCCATTATCTTTCTATTTCAACTTGGACTACATTCTGTCTTACATCAACTGGAAAAGATAATCATATTTCACAGGACTGCTGAGCCCAGGATGAGAAAAATGACCTTTTAGAAAAAAAATGAATATAGACAAATGGCCAAAGATCATGAAAAACACTTTATTTCTATTATCTGCTTGGTCAAAAAGCAAATTCTCCTTTTGATTTATCTGATCTCCTTTCTTTCTCTGTAGAATTACTTTTTTCACACATTTTCAGAATTATGGGATGTAATCCAAATGGCTGTCTTGCTCACTCCTCATATGCATGACTCATTTACATGAGTGGCATCTTTCTGGGGACTAACTATCACATTGTCTCTTTTCTTGGGATCTGGATGACAAAGGGTGGCTATTGGGAGACACGAAAGTTTACGTTGCCAAAAAGTAGGTATTGCAGGCTGACTGTCCAGTTTCCCTGCTAGATATTATCAGTTTACTCTGCAGGATTTCTGGTTTTATTTACATGCGTTGCTTTTTTGCTATTTGTATGTTGGGCCTGGCAGCTCTTTTCCCTGGAGTTTCTCCATTTCTCTGTCCTGGTGTCCCTGGCAGCCAGAACACCCTCTTGCCAGGATCGCTCATCCCTTGAGCCTTCACCTCCTTCTCCAAAACACATGAATGTTACAAGGTCAGTACCAGCTCCAGTGTACTACTAACCTAAGCTGAACAATCCTGCTGTCTTTGGGCACCTCCACAGTCAGGAAAACCTGACTTCACTGCAATGCCAGGAAGGTTCTTGCAGTTTGGGGTTATCTTGGTCTAGTTAGAAGATGAACCCATTGAGGCACAGGTGAACCTTAGGCTGCTGTCTGTAACAGCCCAAGTACACCACTGGTATGCAGCTCCATGGAATAAACACACCCAGCCCACAAAAATCAGGAACTGTTACGGTGTTCAAACCTTTTCAAGCTGCAGGTTTCAAAAGTAAAGGGCTTAAGGAATTGTGAGTCATATTGAGGGAAGAGGAGTAAGTCGAGTTTAATGGATTATTAACATCTATGGAGAAAATACTTTAAAAATTAATATAAATTCATTCAACTTCTCAGAGCTGAGTACAGATTGAATATATATTGCCTGCTCTGACTGATTCATGGAAGCACTTTGCTGCCTCAAGTTCTTTCTTTTTCCTCCTCAGAAGTATGTAAATAGCCAGATATTTAGACAAATAAAAACAGATCAATTCTTTACAGTCTTTTGAATAAATTGAACATATCGGGACTGCACAAGAACTGTCTGGATAGAGATGCTATCACTTGTATAAAAGTCCTAAAAAAGATCTGCCACGTCACTGCTTAAGACACCAAGAAGACTGAGATAATTATTGCAACCTCCTGTTCTAAGCAAATTCTGTAGCACAGTTAAAACCACAAAAGCAATATATCACATGCAAAGTGAACTCAAAATCTCAATAGATTTGGAAGCTCTTAATATCAGCTATTGGCCAGCTGTCAGAAGACTGAGGAGGTAAATGGGGACGATAAATAGGTGGGAAATCCATAAGGATACTTAACCAATGGTAGCTAAAGATTCCCAAAATATTCAGAGGCTCCACTTAGTTAAATTCATAAATTGGTTATTTGGCTATAACTACCTCTTGAAATCCAAAGTGCTGAATCTAATTTTATTTATATTGAAATCAGTGAGAAATAATTCACTAATTTTCTATACAAAACATTCTTTTGTGTCAACAGAGGCTATTATGAAATATCCTTACTTCAGCATTTGAAAAAGTGATGTACACATTGTCACAAATTGTGACAGCAAATATCACAATCACTACTTACAACTTTGACTAAGTTTCAGCAGACTTCGGCAAATAACAAGACCAACATGGGACGTCTGAGATTAGCACCAAACATGGCTTAGTTCACTTAAAAGGATCCAAATAAGATCATTGATCTTTAGAAACAGTAGTTCTTTAGGATTTTAACAAGGGTCTGTATACCCCAGAGAGTCTGCACAGAAGTTGCCATAAACCACACATGGGATATCTCAAAGCTGCCTGCATAAGCACAGGAACTCTGGATGTTTTAACGGACTATGGGAAAATTTAATGTAGTGGTATATATCCAGGGGGAGATTTATCTGAATTTCAGCAGATTTCATCTTATTTCTGTTGAGTTGAACAGTTAAAGATGTCAACAAGAAGTCATTCAAAGGTTCCAGATATCTTAAAGACTTCATACCTTCACGTGTAAGCAAATCTTCTGAAACACAATTTTAAAAGGTAAAAAAAAATGCAAAGAAAGATGGTAGGGAAAAAAAAAAAGAAAGAAAATGCTCCTGTTCTGTTGCCATAAAAAGAAAGGATAAATCAAGCACAAAATCCCACTAACTCCATGAACAGGTTCCTGTAATTTTGGGGTTTTTTAAGAGAGATTTGTGAAAAATAGCCCCAAACTGCTGTCATTAGAGACTTTTGTTTACTTGGCAGAGGAAGACAGTATTACTTGAAGAGGGAGCTTTTTCTTTGGTTTGGTTTGGTTTTTTTGTCTGTGTGTTAGTTTGATTTTTATTGTTACTGTTGATGTTGTTAACTTGCACTTTTTGTTCCTGCAGCTACAGTGTTTGGAAGAGCTACCTGTTGTAAACGGCATTCATGGAAAAAGCATATGGAATGACAAAGAGCTGAGAATGTTTATGTTTCTGAAATAGTTTGTATAGAAAAATAAATACTAAGAGTAAAATGTCCACTTACAATTTTTTTTTAAACATTCTCAAATGCAGTGCTAAGAATTGTTAACACAAGTTGTGCAAACTGCTTGATGGTTAAAGACTTTACCTTCACACTGAAGTAGCAGTGAAGACAACACATAGAGGAGGAGTTTGCAATTAGGAGTAACATAATAGATCATCTAAAGATTGTCTGGAAAATTTGCCTGCTGATGGAGAAACTGCTGATGAAGATTTCAGGATGTTTAGCACTTAACACCCAACACTACACTAAGCTCACAGAATTCATGGACTTAGGGGTAAATTATCAGTCGCCGGTACTTTCTCCTTGGCCTTCTTTTCACTTAAAGCCGTGGATCTACATTTTCAGAATTGTTTGTTCACTTGAAGTTAGCTAACTTCATTAATCAGCCATGTTTCACATTAGAGAGAATTTTCTTAAGGAGTTAATAAGACATCTCTTATTTACATTGGCCATTTTTACTTCTGCTTGTGGGTTGCATCTCCTTGCATCTCATATTAATGGTATTGCTGAGGTTTGAGCTTCTTGACTTACAATGGTAGAGTCAACTAAGTGAAACTCATCTTCGGAATTTTAACAAAAGCAGATATTTGATGACTTACCAGGAAGTGGCAATATTTTTCCACATAATATGATGTTTTCCCTTAAATGAGTCATCTCAGTTTAACCCACAGAATTAAGGTTTGATTCCACAAAGCACTTAGATGCAAGTGCAGCTTTAAACATATGACTAGTGGTACTGTTTCAAAAATAGCTCCATCTGTCATGCCCCCAAATTTGCAAATGCTGAAAGACCTTGTTGAATCAGCAGGTTTAGGAAAATTTGCAGATTTGTGTCTGGATGACACTTAATTTTCTTGTTTTCTTTTCTTTTTCTTTTTTTTTTCCTTTTTTTATAGCATAGGTCTTCAAAACAAGAAAAGCAGTGGAAAAGATCAGTGATTTAACTGACAGTAAACAGAGGGCATAGTCATAAGCAGTCAAATATACAGTACTGTGAAACTCTATTAGTAGGTAATTACACACAGAGGTAGAAAAAGACTCAAGCCTCACCAGGCAAGTAGCACACTTCTAAACCCATTTTGTTCAAAAACATTCAGCAGCCTTAACTATAGATTGAGATACCAAACATATAATAGTGCAATAAAACCAGAGCAATCGATCACGATAAAGTTAGAATTTTGTCAAAAGACAGTAAAATATTGCTATATAAAAGAATTTTTCAGTGCAGTAACACTGAATTAAAAGTGAGTCACGAAGCCTTTGGGATATGTATTTTATTTTTCCATTGAATTTGGCTCCTTTCAGAACACAAACAAAGGATGCACAGGGCTGCCTAGCTCTTCCCTCCTTTTTCAGGGAGAAAGGTTTCTGTTGATTGCTTTCATGTGCAGTATACATGTTCGCCTTTTTGAGAGAAGGTTCGCGTTTTGACACAAACACTGCAGAGGAAATTGCCTGGGATCCAAAGGAGACAGGCTTCATATAAATCTGCTCTAGGCAGTGAATTAAGAATCCATTCATGCTAGTGTCAATTAGGGCTTTATAGGGCAAATCCTGACCACAAAAAGGGTCAGTGAGTGGAGAAGCTTCTCCTGTGGCTTTCACAGCTGGAATCTACCCCAGAAAGCTGATGGGAATCCCGCATGGAAACGTGCCTTTTCCACTTCTGTTGCTTAAATCTTGTATCATCTTTTTTTGATCACAGCTAAAATTGCATCTGATTTGGTCCCATGGGACCTGAAGGTGTTCACCTTTGAGATTTCTGCCCACTTTTTCTGTTTTCAACCATGGAGGGCAAAATAAACAACAAAAGAGCTTACAGGAGCACTAGTTTCTCTTTCTTCTTGCACAGATTTTTATCAAAATCTCTTTAGTCCTCCCTTGAAACCATCAGAAAATGTCCCAAATCAAGTTGTAAATTAAAGACAAGTATTTCAAGAACACTGGAAGGTCTTAAGTGAATAAATCTTGCTAATGGTTGACAAGAACTTCGCATATAAACCAGTGGAGGAGGAATTCATTCCACTCCCTTCTCAACAGAGCACATTTGTAATCTGGTGATCTCTCCCCTTGAGTTCAGAAAGGGAGGGAAGCCATGAAGAAAGGCTGACTGTAAGTTAGATCTGTCTTCCTCTTGGGCTTCTTTTGAATACTGATGTTCGGATGCTCACATGGGATTTGGTATTAAAACAAGCATTTCCCAGTGGCTGAGCCAATTCCCCTCTGCGTTCTTGTAAAGGTTCATCATTTTGGGAAAACATAAGCAGAGGTCCTTACAAATAATTGCCTGTACATAGCAGAGCTGCTGTGCTTTGGCCAGGCTGTGTAGTGAAAAGAGCTTTGACACGAGCCTGTGCCAAAGGCCACTGCTGCTGATGTACTCAGCACACCACACCTTTCTGTGCTTTGCTCAGTTAGAGCTTTTGGTCTCTTCATCTTCCCATGACCATGAAAAATAGACAGTTTCATAAACTAAACCAAAATCACAGTTAAAAAAAAAGTAGGCCCCAAACAAGTATGTTGCAAATACATCTCTGTGTGGTGGGGATGGATAATCAAGAGACAAATGAGGATTTTGAACTACCACCAGATCCTTGTATTGCTGTTTCTCTTTCAAGGAGCATGTGAGAGGTGCCAGACTTCCAATGAAACACTAAATATTTAAAAACAACAACTCCACTCATCTGGTGGCTGGGTTCGAAGAACAAACATCAGTCCATTGTCTGGTTTCTGCCGTCATCTTGTACACACAGAAAGCCAAAGACTCCAAATAATTTTGTGGCCTCAGGCATCAACAAACAGTGTATATTTGATGTATTGGCCTAATTTCTGTCCACTGAATCTGCTGTTTTAAAGCTGTTTACATGACTATTTTTTTGGTTTTTTACATTCAAGTCCTTATATGCCTTAGGATTTTTTTTTAACCTTTCTCAAGTTTTCCTGCTTCATGTTCAGGATGTTGTTACTGAGGAAGAGGTGACCAAAGTGCTCTTTCGTTAAAAACACGATTATTGCAGAAACTTGCTATTCCAGTCTGATGAACTTCTTGACTGTTGCTACACTTTCTAATTAAATTATCAAATTTTGAAGAAAAAGTCCTGAAAGCAGGAGGAAAGGAAACATAATTATCCTTGCAGTGGAGACAAAGAATACTTACTGCATGCAGTTTCTAAAGCTTTTTGCCAGACTTCTGCTATGAAAATTATTGTCCAGAAGGGAGGCTGTAAACCTGTTTTTGAAGATCAGTATGTTTCAAGAAGGACTATTGTACTTCAGATAATTGTTTTAACCTTTCTCATATGATTTATAAGGTCTTCCAACACTTGTGGTACAACGTTTGTTTGTGACTTTTATTGCTCTCAGAGCAGTCACTGATTCAAAGGACAGACTTAGTCTTTGGTCTCTGCAAAGACATATTTCCAGGGGATTAAATGACCACTTTTTCCTCTCCATTCCTCAGAGCTTCTCTTCCCTGGGGCTTTACTTTGCATCCCAGGCTCAACACAACCAATGAGTCAACTCTTTATAGAAGCAAGAGTAATATACAATCTAAGGAAGCATTATGCATAATGTAGTAATTTATTAAAAGAAAAAGCTTGTGATGAAGGTACAGGAAATATTTCAATGTTGTTCCTCGAAAAAAGGAATGCCAGGTATACACTTCTCAGCATTGATGATAAAAAAGCTGTAATTTTCCGAGCAAATTGTTGAGTGTGATTTCCCATTTTATTTTCAAGCTGTGCTTTATAATAGCGGTGCTTCTCCAGTACCAATAGCACTTGCTGTCGGGGCAAGGGCCACAGAGGTGTGTGCTTTCTCCTCAGATTGCACAGGCAACACGTGAGGAAGGCTGGCCATATAAAGGGTATAAACCACAAAATCTAAAAAGCTTTGGAAGAACTAGCTGAGCCAGTCCATTAAGAAATATTGTTAGAGCTGGATGGGGAGTGAAACCTATAGCTGTACACGGCCCTGGGAAGCAAATGGAAATCCTGTGGGGCAAAGTGGGGAGCTGAACTGAGATGCCCCACAGCCTGGGTGAGGCTGTGGCTCACCCAGGTGGTGAATGAAGCCCCAGTGTTTTCACCCAACAGGTTTGATCAGACCTACTCTGAATATGCCTATTATTTCAGGATCCCCACGTGCCACAGGAAAGGGAGCAAAGTTAGCACCTGAACCCAGAAGAGCCCTTGGCTGTAAAATAGTCACTGCTCTATAGAGACAAGCCTGGACCCAGGGCCTGGGCAGATGTGTGACAAGACAGCTGTGGCAGTAGTTCAAAAATCATGTTTTATGATATTATTGCTTTTTCTCCAACCCCTGCTCTGTTTCTTTGAGCAGACCCTCTGCCCCAGATCCTCCCTCTGCAAGAGAGTACATGGAATTATTTTCGGAAGCTCCTCAGGTGCTCCAATGGACAGTCAGGGGTGAGGCTATTAGCAGCTGCAGGATGGCTGTTTGGACTTTGAACCCAAAGGTATCCTTAAATCCCCTTAATCTGAAAACATTTAGGCACATTCTTCTCAATGAATTTAATGGAATTACTCTCATGCCTAATCATAAAGCATTTCAGGATCAGTCTTAGTCTTGCATGAGCTGGGCTGTGACAGAGCAAGGCTTTGAACCTCTTTCTTTTGAAATTGTGTTGGGCTGTCTTAACCATGAGACCACAGGTATTTTGAGAGACTGCTCATTAATGTAAAACGCATATCTGAAGATCTGAAGATCTGAGAATTCTATAGAAGATACTACAATAGTAGTTGGCTTTCTAGCTTTCTAGAGAAACTGTTGCTTAAGTTACTGGGGATTTTCATTCCTGATTAGGTAGGTTTCCTACAATAACCAGTTGTGATACTGTTGCCAGTTCTACTTAAAAGCTTTAACTATATGACAACTAGTGAAAAAAGCAATTAAAAAATCAAACCTTCTTCTCAGATTTTAGGTATTATTCTTAAAGCTAAGCAGATATTCAAATGAATTGTTTGAATTCCTATTACTCTTTTTGCCTTCCAAAAAATAACTTCCATTTGCAAATAAAGCTCTAGCAGGTGGAGTTAAAGGACCTTTCTTACATTTCAGAGTCTGCAGATACATTTAGGCTATTAAGAAAAATGGGTGAATTAAAATACTTGTATATCTAACATCCTCTAAAAAGGAGGAGCAAGAAGACTGCAAAAAATGTTTCTTGTCAAGGTCACATAGCTTTTTAAAAGAAATGTTTCTAGCTCATGGTTCTACAGTTGCATGTGCACATTCAGCCAGCCAGGCTTTAAATCCCTTTGGCTGTTTTTTTTCCGATGTCTGAAGACTTAAGTAAGAGGGGGAAGAAGAGTTAGCGTAATTTAGGCAGAACAGACGCTTCTTGAATCAGGGTCTTCAAATACAATATACAAAGGACTAGCAGCATGCTCCATGTAGGAGTAACTCCGGTTTTCCTTCTGTAAATTCCTATTTCTTAAGACCTTATTTTGAGCAAGTTTCCAGGCAAATACGGCACAGGCTGTGCAGATAATACCTGTGATATATGAGAGATGGCCTTCTCTGCCTGGGCCCACAGGTATCCCTTTAGCAGGAGGAGGTTTCCATCACCTGTATGTGGCTTCAGGGGTGGTGGGGACACCCCGTCTGCTCCAGCACCCCTTTTCCTCCCGCACCACCTGCCTGTTGCACTTGCCTCATTCCCCACACCTCCTCAGCCCGGAGCAGTGGGGTGCCTGAAGGGAGCTGAATGGTACCTCAGCCCCCTCCTCTGGTCCTGAGCCCGGAACTCAGCTGTGCCACATCTGCTTCACCTGCACCACGCCACACCTTGCCCCTCCACCCCTTCAGGCACCAGGCAGGATTGGGTTCCACTCTGCTTCTGTGTGCCTGTGATTAATGACTGCTGGACAAATATCCACAGCTGATGGAGCAGACACTGCTCCTGGTAATTTTGTGAAGTGGTTTCCCTGCTCTAGCAGCATAAATGTCTCCTTGCTAGTGCTAAACTCCCAGAAGTTGTTTGTTTTCCATTTGGGAATGTAAATCTTCTGCATCCGATCAAACACGCTGATGAAGTATGTTCAAGACAAATCTTTCCTCTTGTGTCCCTTTTGGGCAGGGAAATGAAGACCAGATAAAATAATTTTTCTGTTTCTCTATACAAAAATGCTGTCATTTGACTTTAAGTGTCACTTGATATGTTGATATTGGTGAGTTTTGTAATTTTACACAAATCACTTCTGTACTTTGTTTACCTGAGAGTCAAGCCAGGTAAAGGGACCTGAGGTAGACCAAAATAAATTTATAACCTAATTTCTATTAATTATGAAATACATTTTTAAAACATTTATATTTTGCAAAACAGGTTTGTGCTCCTCTTCTTAAACATGCTACCTTAGCACAAGGTGCATTGGAGGAAATGATTTCTATGCAGGGATTTGAGATCCACTTAATAAAACCACCTAGGGGATTAAAAATGCCAGTATATGGCAGTTCAACTCCTGTATCTGCATTCTTGAAGGAAAAAAATATACTCAATAGAGTTTATAGGATTTCGCTCTGAGGAAAAACTTCAGGAGAAGACCTTTCTCCTTACAGACTACGTCAGTTTCGTGCACAGTAATCAGTGTACATATACACACATGTATATTTATATGCAGACATATATATACACCAATAGCAGCAGGCAGTGGCAACTTTCACCCAACTAGGAACTCTGTGTAGGTTGTTTTAAACGTAAATGGAAGGTAACAAGGACAATCCGAATACAGGATTCAAACTCCTATCCTTAGGAAATAAGTAGTGCAGAAACCTTATTATGGGGAAAAAGATAATAAATCTACAATAAATCTGATAGACCCATTACAAATACAGCCTTATATGTAGGTCTTCCTAACCTAACTTTGGTTACTGATAAACCAGCCATAACCTTGTATTCAAAATATCACTAGGCAGACCTATTTCTCTCATCAGGCTACACCAAGATCTCCCACACTGTCATGTATAGAAGAGATCCGTCACTAACAGTACTGCTATCAAAGTGAGAAATAGGATGTCAATTCTTGTGCAACAACAGTTTCCCACTAGTGTGAGCTTTTTTAATTACATGCTTATAGAACCAAACCCAGTTCTGAACTTGACTCACTCTGACTCAGTTAAGTTACCTGTTGCAATTTCCAAAAGAACTTTAATACTCACTGACCTTACCGGGAAGTTCTCAGTTCCAGGTATGTAGGGTAAAATTTTCTTGCTGTTGTGCAAAAAGTCCTACTGACTTCTGTGGCCTGTGTGTGTCATTAAGGTAATGCTTGAAAATGTAAATCCTATTTTTTTTTGTTTTTTTTCTGCAGTGGCAGTAGTTGAGGTCGTCTCTGAAGCATTATGACTAACAAAAGGTCAGGGATGATCACCTAATTGCTCATCTGTGGATTATCAATAGAGGCAAACAGTGGATTTTCTACCCATACACTGGCTTTTGTTCTGGATACTTTAAATTTGTCAATTTTCACAGCTTTCAGCTATGAATATTAAATAAATCTTGAGCCTTTCATGAATAATGTAATTAAAATGTAATGTAATGTAAAACTTTCTTAGACAGTGCTTTGCCAAACATAAACATCCCTTCCACCCAAAAATACAAACTCCAATATGCTGATGCCCCTAAAATTTTTTTCCAAGTTAATTGAAAATTAACTTTTTGTGGCCCTGAACAAAACCCACACTTTTTGAACTTGGTATGGGACTTTTGGCTAAGCAGTTGTTTATTCATCCCTGTAGAGATGAGTAGGAGCAGTTACCTCTCTTAGAAAAAGGGGCTGCTGTCTGTGCAAATCTGCACAACACCGAGGGGCTTGAGGCATAGCTGTGGTGGGTGGTAGTAAGTCCGGCAACAGACAGACTGCGATGCAGCAGCCAGGGGACAAAAGCAGCAATGTAATGTGAAGAGATAGCCTGGTCCAAACTCACTTAACTCTCAGCTGTTCAAGAAATTTTGGTGTGTTCTCTCTGTATCAGCAGGTTTTTGTGCTAGATCATCTATTGCCTCTCACCCTCATGCTAGTTAAAAACCTGAATGCCATCCTTGTTGTCTATTTTGTTACTTTGTCAAGCATATGACTATGGCACAAAAAAATCGGGTCGAGGCAAGTAACCTGGTAGCTCACAGATTTGGTAGGGAAAACTATGGCCTAAGAGGCAGGGTCAAAAAGACTGTGCTTAGATAAAATGACAAATGCACTGTTAAGCCAGAGTACAGCCAATATAGATGATGAAATGATGCTAAGCTTTTTCAATTATCCAAACACAGTTTGGTTTTTTTTTTCTTGGAAGGATAATTTATTCCCATAGACTTTCTGTTACAGAGAGTCATCTGCCCTCCTTTTGCTGATCAGCTGCCAGGACAGAAGCCAGAAGGTGACAAACACTGTGTAGCTTCTTCTGCCATTTTGACAGGGGTGTGGCTGTGGGTTTAGACAAAAGACTCTTTTGTCTTTCCTCCTGGGGTGATGGGAGGGTGCATATTGCTGTGTCTTAGACTGTGAAACCAAGATCATGGTCCATACTGATCTCTGTGTTGTTAGGCAAACTAGCCTGAGAGCCCTTTGAAAACCTGGCCTGCAAGAGGAAATAAAAAGGGAAGAAAACAAACAAAGCAGGGAATCAGCAAACAATTGGTCTGAATCGTCTTCTCAAATCAAATCCCTTTTAGCCCCGGAAAATGGTAACAAAAGAAAAATCGTGTGCCTCTGGAGAGCTGGTAGCTGGGTCCTTGGCGGAGCAATGAACTCCATGCAAGGCTGCAAGCAGAGAAAAGGAATGGATATCTTTCCTAATAGTTGATACTGGCTAAAAACTCGTTAACTAACCCACAGAGTATCTGAAGACATGCAAAGGTCATGTGTCATTTTTCAATCTGGCATTGCTAGAAATCAGAGAGAGTTGGGCTTTTTAAAAATTAGTATTATTTCTTTTGGCAATGAGTATTTTTTTAACAAAAATACCTTATTCTATAAACAGGACTTCTAATTGCATCATGCCAGTTGACTACTAGTTAATCTCATATCAAATAAAGATCAGATTAAGGTGATGCAATCATGAGAAAGATCAATTCAAAGGCAGCTGCAATCTGGGCTTGAAAAGAGTAGCACAGCAAAGCAATGAGGCTAGAATCCTTTTGAGAAACAGGAGACACGCTACCTTCCCCTGTCAGCCCCATGTCATCTATCCAGAGCAGGCTGTTGTAAAGCAGTTGATGTTGGGGGGCATCATGTAATAAAAGAGCAGAGAGTCACTGCACTGTTGTCCTGCTTAATTAAAAAAAAAAAAAAGTACAGATTTGTCACTCTGAAAATTACAAAAATTACTGACTATTAATAATGGATGTGTTGGATTGGCAGTCTGCTAGCAAGTGACCATCTCTGCATGCCTTACTTACAAAATATGGTGCTCATCTGACCAAGAGCAGGATGAGGGACTGGCCCAAGACTTGTGACAGAGAAGGATGACAGCAGATGAGTGTTCCAAACACCAACGGCGAGAGACATTTGCTATCCTGCCTGCAACCTAGGGAAGCATCTGTGTAGTTAAAACAGAAGCGCTGTTACATTACCCCATGTGAAACCATTAGCAGGGCACATAGCAAGGCCCATCTGTTTACTCAGGCCTCTCCGAAGAGGGAGAGCTGCTGTTTTGTTGTTTTTTCAGCACGAATGGCACAGGATTCAATGGGGAATTAGGAAACTTTTGGTTGTTGCACCAATATTAAAGCTGTGAGGAGCTGCATTTTAATCTTTCAAATAGGCAGAGAGGTTAACTGACAGCCTTCGTATTTCACAAACTAGAAAGCAAGTAAATATATCAGCTAGAACAAGTTGGCCTTATAATAAAGAACTAAAAATATACCCTCGACGAATTTGTAACAACAAAAAAAAAAAGGAAGAAATTATACTTTTTAGGTATACATGCACACCCCATTTTTTTTAAACTACTGGTTCCCCAAACTAGAACTAGAATTAAAACTCTTCCTGACTCCAACAGGAGCCCTGTTGGAGGACTGATCCTCTGCAGCAGTGCGTGCCAGAAGGCAGCTGTTAGTGCTGTGGTGGGAAAGCTGGGCGCTACACAGCTGGGTACTGCACAGCCACGCACGGAACTGACAACCCCTGTCCCAGAGAGCTTACATTTCAACTGCATGGCTGGGGATGACAGATGGGCCGAGATGGGAGACGACGAAAACAGTGGGATACCGGACAGTCTCAAATCCCAGCTGCTTACCCACTCTCTAATATTACCAAGTTAGAATTTCACAGTCTTATTGTCACAGCGGAGTTTACTCTGCTCTTCCTCACTGAGGAAGAGGAGCAGTGGGACCTTTGTGCATGCTACAGAAGGGCTTCAGGCTGGAATTTGCTGCTGAACCAGACAGTATTGTGATAGGCAGAATAAAAACTCCTATTTTCTTCATGTTTCCTTGCTGCATGGAAAAGTGTTTGCAAGGCTGAGTTAGGTGCTCAGTGGTAGGGAACGGCAGAGGCCGGTGTGCTGGGCACACATTCTGGAGGTCAGCCCTTTAACCGCTGAGAAGAGGCTGACACTCAGTGGGGGTTTACACGGGCTTCAGAAGGCGGTCAGGACACAAGTGACACATTTCCCTTGAGGAAAGCAAGTCTGAGGTGCAACTGGTGGCTTAATGCAGCTCCCAAGAGAAGGCAGCAAAATAAAAGTAACCTCTTCTGGTGAAACGGCCTCCACACCCAAGGTCGCTTTTAAGCGAGGGATTCAGAAACAAAAATCCCAAATGCCAATACAGGACAAGCGTGGTTCAGGGCACTCTGCAGCTGCCAGTAAAATTGCCCCAAGGCTGTGACTCACACTGAGCCACCACCGAAGCGGGGTGCAGCGCCTGGCCGCCGCTCCACCCCATGGGCCGGCCGCCGCTGCCGAGGAAGGATGCCGGGCGACTCCCGAATCGCCGTCTCTCCTGACTTGTCGGAGCGGAAACCCCAAGAAGTTTTTTCTCGGCACTTTCCCAAGCACGAGGCCGGCCCGGGCCGGGCGGGACACGGCACCTGGGGGCGGAGCGGCAGCGGGGTGGGCCCGGCCGTGGCCGGCGGGAGGAGCTGGGCCGGGGAGGGGGCGGCCCGGAGCGGCGCTGCCGGGATGGGAGCGTGAGAGGGGGTGAGTCCGCGGCCAGAGGAGCTGTGGTCTGTCGCGGGGGCTGGTGCCGGCGGGCTTGGACCCGCCATGGAGCCGGTGACCAGGTGGAGCCCGAAGCAAGTGGTGGATTGGACTAAGGGTAAGAGGGAGCCGGCCCTGCCGTCTGCGCGCCAGGGGAACTTTCCGGCGGCGCGCTGGGGGTGCCCCGCTGCGGCTCCTCTGCCCGGCGGGCCGGCTGCGTGGGCGGCGGGGGGAGCGCGGCCTTTGCAAGCACCAGCCCCGGCCGAGCCCCGGGACTCCCAGGCGTGGTGCTCGGGAGCTGGCGGCTTCCCTCGCCGTCCTGCCGGCGCTCCGTGCCTGCTTGTGCCTGCTTCGCCCTGCGGGATTTTTGGTTTTGTTTTGGTTTTTTTTTTTTTTTTTGCATGGGGAAAGGGAAAGGTTTGCAGCGGGAATGGTTGACTCGAGGTGGGGGTATATATATATGCAGTGCGGTCTCTGCCCATGGCTCGGTCCCTGTCTCCCTGTGTTCGTGCTGGCCAGCCTGCTTGCATGGAGAGGGGGGTTACGGTGCTCCTTCAGGCAGGTAGGATCGTGGAATCACAGAGTCGTTTAGGTCGGAAAAGTCCCACGAAAGTTAACTTTCAGCTTCTGAAGCGAAATGCATTCACGGTCCGAAAAAACTTCAGGTTCGTTAGTTAAGCAAGAAGTTTTTAAACTAGCTCAACTAAGCAAGAACTCTTAATCCTGTTCAGCTGTAATGAGATTGAAGCGGTGGGCTCCCGCTCGGAGAGGTGACTAGCGGCCCCTTCGTCCGCCAGTCTGTCCATCCATCCCTCCCTCCCACCCCTCATCTCTCGGGTGTGTGCTTGTGTCTCTCCCTCTCCCCCTTACTGAAACATCCTCCTCTGCTTTGAGGTTTGTTCGCAGTGCTGACAGCAGCGAAAGCCTCGGCGGGACCGCTGTGTGAAGCCCGCCTGCTCCTGCACGCAGCTCCGGGGGTCTCTGGGGGGCGGGGTGGGCTGCGGGCGCCCCGCTCCTGCCGCGGGCATTTCGGCAGCGCTGGGTGTTACCGGGGCTTTCTCTGAGGGCAGGTTCAACCTCGTGTTGTCATACTCCGCTTGTGCTTTCCGAATGCCGACCGGGTGTTGCTGTCGCAGTTCCCGCTCTACAGGGAATGAATCAAAAGGGAAGTAGAGCTATGAGTTAGGTGAGGGATTTATGGCTTCTGGAGTGTACGTCTCTTTTTTTTCCTTGTAGCATTACGTTTTAATGTGATCCTCTTTGGTTACATAAAGTGTTTTCACAGGCTTAGCTGGAGTTCTAAGTTGATGAGAAGTTAGGAATGTTCTGAGAGGTGAAAGTTTGCCCGGATTAGAAGCGGCGTTCGCTCCCAGCAGCCATTACTGCCGTGTCTCAGGACCGTGATGCTCACTGGACTGCGTGCCTGTGGTCAGCACTTGGCAGGAGCGCGGCTCAAAACTGAGGCAAATTTGGAAAGCAGACTCATGTTTTCAGACAGCGAGAGATGGATACTCCCAGCCCTCCTGAGCGTGAACATGTGCGTGAAGGGGCTGGTGCCAGTGAGGGACTGTCCAAGCAGTCTTTGTGAGGAGAGGATTCCACGCGAACGTGCTGTGCAGTTATGCGTTAACATATAAATAACTTCCACAGAAAGATCTCTCTTTTTTTATGCTTGGTATTGGTTTAAACAGGAGTGCATTGTTCCAATGAATTTGCCTTTTGCTTTGGCATGTGGAATATTTGTATAAAACTTTTCCCTCATTGTGTTTTTTCTCTTGGGTGCTGAAAGTTTGTTACCTTGCCAGATTAAAGAGTAAACCTGCTAATCATTTTAAAAGCCTTATTATTCTTAAGCATGCTTGGCTTCCCTTCTTGCATAATTTATTTTACTTGCAGGTTCCTTGAACAGGTAACTCTTCAGCTGGACCCTCAATTAGTGTTATGCAGAATAATTTGAGGGCTAGCTGTAGTTGGGAGGTGGATCTTCTGACTAATGCAAACACGTGTACTTTGAAATGTAAAGGAATAAATTAAAGACTGCTGGTGACTTTTGTTTGTGCTGTTGTTTTTCAGTTTCTAGGTAAGCGTTCGACTTCTTTAGTACACAGAGTCATTTTATGTCACTCCCTGCATGACAAGACTGTAATAAAGAAATGAGATGTGGAAAATTTTTCTTTATGGTTATACTTTCATCTCTGCACGTGAAAATAGACGCTTTATTAGCTAGCTAACAGCCTTATTAGCACAATGTTTCATAGTTTATTTTCAACCTGAAATAGTTATTTACTGTGTAGTTCACAACCACTGGGTTTCATTTTTGACCAAGACCAATTTATTTTACCTTATGATTACATTTAATTCTCAAGGTTAGTTTTATGGAACAAGTGATTGGAGGAGATCTTATGCTATTTGTTTTCTTGCACGTGCCTTCTGTGAGAAGTGATGCCATGATCTTTATTGAACTGGTTGAACTCTGAGGAAGATTATTTGGCTGGTGATACCTGCTGCCAGTAGTTAGTGCTGTGGTGCCATGGAGATGTATTTTAGGAGCATGACGTATAAAACTGCTGGGAGATGCCAGCTCTCAGTGGGGAGATTGGTTTTGCAGATAATGATTCTTACTTATCATACAACAATAAAAAATATCCTGGCAAAATGTAGAGAATGGTGGAAATAAGTGGTCTGATTCAGTTTAATGTCCAATGTGAAACTGAGAATATTTGTCCAGGAACATTTCCTCCTCTCTCCCTCCCTTCCAAATCTTTTTGCAATCAAACTTTGATAAATTAAAATTTCTTTAATAACTTTTCCAAACCAAAAGGAATCATGGAAACTTTTCCTTTTCTATGAAACAAACCCCTAAAAGTAAAATCCCAGAGTGGGCTGTGTGACCACTGCTGGACAGCTTATTTGCTCTTGGTCAACTTACTTTTTTTTTTTTTTTTTTGAGTTCCATTTAAGTAACTTTTTTAACAAGGTAACTCTTGTTCTGAAAAATTTTGCTCTGTGATTTTGAGTTGTTCAGTCCTTGGTAAATGCTGTAAAAAGCATTTATGTAGAATTTAGAATAGAACCTATCAAGAACTACTAAGCTGAACATAAATATTTTTAGATATTTGTAGTCAAGTTTTAAATAAAAAGTGCTCTGTTCTTTGTTACCAACGACAGCTGATACAAAACACAGTTGCTTGTCTTCTCTTGCTAATTCAGACTAGAATGCTGCTATTTTTTGTGAACAAGGCTGTTTTTTCTGGCACAGGGCACTGTACTGTCAGTAGCGTGCTATGCAGCTAATAAGAGCTGGTCTAGTTAAACTGAAGCTGTATAGGAAGACTTGTGTTTTTATTGCTAGCAATCTTCTGTGTACGTGAAGCATTTCTCAAGCTTTGACCAAGGATAGGATAACTTTTTAGCTACAGCATTAATGTTTGAAAACGATTTTTTTTTTTTTTTTAATAAGCACCAGCTCTATTTCTGTCTGGAAGAAATGATGGTGTAGTTTTAGGTTTCTCTTACAGCACAATGAATTCAGATAGTATTTGGGGGCCATATTCAGCCATCAAAAGGTACGTATTGGCCTAGGATGCAGGGTTGATTTACTTGTGGCTGGGCTGGCATGAAGTTTATGCTCTTTGAACAATATTGTCTGCATTGTTTCCTAACTGCTAAGAAGATGTGTTTGGGGTTTGTTTCTCTGGGTTGTTTTGAGTTGGTCCTTATTGTGGTACAGCCTAACATCTGGATAGTGTTGTAGTTGACCTGTGATCTTGCTTTTGTGCAGTGTAAGATGCTTGGGGGCTCAATGTTCTCATCTGTATATCACAGCACTCTCTTGTGTACCTGAATTTCTCCAGAGTTCCTCAAGAGGTATTCCTAGAGTTATTCAGGTTGTTGCAGGGCAGATGAGTGGCCATGGAAGTTGTAGCACATCTACAGCACACTGTATAAAAGTGACTTAATTTTACTGGCATAACAACAATTTGAAGGAGACAGAGTGATAGGATGGTATGGTGAAACTTTTTCTGGTCTCAGAAGCCCCTGGCTGCTGGAAACCCCTGAGCTAAGGTCATTCCTCAAAAGACGTGAAGAAGAGGAAAGCAGCATTTGGCATAGAGCTCCTGTGTGAGAAATGTCACTGTTGTCACAGAGAACATCGCCGTGCCTCCTTTGTTTGCTGTAGCCTGATCTGTCTCTTCCCCCTTTCCCCAGGCTTCACATACTTATGTGAGTTGTGACTTCAAGCCAGATTTTACACGGTAAAGACAGTTTGACATGCTTGTGGTTAGGAACCTCTGTTGTTGTGAGGCTCCATTACAGTCTGGCCTTTGTTGCTGGAGCTGTAGACTCAGCTGGCTAGGGATCACGCATCTGCTTTGGACTCATTATTGCACTCCAGGTTCAGTTATTACCTTTCTCAGTAGTTCATGGACATTACTTATTCCTCCATCTGTTATGTCATGAAATACTCAGATTTCCATTCCTGGTAAAGCTGTTGGGCAACTACATTTATAGTTATGTCTGGGAGAAGAGGGAGAAATATGCTAATTTATTAAGAGTTAGTAATTAATTGTGAGGGCCTGGGGTTCTTTTTTTAGTGCTATCTTGCTTACCCAGGGAGATTTCAACAAGGTCAGTTGTGTTAACTGTGTCAGCTGGGAGCTGCGAACCAGAGCTGGACTTTAAAAACAATTATAGATGATGCTTAGCCCTGGAGTTATTTTTTAGATTTTCTTGTTAGGCACTCTCAAGTGAATGCTGTTGTGTTCATTTGGGAAAACTAACACTAAGAAACCCCTGGTTATTTTGTAAGACAAGGGTATTTTGCTTTTGGTGAGGAATAGCGGGGAGACCTGCCCAAAGCTGGGATACAGAAGAATCTCTTTCCTAATGTTACTTGGTTACCTAAAAAATACTCTATACGAATATTTGTTAAATAGATCAGAAAATGGTATTGAATAGCCACTCTTTGCAGATCCGAGCTTGCCCATAATGTTTTACTAGCAAAAGGTGGAATATACTAAATACATCTATTTATATTTATTTGTGACCTGAAACAAAGTAAAAACTTGCACAACAAGTTTGTACTACTGCAGTCTTAAAATTATTCATGCATTGTTGCTAAGATGAGTGAATGCGTATAGAAAAATAAATCAAAGTTGGCCTCTGTGTTCATGTGTTTAGATCACGTTTTCATGGGTTTTGCTGTGTTGCTCTTTCTTGAGCTGCTTGTGGGTTGTGATTTTTTTTTTTTCCCCTTGATCTTTTCGTATTCACAGTCAGCTCTGTTTATTTGCCATTAAGCTGCTGTTCAAACTACTATAACCAAACATCAGAAAGTCTAAAGTTGAATGCTGTCAGCATAATGTCTGGAAAAGCAGCATTTTAATCGCTAAAATCACAGCAGGCATTAGTGGAAAGTTGATTGCAACTTTACAGAATGTATTGAAACTGCCTAGTTAAAGGTGCAGAGATTGGCCAATGTGTAGGCTGCTTTTCTCCTTCTTTCTTTAAAACTTTTTCTAGAGTGACAGGAAGTAATTAGTATCTGTTGTTGGAGACTTCTGTAGGAAAAGCCTCATTTTTGATGAAATCTTGCGTGGGTTCCAGGTTTTCAGAACTCTTGTTATATGTTCCTTCCTTGCACTTCTTGCCTGGAACCCTGTGTTTTCAGCATGCAAATCTTTTTGAGCGGGAATCATGCTTCTCCCTGTTTTTACAGTCTTTAGCACATTGCAAAAACTACGGGAAGACAAAGTACAGGGCACTGGATAAAAATATTTGTTGAAATTTGTTTGATGATTTGTTTTCTTTAGTAAAAGACCTCAGCAAAAAGCTGTTACTCAACATGTGCTGCAGGATGAATTGCAGTTATGAGTGATGTGTGCGTACAGCCTGTTATCAAGCACTGAAAAGTATGTGGGGGTTTTTGGGTGGTGTTTGTTTGTTCCTTTTTGTCTCTTAAATAAAAATTTTTGAATTGCCTGGTTTAAGTCATGGAGCTCCTTCCAGGCATGTCTAACAGACGATGACTAGTCACAGTTAGGGAACTGCAGAAGAGGTGGCAAGACTGCTCAGTTTTCAGTTTGCTTAGGACAAGATTTTCACTGATGCTTCGCACAGAAGGCATATTAATGAAAAAGTCTAAACAGTGCCTCTGAATTAAGTGAAAAAAGTTGATTTCCATTGTATATTTCTCATAGAAGTGATGATACTGGTCTGAATTGTCTTTTCCTAATGGTGTCACACAGGCAAGTCTTGCCTTCCTAGAAGAATGGTGTATCTGCAGTGTTTCTCCTTGCTCTGTTCTCCACACACCCCAAATGTGTAAGTCCTGTCAAAAGGAGGAGGTAGTGAGGTACTGACCATGTCAAGGCACTTTTTAGGAGAGGAAAGGAAGGGTGGACAGGAGTTAATTGAACTGGGGTCTCTGTAGCAACCTCTCACAGATTTATGGGAGGTCTTCAGGCCCCAGCTGCTTGTGGTCTTGGGATAGCTCAAGATTTTAGTGTGTTTGGTCACAGGGCTACAGTAAGAGACAGGAGATTGAAATAAAAATGCTGTTTGACTGTGGGTCTGTGACTGATGTTAGACATGGTATAGAGTCCTTATGTCTTTTAGGCTCTCATTACCAGAGTGAGATAACTTTGGAGTCTCAGTCTAATCATTCACGTCTCTGGGCCATGCTTCCTTTGCCTGAGGAAATTGCCTGTGGGTCTCCGTATGCTTGCCTCCATGTTTTCAGAGTACAAGCAATAATGTTTCACAGCTTGGAGGATCTGCAGGAGGTACGCTGAATCAGCCTGCTCTGTTTCACTGGCTTTAAACATTCATTACCTATTAAAAGAGGTTTTTATGATATTATGAAATGTAGCTAATTTTCATCAAACATCACACATCCTGGGCAAAACCAAGCATATGTGTTTGATTTGGTGAGATCAGATCGCTGACCTCTGTAACTCTGGTCTACAATCATGCGTTCAGCATCTGTCCGAATTCTGTTATAATACTGTATCAGTGCTGTGCTGAAGTAGTTTCTTATACGTGCTTCTCTATATACCCTTTTGTGTGAAGAATGTTCTTTGTCACTGTAATGACAAAATATTTTTTTGGATTGTTTCTTACGCTGGTAGTTAGGTGTAGGTAAGCAAAGTATCTGGTGTGCTGTTGCAATCAAAGCTTTGTGGCATAAATGTGATCTTATCTTGCTCATTGATCAAAGCAGAGAACTTAATTGGTGCTCATCAAGGGCTAAGGCTTCTGCTAAGCAAGTGCTGGTACATGCTTCTGGGCTAATCATCTTGATGTCTCTGTCTTGGGCGTGCAAAATGAATGTTGCTTAGGTTGCCATCCTTTTATCACTATGTTCCTTTATCTAGCAGGGTCTTGTTTTAGCGAAATGAAGTTGGCTGGGTGAATGCTTTATTAAAAGCTCTGCAATAAGCCCCTTTTGTCATTAAATAAAAGAGATCTTCTCTGGTATAGGTGCTTTTCAAGCCAGAAGAGAAGAACTCAAGGTTTTGCAGGAGGCAGAACACTGTACCTGAGCAGGTATCTTAGCACTGCCCTTCTGAGGTATGTGCTTGGCCATGGGGGTGGGGAGGGAGAAGGGAGTAAAAAGGAATGAAGACTTATTTCCCCTCCTCTGCCCCCCTTGCCCCCCCTCCCATTAATAGGACTTGCCCTGAGTAAGGAGGGCTCTAAGAACAAGTTCAGACATGCCTGAAGAATGTGGCCTGAAAAACATGTGTAGTGGATGGAGATGTGCCCAGAGAGTATTGCAGAGGAAAAGTGGGAACCCAGTGAAATACAGATACCTGCTGTGACATGAGACTTGTGTTCTTTTCCTTCCCTCCCTGTCTGGTTCTAGTCAAGATATGTATTCAGTGCTTCACTTGCATCCTTTGCAAGGTGCTGGATTCTGTTTGTATTCTGTCAGTTTCACTTAACAGAATTATACAAGTAATATGCAAAAGTTACACTTAGTAATTGTTGGCATTCCTAAGGTGAGCTGTAATGGAAACTTTGGAAGAAAGAGACAAAAGGTAAATATGCTATAAATTCTGTATGTTTGTATTCTTTTTTCATCAAAATTTGTAGTATTTCTTGTAGTATGTGGACTTTGTTTTTACCAGAGGGTATAATATTATACTTCTTGTGAAATATAATCCCTATGTCAACATAAAAGCATTGTAGTTGTTTCCTTGTATTTCAAAACAGTTCGTCTTTTCTTGTAACTATACCTACTTCACACTATTTCAGACAGTAACATTGGGTAAATAAATCTATTTGTGATTGAAACAAGGACTTGGAAATCAAACCTTCCAGTAATATTTTTATATCTTGCTGGTTTTGGTTTTATCTCCTCATAACGCGTTAGGCATTAAAAAAAAATCTGGCAAGAACATATTTTGCCCTCAGTTATAATTATAATTTAAGGATAATCTTAGAGGAACATGTAATATTGGCATTTGACTGAGAATGAGTTTCATTGCTTATTTGTGAGGGTGTGGGTTTGATGCAGCAATGCCAAGGCTGAAGCATTCAAATGAACTGAGATGGATGCTGTGGTTACACAGCAGGTACTGACAGTGGGTGCTCTGAGTAGTGGGGGATCTACTTTTGTGGTTGCTCTTAGGATAGCTTCATGCTAATTTAATATTTGGTTCCTTACTGTTTTATGAGACTATGTGTACCAGAGTGATGCTGACTGGTAGGATTCTGGCCAATTGAACTTTTATTCAGATTTTAAAACATCGAGAGAAGATTACTGAAGTAGAGCCTTTAGAAACAAAGCTACTGGGAGCTGATGAAGTGTTCTTTTGTTGCCTTATGCAATTCTTGTCTTAATTTAAACTTAACACACCATTATCGCAGTGTCCCTGGTGTAAGACTGTTTTTATTTTATTCTGTTTCAGACAGTAATGTTGGATAAATATATATGTGATTAAAACAAGGACTTGGAAATCAAACCTGTCAATAACATTTTTGTATCTTGCTGGTTTTGCTTTTGTCTCCTCATAACACATCCTCTTAGACCACATCGTGGTGCCTAGATTCCAAGCTAGTTAGCATCTTCGGTGTATAAAATTATCTCTTCAAACGAGACAATTGACAATTGGACAATCCCACTGGATGTGGTCATGGTACCAGTACCGACAGTGTGTGCCAGCTTTTATTGTAGTAAGATTATTACTGTCTTCTCGAGGTGATCTATTTGGAGAGGAATTCCAGCTCCCAGTAGAGTCAGTCCTGTGCTAGGCATGTTTGGAGACATTTATTGAGCTGCCCTTCATGGAAATGATAATTTCCGGGATTGTCAGGTTGTACGCACACTTGCAGGTTTGCTCAGCTTAACATGGCTTGGTTGCTGCAGAATACTGAATGGACTGTGTGGTTTCTAACACATGTATAATTGAGCATAGTGCATGTAAATTTTATTGTCCAGTATGATCCTCAATTTTCCAAGGGTTAAGAGAGCATTGAAATGATAGTTGGAAACTTAATTATCTCTTGTTGTTTTACTGAATTATATTTTACTCTTTATAATTCTTCCCTGTCATTGTGTGTTCTCAAAAAAGTGCTAACTTCTGAAAACTAATTTTCTGTTAAGACTTAGACTCTTTTCCTTCTGTCTGCATTATCCCCCTAGCAGCTTTGCTACCCATGTATGCCTGGGCCCTGCCTTGAGATGCTTCTTGCACCTAGGAATTATGCACTGTCTGGAAGTTGGACCAAAAAAATGGTTCTCTGTACAAAAACAAAAAAAAAAGCTCAAACCCAGTTTAGCTGTGAGAAAGAGGCAAATACCCATCAATCAAATTGTATGACTTCCCTACAAATACTCGATGGTGCTTTGCAGTGACTTAAAAGTATCAAAGGAGACTTGTTTGGAGCTTCAGCAGGAGGTCAGAAATATCTTGACACCATCCCATTAGGAGAGTAGAATATCTGCTCGCACTCTTGCCTCTTCATCATCACGAAAACTGAGGATGTCAGATGGAGTGGCTGAGGTACTTGTAGGGCTCTTCCCTGCCCTCTCCTGTTCTACTTTTTGTCTAGGAAGGAGGTAGGTCTCCTGGTCAGATTAATGGTATTTTGGGCTTGTGTATGATTCAGACAGAGCCCTCAGCTTTGCCACTGATGATCTTAAGATACCTTTGGCTTTGTTATGGTTAGGGTGTTGCATTTGAACTCTGAGGTCTCTGCTATTTTAGGAAGTAGCATCATAACTAGGGCTGAAAGATGTGAAATAATGAAAATGGGTCAGGCAGGTAATTGTTTCAAGCAATTGCTTTAGATATTTGAAATGATTATAAAGTTATGGAGAAACTGAAAGATTTGGTGTTCGACTGCTCAGTTGATAAACCTTGTTTTTTGACCCAGTCGTGATGTGCTTTAAAATGTCTGTTGTATTGGGTGGCTCAAGGCAGTACGTCCTGGTTCACGAAAGGCACTCTGAAGGCTGTGTGAAATAATGCGAACAGTAACTTTTAAGAAGATAGAATTCCTGATGGAAATGTTGTGGGGCTTTTTGACATGAAGTAGTGTATGCATCCAAGTAATGACAGCATCTCCTAGGAGAATCCAGTTGTGACTCCTGGGGATCTGTCCACGATGGAAAGAGGTATGCACCATCAGCATTTTTCTGTTGCTGTCACGTCATTCAGCTTGTTAGTGTCATTCAGCTTGTCATTCATCAGCAGGTACCAATGACTGGTGATTCTCATGTGCCTGTGCTTATTCCTCCCTGGTGACTGTCAGACCATAAGGTGCTAGGCATCCGTGTTTTGTAATCGTGTAGGAGGTTGTCATCCAAAAGCTTGGCTATCTGGCAACTGCATCAGCTGTTGCCTTGCAGCAGGCTGCTCCCTGACTTGCTCATGGGTGGAACAGTAATCACAGTGTTTGCAAGGGTGCACACACAAAGGAGAGGCAGATGTGAGTAATGGACCTTGCTGCAATCAGCCAAAACAGTTCCACATGGTGCTGTGAGAAGGCAGCCAAACCAGATTAAAGGGATCACCCTGTTTCTTCTTGGGAGACAAGAGGCAGGCAGTTTTGCAATGTTCCTTTTTGTTTCTACTGTGGGAACAGGCAACAGAGTGTTAATTGCCTGAGTCCAAGAAAAGGAGCTCTTGTGACTAATGAACTATCCTTCAACCACAAAAACCTTGTAACTTTCAAAAGACAAGCTCTTAATTGTGTGGTGGCCATAGGGTGGGAGGGCTTTTTGCTTCGTATTAAGCACGTAAAGTTATCAGGCACACAGGGTTCATGTGCTAGACGCACAAACGAATAATGTAGAGTGTACTGTTACTGCTTTTGGAAAATGAAGTAACTTTGTGCTTGACCTGTTGAAGGATGGTATTTATTTTTAGGGCCAGCAAAGACCAATAATGAATATAAAAATTAGTCTTGCTGCAAAGATGTTGACTTATTTTCCTCGTGGAAGGGCTGTAACCTTTTAGAGCTGACAAGGCATGGAAGCAGTCACCTTAGGAGGCATGCTTTGAAGGGGACAGTGCTTTTGTCTTGCCTGCAGTCATTGTGTAAATACTGTGATTAATATTAATATTGCATGTGATCGAATTCTGTGCTTGTAGTTACTTCCATTTTATTCCTTTGGAAGTGTAATTCTGTGTGCGGCTGTGAAGTTCTTTGCAACAATAAACCAGATGAGCAGAGGCTTGGTGGTGAGATGGATGTATGGGCTGATGGAAACCCAATTCCAGATAAAATGGACTGAAGGTTGATTTTTGCCTCCAGGTGGGATGGGTTGTTTGTTTTTCAAGTTGAGTTTGGCTTTGCCAGGAAGTTTTGCTGTGCAGTCATCTCTAAAGGCTTCCTTTGCTGGAGGTTTTGGCATGGAGGTGGGTGGCGATCTGGCCTGTCCCCTCTACCCATAAGCTCTCCAGGCCTGAGCAGTTTCCTGTCTAGGAACAAGGATTGAGGAGCTGCTGTTAGCTCTCGCTTGCAAGTAAATATATATTTTTGGTTTCTGTGGCTCTCATTCCAGCATCTTTTCAGCAGGATTAGTGTGTGTGTGAGATGGGAACCAGCAGTTGAATTTTAGTGTCTGCAGACCACGAGGTTGATGACAGTTTTATATCTCTTAGAATTGAAAACATTGGGGTAAAATAAATGTCTGTCCTATTTCACATGAGTGGATGGGATATCTAGAGAGAGTAACTTTGGGATAAGAAGACTTCTGTGTTGCCTTGTTTATTATATGCTTGTAATGTTCTCCTGTGGGTTGCTTGCTTTTGAGATACTTATGCAAAGAAATTTTTGTGCGTGCTGCAGTTGAAGCAGTGTGACTGTCTAAAGGTCAGTTAAATGGTCTCTTTGGGGCGAATGTCTACAATGAAAACTTTCAGTTGAAATTTCTCATCAACTTTCCTCTCATGGCTGTACTTCCCTGTATCCCTTGTATTTTTCTGTTAATGAGATCTTTCCTAGATGATATTCTGTCACAATGGTCTTACTTGGGTGACTTGTCACTTACTTGACATAACTTACTTGTCTCCTGGCTGTTTTATAACAATTTTCAGAGGTATTTGGACTTCTTTTCCTCTCAGTAAAGAAGATGCTTACAGGTGTGACAAAAGGCAGCACACATTTTTTTTAAATTTAATTGTATTAGCCTTTGTGGGGAAAACCCTCATTCTTCCAGCTAATGGTAAGCAGAAGACAGGAACGCTTGGTGGCTTCTGTGATGACAGCTTGCAAATAAGCTGTTCACAATTTTCTGTTTATGGGTCTCTATTCCTGGTGCAGAGGGCACTGCTGGAGCTGGTGGGTTTCCTGGAGGTTTTGGGAGAGAGAACGTGGGGAAGGTGTCACTCTCTTAGCAGCAGTCTTGGTTTGGGGATGTGAAGCCAAGTCTGAGTGAACAGAGATTGATGTGTGAGACAGTTTCTTTGCTGTTTCAATAACTACTAAATGTCACTAACGCCTTTAATTTAGAAAATAAAACCTCTTCCTTCCTCCTCTGCACCCCCTTCTCTTCCCTTCCCCCACCATTCCCCACCTTCTCTGTGACCTAATGATTAACTTGGGTGTAAATAAGGTCACTACAGTGCCTGTAAGAGAAGAATAAAGAGTGATCAAACAAGCTTCCATAAATCACTGTCTTAAAAGTCCATCTTCATAAAGTTAACAGATACGGGCACTCTCAGGAGTTAAAGAGGATCAACCTCGTTGCGGGTTCTGTTGCAAAGTACCATGCCAAAGTATTACTTCTGAATTTATGTTTCCAAGTACTCACTTTGGACACAGTGATCAGTTTCTTATGATTTGGAAGTTTGAAAAGTCAATCACTGACTGGTGATTGCTACACAGTACTGACCACGTGGCAAATTGGTTTGCAGAAGTCCGATCTGAGGACTTGAAGAGGTTATTTGATCTCTTTAGGTAGGTTGGAAATAAGGCTCTGTAATACGTGAGATACAGTGTGCATGCAGGAGAGAGGCTGCTCAAGCAACTTGAAGTTGGTCAAAACAAACAAATAACTGCATTTAAGTAAAACTTTTGATATTTCTAGACTGGATGCAATATCTTTTTATTAACGGGCAAACGTCTGCTTCTAAGTTTTCGTGCCTTCCAGTTTCAAACAGCCCTTATACCCATCAGATGATATTTTTAAAAAACAACGTAATTGTTATGATAAAGTGTCTAGGCTTCTTCCAAATCAATACTCCAGGGACCAGAAAAGAGTTAAAAATTTTACAATACTCATGAAACATAACTTAATTCTTCTTTCTACCCCATTCTTCAAGTATAGTGTTAGTCACAGCTGTACAAGACACTCAGTTTCACATGAAACCTTGCATTTAATGCTTCTCATTACTTATATTCTTGGTACTGGTTTGCCAGAAAATCTGAGCACTAAGAGGATGCTTGATTTTTTTTTTCTTTAAACTTAATGCTATTTGAAATGTCAGTGGAGCAGTAAGTAGAAGAAAAATAAGAAAATGTCTAGGTGATCCTAGAAATAGAAATTGGGGAGGGGAGCATGTTGAGTTTAAAAAACAGGTGTAAAAATTATTGCAGCCATTGTTTCTAGGACAGCATTTGCATCTGTGTGTTTCTAGCCTGTTTTGCACCTGTTTATTGCAGCAGGAGGACAGCAGGTTATTTTTGGTGTTTTAAGTAATGTTACAGGTTCAGCATCAGGGTCTTATTGTGTAAGATTGCGTGCATGTACACATGGAGTGGTCTCTCAAAGGACTAAGTTGTGTCAGACATTAAGAATGCAAACCATTTATGGGATTTTCATGCGTTCGTGCATCTGTTTTGCAAATACAGAACTCAAAGCTTTTAATGGGAGATTGTCCAGTTAATAAACTCTTAGAAGAGGGGCTGTTAGATGTTTAGGTACCACTTTCACAAATGTTATCCAATCCATCCAGCCATATTTAAAGTCTAATTAAGAAAATCCTTCCCCTTGGTTACTATACAGCAGTAGAGTGGCTGATGTGAAGTTTGGCATAATTGAAATAGAGAATAATCATTTTTAGGATGCAGGAGAAATATGGTGCTTACAAGGTGGATCAGCCACTGGATTAACACATTTTCTCCATGGATGTCTTCAGGGTTTTAGGAGGTGGTATCTACCTGGTTGTGCCTCTTGTAAGGGTTTCCTTTATCTACCAGTTCCTTTCCTTTCAGCTACTGAATATGTTAACTGACACAAGCATGGGAATGATGATTTAAAAAAAAAAAAAAAGAGATTATTTAGTTTGGTATGAAAGCCCTAATAAAAAAAGTTAACCTATAAAGAAGATAGTATTTTGCTAAAACAAGCTCTAAATGTAACATTGTTTTTAAAATAAGAAAAACCAAACAAAAAAACTCACACGAAATCATAACAAACAAAAAAACCCCGCACCCAACTGTATAGTGGCACAGAAAAATCTCAGTATGAGGAAAAATTGATTATTCATAAGAATTTAGTGATGCCATGTAGACAAAGAGAATAGTTAAATGCATGAAAATAATGAACTGAAGAAGCACTGCTTTGAAGTGTCAGTAGGTGAAAGATAATATAGGTTGAAATACAGGTGACTCTTCTACTGAGGTTAACTCTCTGTGAAGCAGAAACACTTCCTCTTTCAGACACCTTTGAGTTTTTGACACCTTGAAGTTTCATCTTGTGATGGTGCTGGTGTAAACTGTGTGTTACTGTGAATACATTAACGTTACAATTGAAATTCCAAGACTTTATAAGGCAGAAAGCTCATTAAGTTGTCCATGAGTGTTGCTATGTCTAGTGCTGTTGTGAAAATTGTTTGAATTAGATTATGGATTACTTTATAGTAACAATGAAGTTAGGTAAACTGGAAAAGTACAGTGCTAGGGAGCTGCCTTTTTGTAAGGTTAACTTCATATGTCTGCTGCTTGGAAAACTGGATTAAGGAGATGTGAGGGGTGGAGTGAAACCTGCGAAAGGATATACCCCTTTGTAAGAAGTTAAATGTTTTTTTTTCACATTTTATATGTATTAGGTCACATATTATACAAAATGATGGTAATAACATCTGGGTCCCAGAAGACCAGTCTGACCAGCAACCTGGGGCATTGATGTGACAAAGAATAGCCAATTTTGAACACTTGGGCAGTAAATGCACTTGGTGTGTCTTGAATATTTTGTGTCTTGGGATATGGTGAGAGCGGTGTCATGCAGGAAGGACTTCATGTATTGACACTGCTGAGAGCTTCTCCATCTGTGTTATGTGTTGTCCTCTCCAAACAAATGTTTAGAGGGTCAAATAGGATTGTTCAGCTAACCAGTCTGTGTAGGACCATGTATTAATGGGCAAGCTGTGCAACCCTACATCCCACACCACACTGTATTCCTCACTGTCCCTTCTTTTGTGGCATTCACCGTCTTTTGTCCAATGTCCTATCACTTACTAAAGAGCCTTGTATTCCTTAAATCCATGGTGCCGAATCCAGTCCTGCAACTGGTTCCCCCCCATATGGCACCTATATTTCCTCAAACCTGTGCCTTGCCTGGTGTCATTTGCTGCCAGGTGGCACACTAGCGTGTCAGGGATGGGAAATGTTGGTCCAGCCTGCTATTTGCAGTGTTTCTCTGGTGCCCTGGCACGCCTCCCAGAATATGCTCAGATACAGCCGGAATACACGGTGGGACCGCTCATCACCTGTAGTTTTCCTCACTTTTGCTATGGACCTGGAAGTTTTTCTGGCAAGGGGCAGGTAGTATGGTGCAGGTACAGGGAGGTTGGATCAGAAGACCCCACCGTGGTGCCTTCCAACTTTACCCGTTTTGGGAATCAGAGGTGAGAAAGAAGGGGACCAGGGGTGTTGGAGAGAGGAATGAGACAGACAGTGGGAAGAATGAGACTAAAGAGGTGGTCTCAGCCATACATCATGAATTACAGACTGAGTCCAAATTCCGTAATTTCCACAGCTTCTCGAGTTTTTGCCTCTGGAGACTGAAACAATTTCCTATTCCTGCTATGGATTAAGCTGCAATATGTATTTCACTTGAACAATAAAACAAAATTAAATTGTTTCCCTTAAAAAAAAAAAATCTGGTTCTTGTAATCTTGTGAATGACTCCATAGCTAGCATTGGAACTATTTTATGTTCAATGCTATTATACTTCTATATGCAAAATGGTAGTGTTTTAAAGACTTGTTTTGAGTAAAAATTCTCCTGTAAAATGTGTGTGTTAGAATAGTGAGTGGTATAAAAAAGAAACCACACAACAGAATCACATAGTTGTGTGAGCTGGAAAATTCTGGGAAATGTATTTCCTCTGCGGTTGCATTGATTTAGTGAAAACATCTGTATCTGTTAGCAGCAGCAGTAAGATTTCTTTCGGGCTTCTCTTTGGAGCTGTTAATGGGTGTGAGGAAGTACACATCCCTAAGTGGGGTCTGCAGCCAGTCTAGTGAGGAGCGTGTGGGGGGTCTCATGATGCACGAGTCGGGTCTCAGGTAGTGGACCTCTCCTGGCCATAGTTGTGCCATTTTCTGCTGTTTGTTCTGCACCCCCTGCATCTTTCTGCCCTTGTGTTTTGCCGTAATTCCACAGCAGAGATGTCAGACTGGGTTGTGTCCTCCTCTGTCTTTTTCCAATTTACAGCCCATTATACTGGCTGAAGCTGCTGCTGCTGCTGATGCTAGGCTTCTAAAGTCCTCTTGCAGTAGTTGAGGCGCAGGCATCAGCATGGCTTGCCTTCTGTTTGCAAGATGTTGATGTCAAGTGGCTGGGACAAGTCTCTCTGGTGGCCTGGGGGAGCTTTACCTCAGTTTTTGGTAAAAGTGAGTTGGCAGTAACCAACTGTACATCTCCTTGTGGCATCTGGGATCCACTGAATGGTTGAGGTCACGTTGTCCTCCTGCAGGAGGCCTCCTTACTAAGAGAGTGAGTCAGAGCGCTGGACCAACCTGAAGCTGAAATGGCAATTGTTCTCCCACCCCAGTTGCTGTTGCCACCTAGCTGCAGAAGGGACAAATGCTGTGGTATGCCCATGGGTGCTTCATCTTGTGTGCTCCGTACAGGAGGGAGCACATGGTAAAGGGGATTGATTCCCTATAAAGCCAAGCACTGCATGAGGGAGGGAAAAAGGTCTTGTGTTTAGATTTTTCTCAGCTGCAGCTTTCAATGGCCAGATACCACCATATGCTTTCATTCTTGCCAAAACCCTACTGTGCCTAGGCAAATTTGTTATTTGCATTAATGAAACAAAACAATTTTTCAGTGAACAGATCTACCGTGACTACAGAAGTTGCAAACTCCTGTTTTAGTACAATTTAAAATGTCGTGGCCAGCATATCTTAAAGTGTATTTAGTGTGAAGAAAAGCCTTAGTGGGCTGAGAAAAACGAATACTGGAATCATCTGGTTTTCTCTGCTTTTTGCTTTTGATTTTACCACTTGCTTTTGTTTTCTGCTGGAGAAAGACTTAGCGATTCTTTGAGCTGTTGGGAAACAATTTGTGGATATCCAAGAGGAGTGTGGTTTTCAAACCCAGAGTGGAACAGATTCCCCACACTGAAACTTTGGTGAAAGTTTCATTGTCAGAAATTTGACACAGTACATGAGGATGATGTATTGTGTCACTAACAGTCCATAGGACATGTTAATATATTCTGATGGATGTGAAACAGTTCTACACTCAGTGCGTGAGTGGAATTAATGAAGCTGCTGTATGCTGGTGTAATAAATTAACTAACTTCTGGTGGTGCCCTGTTTTAGCAAAATCTTTTGATTACTCACCATATCAGTTGCAAACCACTAAAGAAGAGAATTTTTTAGGTTGTAGGAAGAAGCTGGCAGTATTTTAAGTCCTGTTGCATCTCTCTCAGTACAGGTATTTGGTTGTCTTTCTTATGTCTGTCTTACCTCACATAATGTATGCAACTTTAAAGTTACACTGAGTGATTATCCTACTGTGCTAAAAGCTCTGTATTTGCTGACACTGTCAGTCATGTCTTCACCAGTAAAATTATATTATTAGGTTGTGACAAACACTAGGTTATGTTCACTGGGTGTGATGGCTATCAAAAGAGTTTGCATGAATTAGTTCAGGAACAATCTTTTTTATTTAAAACCCCCTTGTTTTTTATTAAAACGTGTATATTTTTCTGCCATTACAGTAGTCTGCTACAATATACTGTGCCAGTCTCTGTGGGTTTAAAATAATTATTTTGTGGGGGTATAAGTTGGTTGCTAGATGTAATGGTAAAGCATTAGGATGAGAAAGAATAACAAGATCTGGGTCGTGCTGGCTGAAGTGCTGCTGTGTCAGTTGAGAGCCATTCTAAACCCATTTAACTACCACTATTTTAAATACAACCAACAGACAAATAGGCACACCTTTGCAGGTATTGGTATATTGGGAAAAAAGATGTTTTCTTGTTTCCGTTTGGAGTTTATAGTAGTTCTTAATTGATACTGGAGCAACAAATGTTAACTAAATAAAAGTGCCTCATTTACAGCTACAACATAATGCCATTTTATTTGGTTTGGATTGCCTTGCTTGTGCTGCACCCAGCAGATGAATGCAAGTTGCACCTTGCCACAATTAGGATATTGTTTTTACTGTGAAGTGGGGGAGGATGTTGTCAGAAGTGTCCCTGAAGACACCCAGTGGCATTAGCTAGGAAGCTATTTGGGCTTGTCTGCCTAAAGCAGGTGTGTTCTCTATTTTAATGATGTGTTTGCGTGCATTTGCTGAATGTTGGCTTTCAACGCATGTTCTGTTGAAACTGAGAGTGCCAGGTCTGTCTGCACAGAACATATGGATATGCTATGCTTCCATCTCATTCATGTAGTGTGCCAAACAAAATCTGTTAAAGCATGGAAAGATTGATTTTGCAAAACGTGGTTGGTCAGTGAGTGATGCACTTGATTCTCGAAAGAGAAAACCAGAGCGTGAGGGCTGCTTTCTGTGAAGCTACTGCCTCATATGGAACTCAGTCCCTGATGCATGCAGAGAGCATACACCAAGGTCAGTGGGAAAAAATAATGTGCATTGGTTTTCTTTTTTCATCCTTCATCTTTCTCTGGTCAGCAGTCCTTTTTCTGGTGGTGGCTGGGATTAGGAAAGAGTTACAGCTGAAATGCTGGCAGCAAGACCTCATGCTGGTGGGTGTTTGAGTATGAATCCTTGTCTGTGGTTCTTGTTCTTTCTTGGAAACCCATTTTTTCCCAGGATGAGTATTTGGGGTAGCACCATGGAATCTGGCTGCCTGGGGCCGAGTGGTAACTCCTGAACAGGGGGGTGTCTCATCTCTACCCTCTCTCTCCCAGGTGAGTCAAAATTTCCTAGAAGCCAAAGAACCTAGTGGCCAAGTGATACTTAATGCTTAATATTCACAGATGAGTCAGTCTCTTAGGGAAGTGGGTGATACCAGTGAATGTGATGACACCAAAACCACATGGGATTGTGGCCTAGGGCCCCACAGCTTTGCACAGATATCCAGTCCAGTTCTGCTGGTGAAAAGCATGACTGTATGTGTATTCTGACACCTGCCTCTAAACTGGTGGGAATGTAAAAAAACAGATTTTTTTTTTTTTTTTTTTGGTTCCTGGTATAGCCTACTTTTCATGTCTAGGAGGAATGCCCTGTCAAATTGGAAAAGCCTTTAGCTACCTTCTCTCTGGTCCTGGCACAGTGATCTATTTCTTAGTGTAGTGAAGTGAGTTTGACCTACTGTCTTCATGCTTGTATGTCTTTTATAAAAAGACTCTTTTTTTTGGATAAATCTGTATGTTATTATGCTGTGTTCTGGTTATTTTTTCCCTTTTCCTTTTTTTAGGTATGTGGCATGCTATCACTACTCCCTTTTCTGTAACATCACATTTCAATTTTGCCTGTAATTTGAAATCTTAAAGCTATGTCATAATAAGAAACCCTGTATGGAAAAGGATAGAAATAACTTTCTCTTTCCCCACCTCAAGTTTTTTTCGTGAATTATCTGAAAAGGAGCTACTAAAAAGAAAGAAAAGTCGACTCTACTTTGAGTTTTAGTTGAAATTTTGGAATTAAATGCTGTTAACTTCTCAACTGTTACTGAATTGCCTTTGTCCCTTTATTGTACACTACCATTTCTCCATGTCAAATCTGTTTTTGGGGTTCTAATGCAACTTCACTCATTGTCAACCAAAGGTACAATTTATAAACCAATTCACTCTAGCAATTTTCCATTTGATGTTAATATCTCAAGCTGGATTACTAAACCAATGAGAGCAGCTGTGTGACTCGTGATTCACCGTGATCTCTTTCCTAGTATTGCTAGGGTCTATTTTTTGCTGTATTTTTTTAACCAGTCTGTAAAAGCTTTGGTTCTATCTTTGGCTTAAATTGATATCACAATTCAATATTAGTGTATAACTTTTTCTTCTTCCCCCCTAACTCCCCAACTCCAATTATTCTATATAGAGTTTTGCCTTTTTGGGAATATCTTGTGTCACTATTACAGAAAATACTAAAACCAAGAGTAGCTTTCACTAGGGAAGAGAGACAGTTTTTTTAAGTCTTAGAAGAGGACCTCACTCATACTGTGAGAATGGTGAGGCACTGGAACAAGATGCCCAGAGAAGTCATGGGTGCCTCATCCCTGGAAGTGTCCAGTGCCAGGTTGGATGGGACTTTGAGCCACCTGGTCTAGTTGAAGGTGTCCCTGCCCATACTGGGGGGTGGAAGGAGGGATGTGGAAATAGATAATCTTTAAGGTCTCTTCCTACCCAAACCATTCTATGGTTCTAAAAGTAATTAAAAGGGAAGCTGCCATCTACATTTTGGTTCTGTTTGTGGCACAGCTGTGATAGTCCTGTGTTCTGTGCTGCCTGGCTGAGTGTCCCGTCCTGAATGTTTACCAGAAAGGGGTAACTTAAGCAGTGTAAGAGGAAAGATGACACATTGTATTTCCTTCTGTAGGCTTCCTAAACCCTTACACCATCTCTGAGTCTGTCAGGGTCAGACTTGACTTCTGTGGCACTTCCTTTCATAAACCTCTTCACCTTTCCCTGAACCTGTGTATGGATGTTGAACATTCACTGCATACTGCTGTGTGAAGAATCACTCCTTTATTGCTTGTTTGGACCTGTTATATGCTTGCTTCACTGTCTTTCTGATTCCTGTATTGGAAGAGATGATGTGCAATTGGTGTTCTTTCTGGCCACTTCTGGCTTTATAGGCCTTTATCATGTCCTTCTCCCCAAAATATTTTCTTCTGAAAAACTTATTCCATGTCTGCTTAGTTCCCTAAAAATATTTTGGAAGAAAAATATGAGTACATTTTTCTGGCTTTTGTAGAGAGTAGCCTTGCCTTCCAGAACTTCTGGAGTATTGAAAGTGTTCATCAAGCTATTTTGACTCTTCCTGAACATACTTCATGATTGTGAAGTGCTAAAGCTTAGAGCTGTCCTCAGATTTACTGTCTGGACCAAGGTAATAGTCACTGCCAGAATGGTCGCAATCAGTGGCTTTGTAGGGAGGACTGATACAAAGTGTAGCATAACACAAGGGCTGAGATTGTATCTGTACTGAGCATCTAAAGGTTAAACATAGTCTCTGTTTCCATTCTGGCCAGGATAGCTTACAACCCAAATTTACTCACGAGTTCTTTTATTACAAGGCAAAGCTTTCAGTTTTGTGTTCAAAAAAAAGAGCTAAGGGGTTTATGGACGGATTTGAATGGAATGAATGGATTTATTTTGAGGTAATGTGAATGCATGTGTATGGAGCCTGTTTTTCCAGGCTAAATATATTAGTTGGAAATACTGAAAATAGAAACAAGTCGCAAAAGCCATTCTGTGCAACTGTCAGTCAGGGGGGATTACAGAGGGGACAGTAAAGCACTCATTATAGAGGTTGAAGGCTTCACCATTTCCCTCTGTCCTGCTGTGACCTTAATGAGAGAGCTGCCCTTTGCATCCTGGCTGACAGCCCAGCAATTTGCCTGGCACCATCCCCGTGTGATGGGGAAGACTGTCAAGAAACTTCTGGACTATTCTGGCTGCTCTTGGCAATGCCTGTCCTCAGCACAGCTCTACCTAGTGCCTGGTGAGGCAGCACGTTGTGCCCGCTTCATTAGGGTGCGGGTGCTTGGACAGAACCATAGAAGAGTCACTTACAATGACTACACGAGGAGAGCTTACTTTAGAAACAGTCTGGTTTAGGCAGGAGACGTTTTTTCATGGTGATAATAAGCTGCTCTTGCACTTTGATTCTGTGTTATTTTGTTTTTTAAGTGATTGATACTTCAGGTGGTGACAGTGTTATGACTGATTGTGAAATTACACGAGGGTAAAAAGTGGAATGAGTAAATTTTTTTCACATTTGTACTAGACAATAATACAAAGATGTCTTGGAGGCATTTTCTTGGAAAGCTAAGACCTTCGAGCTCTTTTTCTGGCCCCGAAAAGTGGCTCACACCAGTTGATAACCAAACTTTTATTTTGGAAACTTTCAGAAAGATAAAAGTGAAAACATTGATGATAGCTAATAATCAGGCATGTGGATCCTAGAAAGTCAGTTCTTACCTAGGCTCAAATTATTAGTGAAATAAGTTTCTACTGACTGCTCTATATTTAATTTTTTATCCTCCCTTTAAAGAACCTTGAATTCCTTTGTTTAAGTCCCTGGTTCTGTTTGTAATGCTGCAGCAGGAGAATGGCGTCTGTGATGTTACCGTGTAAAACCTTCCCACTGTGTTCAAAATTAAAGAAAACTGTGTATTTATTTTCTTCCCCTTGAACTTTTCATATTTATTTTCACCCTCTATCTGCCTACTGAGCTGCTTCAGCTTTTGGCTGTCTTGCAGACCCTTTTTCCATATTTTCATTTGCCTTCTCAGGTGCTGGTTCATCTGCTTATGAAGTAGTTATTTTATCTTTCTAGTTCATTTGCTGCCTTGATTCCCTCCTGCTTTTTCTTTGGTTAATTTCTTCCAGTCCTGGAAATAGAGGAAATGATGGGAGGAACCTATCACAGGAACTGTTATAAAATGATGTGTAATATGAATGGTAGTAGAGTGGCACATACCGTGGGGTATGCCAAAGATTCTCACAGAACTGATCATCTTTCAAGGCTTGGGAGGGATGAAGTTGAAGCATGCAGGGAAGCTTTGGATACTATAAGTGGCAACCATATAGACCCTGAAGAAGAGACCAGAATGAGAGTGGCTTTTTTAGGTGGGAAGGTCAGTTTTAAGGTGATGAGGCAAAGACGACTTTGGCAGTCCTATCCTAACCAGCTATCCAAGGTCCCAGGGAGCCCCTTAATGGGATGAGGGTTGTAGTTGAACCTTCGTTCTGCCCTGAGATGCCAGGTGCTGCCTGCTTGTTAGAGTAGCCCAACAGAGAGGAGAGTACATGATCGTCATAATGTTTTGTTTCCTTGAGACAGTGAGAAATGACCCCCATGTTCCTGCTATGTGAAGGAAAAGGTCTTGTACTTGTGAGTTCTTCCTCTGTTCAAGTGGCTTGTGCTCCTCCCACTTCCCGGTGTCAACTTTTGGCATTTTATGAGCTGCCCTGAAAATCTCTTCAAGTTCTTGAAGGTACTGAAAGTAATCCATGTCACATTCCAGTTTCCCCTCCCCGTGCCTTCCTCAGTTCCTTGCCCTATCTCCTCTTCCCTGCTCTCCGCCTCCTCTGCCCTGCTATGTGGGAGTAAATAGACTCTGTAGACTGTGGTATCCCAAGAGATGAGAGTGAGAGAGGAAAAAAGAGGTGGCGAGTTAGGTGTGCCTGTAATACATTAGTTAATTGTTGCTTTATGGTAGGTAAATTGTTTGGTAATGTCCAACGCAGAAGTTGAGCAGAAAGCGTGAAACTGCTTAAGGACTCTGCTGACAAAACACACCTCTCTAGTTCTTGGGGAGTCAGGCATGTCCTGCTCAATGGCTGGCATCTCTCAACAATAGAAATGTTAATTCTCTCTGAATAGAAAACCGATAGTTATGGCTTCGACCCAAGCCTCACCCTTAACTCCCTCAAAGTTGTTTCTTTCTTCCCCTCAATTCTTATACAAAATAACTTTCTTAATCGTGGAAACAGGCTGAGATGGCTATCAGTGCAAATCTGTAAGTGTAAGCTCTGTCCTAATGTTTTTGCATGAATGCGAGGTATTGAATGTCTTCTAGGGTGCTTTGCGTGGTGGTTATTTTAGACAGAAAAGTCTAGACAGTTCTTAGGATCTATTGCACATCTCTAACACCTGCCAAAATTTGGGAGGGAGTTTTGTTCAAATTACACTGCTATTCCCCACAAAGGTTTTCACAGCACGCATAACACTGACTGGACTAGTCTGTCTCACTCTCCCTCCCGCAAAAAGTCTCTGCTACTAGTGTTCTAAAACTTGAATAATATTCTGCAATTGCTATTTTTATTTCTACCTTTCCTCATTTTCTAACAATTATGTAAATAGGAAGGACATTATTTTGTGTATGGCTTTGTTATATGTGGAAGAAATAATGTAAAGATTTCACGCAAATGATTGAGACAAGTGCTTTTTAAACACACTTTGAGCCTAAAACGAATAGATTAGCTTTGAGAAAGGCTCTTCAGTGGATAAAGGAGATAAATATAGATACCTTTTTTCAATGTCAGTCTTAATTGTACTTTTTTTCAAAAATACAGAAAACTACTTTCTTGCTTGAACCCACTAATATCACACTGTTGAAAATGACCTGGCATGTAAGAAAGTATCTTTCTAAGTAATGTAAGAAATTATCTAAGTAATGTTGACTTGCTTTTTGTAGTTTTTATTTCATCTAAGTTCTTCAGCAATATCTGAATGTTGCAATCAGCAATACCAAGTCTCCATAAGGCTCTGAAGTTCATGGAGAAAATACATGGAAAGAATGTAGATGTTTGGAAGAAGGAAAAAACGAGCAGTTCATTTAGACTACTAGTGACATTTGAATGCTGATTTAAAAACTTTGCTTAAATATTATTAAAATGTATTGAACTGGGTCATGAGTCCTTTTTCCTCCCTTCTCCCTTCCCTCTTGGAAGTGTGGTTTGCACATGATGTTTTTGATTTGCATATGATGTTGAAACATTTCATTCATATGATGGAAAACTGAATGATTGCAACCACATTTTATAGCCTATCTCAATTAAAATATTTAATATTTCCCCCTATGTTTCTTAGTAAAAGTGATAACAATGTTCCTAATTTTGGTAAGCTCTTAAACTATCTACCAATACATGAGTTTGTGGGTCTGTCTTGACTTCCTGCTTTGCATAGTTTTGGTCACTTACTAAAATACATGTCTAGCTGAACAGCTGTGCCACTGTGTTGGCTGTTTTGAGACAAAATTTGTGCAATTTTGCAATATCTTATTTTATAAAATATAGTCCTACAGTGTGATTGTAAAAGTTTTGTTTTTAAGGACTCTTAATTTAAAAAAAAATTAAAGTAGCTCTTCAGGTTGTAGTAGACCTTTAAAGAATGGGCAAGCATGAATTAAAAAAAGCACAGGCAAACTAAAAGCCACAGTTGTGTCTTGGTGAGGATATATACATCAGAGTCTCCATGTTTTAGTAGAGAATGGAGTTCTAGAAAGGATAGTAGGCAAAAACCACACTGCATCAAAAAAAACTTAAAAAATAAAAACTGCATGCTGAATGAAGTTTTTTATTTTAGGTGTTTGTGTAGTTTGTAATGGAAACTATGGGCTTACAAGAGCAAATGATGGGAAACAGTGATCTGCAAGGCAGCAATAAAAATTGGGAATGCCAAGTATGTGCACTGTATGTCAGCCTTGGTTGTGAATTTCTTTGAAAAAATAAATTGTTAAACAATGAAGGCCAGGGTTTTTTTATTATTTTTCCTGGGAAAAGAGTTTATATAGCCTAAGGGGGAATTTGGTGCCTGTGGGAAAGAGAACAGTGGGCTCAGGTTTTCAAAATTTGTGCAGCTTTGCGAAGACATATGGGAAGAAACAGGAATGCACCCTAAACAACTGTAGCCCTGGGAGACACTGCTAGTCTTGCATGTGGGTTTTCCCATTCATAATTATGCTTAAAAATCAAGCTGTGTGCGCTGGTGGCTCTGCACGGGGAGGAGTCGATCTTGTTCAGCCAGATGTTGATTTACTCTAATAATTAAGCTTACCCGAGTCATGTAAAGGGGTGTCTGTCCTCATTAACTTGAAAAGGCAAGTGGTGTGTGTTTAGTCAGCCTGTGCCTTTGGGAGCCCATCCTCTGCACATCTGCCGTGAGCAGGCACTGCAAGGGAGCAGTGGCTGCTTGTGCCGCTGTTTGGAAGTGAATATGTTTCATGTGACTCCTCAAACCCCCTTTGTGATTTGCGTCAAGTGTTTTCCTGGTGGTAGGGTGTGCTGGGAGTGCTTGTTTTGCAGGCTGCTACTGCGGCTCCACAAGTGGAACTGAGTGCTGGTCTTTTGGCTCTCATTTCTGTGTAGTTCGGGATGCTGTTCGTGTTTCTCATCTGCTGCGTTCGATATCCTGTCCATCTGAATGGTTTCCTTTTGAGCCAGCGTTGTGCATAAACATCCTTTATTCAACTAAAGGTTCAACTTTTCTTAAAAAGGAATGGTGAAACAATGTAGCTGTTGTGGACCCTACAAAGTAGATGTCAAAAGTGTAATCAGAATTTTTGCTCATGTCAACCGTTTTAAGTGAATGTGGTGTATTCCTATGAAACAGACCTAATTGGGGCTGTTCCTTTTGCTCTACCCAATATGTTGAAGGGGAACAGAGGAACAAGAGCACTGCAACATCTTTAAAATCACACATCCGTCCAAATTCCCCTCAAGATAGTTGCTGCTTGCAGGCTCTTAAACAACAGAGGAAATGAGGAGAATACACGAGGAAACGGGATTAACACATGAAGCTTAGTAAAATAAGATGAAAACCTACTGTAGAGAACAGGATCATAGAGTCACAGTTTAAAGTGAGGATTTGGGGGATATTACTGGGATAGAAAAGTGAATTAAATTTCTTACTGGTGCGTGTTGTTGATCCTTAGCAAGGGGAAGCAATGGCTGCTTCAGGAAGCTGCAGGGTCTAATAAATCAAAGTAATAATGAGACTTGAGGCAAACATCCTATTAATTGCTTTGCCTTTGTGTTTTAGTTTTTTGTTCATTTTCCTTCTCATTTTATGCTTTTATTTCTTTGCACGTTTAACTAGGCTTTGGGCAAGATCTTTGTTCTTGCCTTGGATTTTTTTTTTTTTTTGACAGTTGTTATTTTTTTGTTGTTGCTCTGGATGCCCTTGGGGTTTGGGTTACCCTGATGTGTATGTCCCTTGGTCACTTTGCCTGTGCAGACAACGAAGGCACGTTCTTACTGGCTGAGATTGATCCACAAGGAGCAGGCAGACTGTGCATTGACTTAGGTGACCCAAAGATCCCCATAACTTATGTGCTCTGTTTCTATGCTCCTGTGGTACAACCTCAGTGACACTGCAAGTTTATTTTGTAATTTTGCTTTGTACGTTGTATGAACTTTAAATTTCTTCCTTTTGCAAGGTGGGGTTTTTTTTGTTTGTTTGGGGTTTTTTTTTTGTTTGTTTGTTTCTGATGTCCCCTTGTCTCTCTTCTGTGTTTTGGTAGGTCTGGATGATTGCCTGCAGCAGTATGTCCATAAATTTGAACGGGAGAAGATAAATGGTGAACAGCTGTTACAGATTTCTCACCAGGACCTTGAAGACTTAGGTATCTCAAGGATTGGACACCAGGAACTGGTTCTAGAGGCTGTGGATCTCCTGTGTGCACTGGTTAGTTAAGTGCTGAACAGATATGCAAAGAATTTCTTCAAGTGCTTTTTTGGGTGAATAACCAAAGCAAGATTGATGAAACCAGAATACCTTTGTCTCTTGCTTTCTGTTACACATCACGATAAAAGAAAACAGCAAGAATTTGTTTAATTCTTGCAAGTCTTGTATTAATAGCTCTTTAACTTTTTCCTGATAAGAGGCAACTTTAATTCATTTGGTTGCACTTCCAAAAGGAAGATAATGTCTGAGTGACATTGTTAGATCTTGTGGCTCCTGTTAGTGAACTGTTTGTCTCAGAAGACAGAAGGCACACTGTTGAAATGACAGGTGATAGAAGTTCCTCACATCAGTTGAAATGGGTTTAGGGTAATTCTGTAGCAAACATAGGAAGTGAAGAAAAATTAATTCTTGAAATGAGGGGTGTTTAGCCACCTCAGGTACAGTCTAGTTGAACTCTCATTGGATTCGGAACTTAAGCTATTCCTTTGTCCTACTCCTGGTATATAACTGCAGGTACTTTGAAAACAAACGTACTCTGAAAAGAATAAATGTATTTTGGATTGTTTTACTTGTGCAGGCTTTATTTAAAAGCCATAGTTTGGTCACAGTCTTGAAGGCCTGTTTGATGTAATGCAGTGTAATGAGCACCAGAGGTATATGTAATTACATCAGGGAGGAGAGTGGGAAAGCCTGCCGGATCATTCCTTGGCCAGCACTGGCCTGTCTTCCCTACATTAGGCAAGGCTTGCAGCACTGAGCATATGCTTCTTAAAATGGAGAGTCTTTATTGCCTGTGTGACATGTGCTTTATTTGCTGCAGAGAGGGGCTACAGGGAGTATTCCTACTCCACAGCCTGGAGCAAATTGTACTGAAAGAAGTGAATTTAATGAAATCTCTTCAAACGACCGAAAATGTTTCTCAAAGAGTTACTCTTATACTTGAAAGACATTTTATTTCCTTTTGGTATTTGATATACCAAAAGTTTTTAGCATTAACTTGAAAACTTAATGGAAGAATGTTAACTAGACTGAAAAGCAGTTCATGGTGTGAGAAAGAACTTGTTGGGCAAGTGCAGGGGTCTGGTGAGTTAGGAAATGTAATGTGGGCTGTATATGGTCCTGACTGAAGTAATCTATGTGGCAGTCCCCAAAGGCACTACTTCATTCTCTTAAAAAATATTAGAATAAAGTGAACAAAGCTGGACAACTGCCAGAACCTAAAGCTGTCCTTTTATCTCCTACAATTTCCTTCTAATTTCCTTTGTAGACAAAAGTTTTGACCTCAGACCCATTTCTGGAAATCCTTTGTGCAATGCAGCTCAAGTTAATGCGTTGGACAGATATTGCATATTACAGCTGAAATGTCCTTGTTCCTTTTTAAGAGGTGAAGGAAGAATTCCTGTGTTTTCAGTATGCCCTTTGCCACCTTCTTAATGCTTGTTCCCTTGAGTTTTGGAATTGCATAGAATCACTACTGATTTTGTTTCCAAGGGGTTACTAAATGCTAGTGACGGCTAATTTTTTTTTTGTTGTTTCTTCTTTTTGTGCAAGAGAGGTTTCCTGATTCCACCTGCGTTAGTTCTTTGAAAGTGGGAACGTTTATTGTTTAGTGAATGTTTTGTCCATATGCTGACACTTCCCCAATTTTTGGGGCCTTGTAAGCAAAGGAACTATTTTTTTGACTTTTTCTTTTTTTATCTTTTTCTTTTTTCTTCCCCCTTTTTTGACCCCACTGCCACCCCCACTATGCTGTCAGCTCACACTGTGGAAATGTGGCATTGGCTGGGCTAGCCTGATGTCAGTCTTTGAAGACTGTGATTCTTGGCGGAGAAAGGCTGAGAGGGGGTTTTGGTGGTTTCCTGGTCCTGGAGTTCTCCAGAAGAATTTCCCTTTTTATCTGGTTTTGCTTTGGCAGTTTCCTAGCTGAGTTTGCTTCAGATAAGTGCTTTGGTTCCCTCATACCACAAGAACATGTGGCCTCAAAGACAGTGAGGAAGCTCTCTTTGGAACACCTTTCTCCTGCAGAATCTCTTTTCAGGCATTCACTGTACAGACCTTTGTTCCAGCCTTAGCAGTCAGTCACTACATAGAGGGTGAACATAGTCCTTTCCTTGAGAAGGGACACCAAGTGCACCTGATTTTTTTAATTTAGGTTTTACTGGGGTTGGGTACTATTTGGCAGCACTGAGCTAAAAGTATGTCAGTAGGTTTCTGGTGTGAAAGAGAAATTAATGCACCTTTCTCTACTGCTTTGGTGTTAAAGCAGTGTTCCCTCATGTCATCGAAGCAGTGGCTGCACATGCAACATCCTGAGGAGTTAGCAGGAGAGCGTGGACTGGGATAGAAAATGAAGGTTTCCTCTGAGCACACATTTCTGTTACTCTTGAGCTGGTCTAATAAAGTTTTCTGAACAGGTGTTGAAGACTTATTTGAAGAATTTATAGGGTATATCAAAGGACCTGAATTCCCCAGAGGGGAAAAAAATCATCAACTTTCAGCTTTTTGTAGACAGTATCTGCTTGGTGTGGGGGGGTAAAGGCATGGAAGAAAGATCACGTTTCTTTATTGATTGACATATTTGGGGAAGGGGGGAACAAACATACATGACTTTGCTTTTCAAACCACAAAAGCAGGGACAGAAAACAAGCCTTTGAGGGCCTAATAAATATAAAACAATGCAAGCAGGAAACTATGAAAATATTTTCACATTCAATGTGTTCTTTGGATTTGATTTCTTAATCTTTGCCTACACTGTATGATGGGAGAGTTTGGAAACAAAAAAGCAGTGGATTTTTCTTGAAGTTAAAATGAAGAGCTACTAATTATATACAATCAAAAAAACCTCCAAACCCTGAAAAAACCCATAAACCAAGAAAGAACATAGTTGTGCCTTTGATAATTTTACTGGTAGTAATGTTCTGCCAGCATATTTGCAGCATAACAGAATATAACATCATAATGTGAAATAAAACATGCATACATGAAGACTTACCCTTTAGGTCCTAATCATTGTCAAAGGACATCTGTGTACTGACACAAAAGATTTCATTTTTTTAGAGGTTTCAAATTTTGTGTTGTTTATTAGGAAATTTGCCACTCCAAAGGATTCTTTAGAATGCATTTTTGTAAAAAGGAAAAGAGCAAGAATGGGTGACTGTGACAGTACCTTGTGTTAACTCTAGTGTTTAAATAGGCCTGTAGTGAGTTGGATCAGCTTCTGAGCAAGCAGTTGAACTGGTTTTATTAATTTTTTTTTTCTCCGAGCAAGTTTTCAGTTCAGTCAGCCAGCATGTCCAACTCATCACATTGCAGCATGTGAACATGGCTGTGAAAGGGAAGGGGGATACTGTCCCTGGGCAGTGGCAGAGCTCTTCATCAGACCAATTCATCTTTGATATAACTGCTCTGCTTTTTGACGTAGCCGCGTGGTTTGTTGTTTGGGTTTTTTTTTATGTTGGCTGCCTGACCTTGAGCCATTATTTGGTCAGATTAGTTTTTCTCATTATATGGGATAAAGTTTAGAAGGAGTGCTCTCATGTGCTCTCTCCTGCACGTGTGGGTGCTGCCTCTCCTCCAGCCCTGCATGTGGCTCCCCAGGTTAATGAGTAATAGCCTGGGAATGTTTGACATCGGGTGCTCTTGACCGCTGGCTTCAGCCTGTGTTTAGATTAAAACAACTTTGATGTTTAAAATCGGGAGCGATAGTAAAATGTAACCTTTTCTTTGGTTCATAAGCAACATCTAAAACCTTTTGGTTGCTAAATAATAATTTGTTAACTCTTGTAGCCTTAGTCCTGTGGAAATATTTCAAGAAAAGCCTGCTAAGATTTGCACTTCAACTGTGTGTCACTGTGAAGGCTCTTTGGTGTGCTGCCACAATATCAGCATTCCTATCTGTTGTGAATTGGGGCTACAGTTCTATGACAAGTTAAATTAATCCAAGTCAGCTGCTGTCTCCACCCCCTCCTGTCCTCTGATTAGTGATCTTTTGTGCTTGCACTCACCTGACCCTGAAGTGAGCTACTTCAGGGAGCTAAACCAAGGGATTAGATTTCTTTGTATTGTTTAGATCCCCAAGCCTGCCCTCCCAACAGAGTGGACGCTGCAAGTGAAGGAGCAGGAATAGTTGGCAGTGTGAGAGCTGATCAAGACACTTTCAGCTTGGATAGAAGCATTGCTACATCTGGTGAAGGGGCAAAATGCTTTCTGTGCATTAGAGCAGACAGGTGAGGAGACTGGCTTGCCCCTGGAGCAGAGGTTGCTTGGGTTGTGATGATGCATATTTCTGGGAAAGTCCATCCATGAAGGACGATGCAGAGTTGGATAATTTGGTGTCCTGGTACTGAAGAGCTGCATGCCCCGTGCTGTGCTGGATAGGTGTAGTGCTTGGCCAGGATGTTTCCTAGGGCACAAACTGCTGGTTTAGCAGTGGAGGTGCACTCTGTAGACTCTTTGGGGGAAGTGTGGGAGAGCTTAGAGCAGTGACTTAGAGCTTGGCTGTCATGTGGCTCTTGAGAGTCTGTTGGGGACACCAGTTGCAGTTAAGAGCTGGAGTCCCTGCATCCCTAGAGGCAACAACACATGTGTTGCTGAAGTTTCCCTCAAAACTGAGAACTACTTGACAGAATTATTTAAAAACTACCTGAACTGGAAGAGTGGCACCAGACTCACCTGTGGTATAAATAAGGTGAAAGAGGTGTGATAAGGGGTATGTGAATGTTTTAGGGCCAAGTCCGAAATCTTACCTGGTATATCAACATGTGTCCTCTTAAATGCTGGTGCCAGCTCTAATCTCAAATACCTACAGGTGGTTGGCACAGTTTCTGCATCTGAATGACAGAAAGAAAGATCTGGAGATACTTAATTATATGAGAACTCTCAAGTTCTGTTCAGAGTGATTAGGTGGTTACACCTGTGCACAGGAAAAGTATTTTCTGTTTTCTGTCCCTGTGTGAAAGCAGGGGGTCAGCATCCTCTAGTTCTCCTCTTTAAGGGATGGATTTCTGATACGTGGCTACTTTCTTGTGGTCGTAGGGACTTGCCCCACATCCAGACCTGTTTGTGAAAAAGTATTCCTTCAAATAGACTAATATGTGACCTTCTGAGAGGAGGATAAAACTAACTGCGAGAAATGCATCCGAATAGTGCTCTGTGGTGCTGGAATTTTTTTTGTGTTTTGTTGTTGTTTTTGTCAAAATTAAAAGGTGGTAAGTTCACACATCACAGTGTGCAAGTACTTTAAAATTGTTTAGTAATCCAGATCTTTCCCTTTCTGTGATCCTGGAAAATTTAAGGATATCCTTTGCATTTTTTAAAACTGGACATATCCTTTCAACCCCTGCTCCTGGCTGCACTTTAAGGGTATTTCCTTGCCAAGAGGTGGAGGAGGGAGGCTCTTTTGTAACTTACACCCACTGGGATCTTATCCATAGGAGGTAGTAGTATTTTAAAGGTAGCTGCATAGCTGAAACCTCTCGGTACACTGGAGATGTGTGTTTCGTTGGGTCAAAGATTCTGTCTCACATTTTGTAAATTACTTAATCTGAAATATTCCAGCCTGTTTTACAGATTCTTCACCCTGGAGGGAAGGGAGCCATAAGCCAGCAGTGTGCCCTAGCAGCATCCTGGTCTGCATTAATGGGAGAGGGAGGAAAGTGTTTATCACCCTTTAGTGGTCACTCATTACTCTAAATAGGCCCCCTGCCCCTAAGTACAGGAAAGGTATAAGGAGAAACCAGAGCAAGCTCAGTGGAGGGCTCTCAGCTTGGTCAGGGCTGGAGTACTTGCCCTTGAGGAGAGGCTGAGGGACTGGGACTTCTTCAGCCTGGGAAAGAGGTGGCTCCGGGGAGATCCAACAGCAGATCCTCAGCACCCACCATGGTGGGGAGCAGTTGTCAGGATGGTCTGTGCATGGCGGAAGTTGAAACGAGAGGTTCAGGCCGGATATAAGGAAACATTTTCTTACTCTGAGGACAGATCCACTCAGACCGGGTGGATCAGGTTGCCCAGAGAAATTGTGCAGTCTCTGTCCTTGGAGGTTTCCGAGACCTGACAAGATAAAATCCTGAATAAGCTGGTCTGAGCTCACAGCTGAGCCTGCTGTGAGCAGGAGATTGGTGTGAGACCTCTGAAGCTCCCCTTCAGAGCTGTGATCCTGAGTGGAGGTAACAGGAACTCCTGGAAACTAGGGATTGAATGGAATTAAAATTTGCTTTAGTTGGTTTAGGTTTTTGAGTAGGAAAGTAGAAAGAGTAGGTAGAATATCTGACTGAACTATGGAACCTGGAGGTTAGTTGCAAGAATCTGCAGCAGCAAAAAGTAGAGAAGCGCAGGACTCTCTTATATTTTTGTGTGTTTGTTTTGTTCTGGTGGGGGTGGGTTTTTTTGTTGTTTTGGGGGTTTTTTCCTCAAGAAAAGTAGGAATTTGAATTTGTGAAGTTGAAGTTATAGGCAAGACAGATTTTTTTTAGGTTTTGTAAATGAATGAGAAATATGTCTAAAAATGGGTTTGATTACCATGTATAATGTTAATGCTGTCCTCAAACTTGCAAATAAGTGCACTGTTGAAGTCAAGGAGCACAGTTACTGAAAACTTGTGATCCAGATATTTACTCAAGCTTTTGATTGCAAAATTGCATTTGCTTCCTGTTGATGTTTTCATCTCTTACCAGATTTAACTTGTCTTTAGTTGTGAATGAAATGTTACTTCAGTGTTTATTTACCACAGGATAGAAAACATTTTAAGAAAAAAAAATGCTTGCTCTTCTTTAACAAGAAGAAAAACAACACAGTCCTGTTATTAGCAAGTAAATGATAATCTATTAGGACATTGGGACTTCATTCTGATAAAAAAGTGTCCTTAAATCGCATTAATTTCAGAAACTGAGGTTTGGCACCCACAAAAGTATTCTTTAGTGGCTATAGTGTAGAACAAATCTTAGGAAGGTATTTTTTCCAAAATCCATGAGAAAGTTGTGCGAATCCTCAAGACTTTTCGTCCCATGTGAGCTTTTAACTTGTGGTATAATAAATAGGAGAACTCAACAAGGATATTTATCAAGCTTAATAATATTCTTTGCAGAACTATGGTCTTGAAACAGACAATATGAAGAACCTGGTTCTCAAGCTGCGAGGGTCATCCAACAATCTGCAAAATTACATCAGCAGCCATAGGAAGAGTTCAAATTACGATGGAAATACCTCTCGCAAGCCCCCCAATGAATTCCTTACTTCTGTCGTAGAGCTTATTGGTGCTGCTAAAGCCTTGCTTGCGTGGTTGGACAGGTAAGAATAAAATGGTTATATTTTAATTTGCTGCTCTTTGCAGGGCAATTCCTAGATGCTTGGGTGTAAAGATCTTGATGTCACTAACCCCTTTTTTTGGTGTTGCTAGATGTTCTCCAGTGGATAAACTTAACCTAGGGTATCTATTCTTGCACTTGCACTCTTGCTGAAGTGGTGTTTGTGTAAATGTTGTACTCAAAGTGGTATTTATAAAAGTAAGAGCGTTCCCTTTCAGGTCAGTTTCTCATACACATGGCTTTCCCACCTTCTAAATTACTTGTCATTGGCAGGTCCCTTCCTGAAAGATTTTTTAATATTCTGCTGAAATCATGGCCTTAGCTATGTGATTTGAAAACTGAGCAGTGGTTTATCCTTCTGCTGCTTCATTTTCTCTTTTTTTGTCTTATTTAATTGGTTTCTGCTTGGAAAGAGCCAGAGTTATTTTGTTACAGGTGCAGCAGGTCAGGTGCTGGCAGGGGTGCAGTCCATGATAACAGATGAACATAAATTCTCAAACTGCTTGCTAGCTTTCCTGAGAAGGAAAGTTAGGGGGATAACTGCACAGGGACCAGCAGGAAGGAACACTTTTATCCTTTATCCTGCTCTCAAGCAAGGAGTTGATCTGTGTCCAGGCCGTGATGTTAACAGTTTGTGCCTTGCACCTGGTCCTGCTCTCTCACTGTGTTGCTGGCAGCTCACCCTAAATTTTTTTCTGTAACTCACACTCAGCAAAATTGCCAGCTTGTCCATTTCCAAACCTATTATGGTTACTTCTCAATCCCTCTTCTAGGGGTTTGCAGCTGTTGGAAGCGTCAGAGGTAGGACTCTACCTGTAATGATTCTTCCCTAAGTCTCACTGCATCTCTGTGTGTAAAATGTGAAAATCCATTTGTCTTCTTTTAGAGAATTGTTTTTACCTGGTCCAGTGAGAAAGTTGGAGGTCTATTCACTGGTGAACCCAAGGGTGTGATTTTTACAACACCATATGATTTGATTTGAGCTTGCAAGTGAGAGAACTGCAGTTTGGCAAACTGACCATTTCTTCTGGTTCTGCTCTCTGAACTCGCTTTCCACAGGGCTAGACACTTCCCAGTTTTGGTGCAAGCTTGGAGCAGGACTGTGCAGTCAGGAATACTTACATTGTAAAACTATGCTCACGCTTGTGTCAGTGTCGGAGTTGCAGCACTTATTCTGATACGCTCTTCCTCACTGATAAGGTAGGATGGGAGAAGGCTGGTCCCTCCAATCTAAGGGGAATTTTCTCTTGTTGTAGGACCCCATTTACAGGTATTGCTGACTTTTCATCAATGAAGAACAGAATCATTCAACTCTGCTTGGACCTCACTACTACTGTTCAGAAGGTCAGCTGCTTTCTTTTCCTCTCTGCTTTCCAAAAGGGAAGGAAAGGAGGTGTTAGGGGAAGTAATGTGCTTGCTTTGTGCTGAGTGCTAATGAAAGGCAGTTCTGGGAATAACAGCTTACTTTTAACTTTGAATGTCTCTGAAGGTCAGTTTCAGTTGTCTGTATTTCTGAGTCGTGGGGATTTTTGTTCTTCCTCCTGGCCCTCAATTTAATTACCAATTTTGGTATTGCTGGCTGTATCTTAAGTGACTGCAGCTTAAAGGCTACTCATATTTTCTTGAGCTTTACTGGAAAGAGGGTTAGTCTTTGAAATAGTTGATCTGCATTTGAAGATTTTCACATTCTAAATAGCATGTGGAAAAACAGTTATCAGTGCTAACTCTAAACAAAAATATGGCTCCATTGGTTTTTATACCTATGCTTTTCAAAAAACGTCAGACTACTTCTCTGCCAATTTGATATGATCTATAATAAAATATGGGGTTGGTGCACATGAGAAAAAGCATTACTGGGGGAAGAACCAGCACTATTTTGTCCTGGGACAGTGTGCATATGTTAGAACAGTCTGAAGGAGTCCACTGATGTGGGAAAGAGATACAGCTGAAAAATCTTTAGGAGGGTTTTTAGACTTTTAAAAAGTATTTCTTATTAGGGTATAGACTATAGGAACAGGTGGTCAGTTCTAATAGTGAAGAAGAGGCCAGAGTGGCTCTTGTGGAACCAATGCTGCTCTGCATAATCATAAATGATGTATAAAAGTGAGTGAATAATAAAGCAAGGCAGGAATGCAAGAAGATTCTAGTTAACTTTGATGATAGCTGTACAGGTTCAAGGACAGGACTTCACTTAAAGTTCTGTGGCAAACTTTAAGGTTGAAATAATAAGCAATGTAAACAGAAATGAGTAGGAGCAGAAGGACATCGCAATACTGAACATTTTGGCTGCATGATGATAGGTGGCATTTGCTATTGATTTGTGTAGATGTATTTAGCAGAGAAAAGCAGGGGCAAGTCTTCCACAAACTTCTCCAACATGACTCCTTCTTAAGCTTATTAAAGTGCTTGGGAGTTTTCTCCTTGTAGATATTGTAAATCTTGTTTTATTATTTACGTGCTGTTTTAACTTTTTAATCTGAGAATATAATTCTCCAGTTCAGCACTTCTTGCAGAAAACAGTGATGACTTTTGTAGTTTGTTACGTGAACTTGTTTCGTTTCAAAGACTTTTATACCTGGGCTGTGTAAATAATGCCTTGTGTGCAGTCCTCTGCCCTTCAGGAATGCCATTGATAGCATATTTTTAAAAAAATCACTTTCCCTTCTATTTTTAACAGTATGCTTTAGAACCATTTTGATGCCTGGGACAGAGAAGTACCTGAGTCGGGGTTTATCACTGTAAGGCAAACACATCTGCCTGGCCTTCTGAGAATCTGATTTTATTTGTTCAGGGTTCTGCTTTTCTGGAAAAGTCGGCTGCTGTAATTGAATCCCACATTCTCTTAGTTTTCAAGGTTTATTATTGCATTCTACCAGGGCCAGAAAATAGTTGCTTAACAGTCCTTTTGAGCCCTGCTGGGTGAAACTAATCTGACTAATCCCTGCAGCATGAATAGCTCTGTTTCTATTTGAGATTAAAATGGAAGTTTTGCAGTGTTTCAGAGATGATTTGTTTCCATGTTTATTGGTTAATGTAGGGGTTTTGTTCTTGTTTTATTTTTAGGATTGCACTGTGGCTGACATGGAAGATAAAGTCCAGACTGTGGTAAGTTTATGTTTCTGTTGAAACTCAGCTATCTGCAATCACATTCATTTCGGTTGCTTCTATGCTGGCTGTACTGACAACAGCTTTTCAGTCCCACATGCACAAGCATATCATGTAAGGAAACATTATTATGGCTTGTTTTGTTAATATTCATTACTGTAGAGGAAATCATTGACATTTCAGCAGATGGATAAGTGTGTATAATAATGCAATAGCACAGAGTTAAGTATTCCTTAAAGTTTCATTACACAGCTATTTTTCCAAGAGAATTTAACCTCAAATTTTCAGGAGTGGAGTAGTACTGTAAAATGATCACAGGCTAAATAAACCAATTATGCCTGTGAAGTGCATTTAGTGCCTTAATAGGCAGACGTTCTGCCTTATTATGCTTCTTCATGTAAAAGAACTGCCCTGCCACAGGACTGAAGTTCTGGCTCTGTACTTAAGCTTGAGTTTCCAGGGTTGTTTGAAGCAGCCTTGTGACCAAATGCAGAGTGTAATGGAATGCTTTTTATATTTTGTAACAGTTAATCATCGCTTCCTGCTTTTGACATGAACCAGGCTGTGCTCTTTGATAAGGCCTTCCGGTAGCTCATAGATGCTTAGGAATTTAGTAGCACAATAACTAAAAATAATTTTGTTCATAAATAATGAGACCACGTAAAAGGGAGTTTTCTGCATCTTTCTTTTTCCATTTGTGCACACCCACACTGGAAGTAGGTATTGTTGTTTGGAATTCCCTTGTTTGAGCAGTTCCTCACATTCACACTTAAACATTGTTATGATTTATTTTATTGCTGCTCTATAAATCTGACGTAAAACGAAACAGAAAACGTCGGAGCTATTGTTTCCAGGGACCATTGTACTCCAAACCAATGTCTTCCTATGACATAGCTTCCCCCCCCCCCCACCAACGTC
>VZRV01005300.1:0-36847 GCA_013398115.1 Falcunculus frontatus | reverse complement strand
CCCCCGTAATTACGTGTGTCTACTTTGACTGAAGGATTCAAGCCCCTTGTGAAAGGTGACTTACCTTGCTGGTTCCCAAACTGTTTGTACCTAAGTACTGTTAGTACTGACTAGTACTGTGTACTAATCTTCTCTCTCCTCTCCTTTAAGCTTTTGTAACCTACTCTAAGTCTCAGCCTTGCTTCAGTTGATGTCAAGACAGACAACACAGTGGGACATAATGAAATTTGTGAGTGTAGAGAGGGCACAGATTTTTTTGACTGGTTTTTTTTTCCTTCTTTTTTTTTTCATGTTTAATTAGACATTCTGATAGTTACATGTTCTACAAGGCAAAGCCATTCTGCCTCCAACTTTACTGACACACTCGCCAAGGTCAGAATTAGCCGTTAGTTATAATGTTGGCTTAGGATCAGTTATGTTTTGGTCAGAAGGAAATATGAACCTTGCCTGTGTAAGCATTCCAGAAGAGGTCAGTTCAGAGGCACAGTGGAGAGAAGTACAGCAGAAGCACTTAAGTGCTGGATGTCCTACCTTATACTGTAGGTTTTGTGAAGATATGTTAATGGCCAGCACATCACTTTTTGTGACACATGGCCAGTTGTATTCTCATAGCAGAAATACAGAGAGACATGAAAAACTGTCAATTGTTCCCACAAGGAATCATCAAAATGTTTCAATATTTTAATGAGTTGTATTTTGGTTCAAGCAAACAAACCCTAAACCCATTTTTTTTCCTGTATTTTGTGTGTTTATTTTTTTAGACAGAGGATGTGTCAGCATCTGTTGGTGATGGTGAGGTGGCACTAATGGAAACAGGTTGTTGTACTGTGTTACAGTAAGGATGTAAACATGCTGTAGAATAGATCTGTGCAAATGAATCTTCTATTTTTGTGGTTTTGGAATTCATTTCCTTTGCATCTTTTGAAAACTGAAAGAGGAAGAAGCCAGGAGAGAATCTTCCTAACTGTTTTTTGTATGTTCTCATTGCAGGCCAAGACTTTAAATGGCATTTGTGATAAAGCCATCCGATCAACTACAGACCCACTGATGAGCCAGTGTGCGTGTCTGGAGGAGGTCCATTTAACCAACATTAAACCTGGGGAAGGCCTGGTAAGAAGCAATTCTGGAGTGTCCTGATGTTCCCAGTGTTTAATAGGTAGCCCTGTGAGCCAGTGCAAGTGTGTGTTTATAATAGGCGTTTCAAAACATATAATAACCTGTGGGGAAAAGAAAGAGGCATGAGGAGGAAACCTAAAGGTCAGTTGTCAGGTGGAGTGGCTGCCAGGGACAGATATGCACATTAATAGGTTTGATCCCAAATGTAATTTCTGATTTTAAATTGTTGAAAGTTTGTGTGTTAACCAGGATATTGGAGAATGTATAAATGCTTGTGAAGCTAGTAGTTTCATTTCTTCAGGTTACTATAACCACTTTTTTTTTCTAGGGGGTTGGGAGAGGGAGAAGGTAATGAGAAATGATGTTTGTGTTTTAAAAGATGCCTCTTTATTTGTGTTTATAGCAGGATTGACATGAATATGAGAATTTTGGGGGTTTGCTGTTAACAGGAAAATGAGAATTTTTAAGATGTTTGGTGGCCGTGTCACATTACTGACTGTTGTTCATTCAGTGAATTCTGCTTAGCTGAGTGCTGGTTGTGAGAAACCTAATTTGAAATCTTGGTGGATTTTCTGCCTAGGGAACAGATATGTTAGAATGTGTTGGAGGGAGGGTATTCACCCCTAGCCCTGAAGGCAGGAGAGATGAACATTTTTAGTGAAAGCTGCACAGTCTCACTGTGCTATATAGTTTTACCTAGACCAGTGGATTTGACTGAATCAGTCATGCGTTCTTGAAATTATGGGAACCTCTTTGTTAATGCACAAGCTACATCGAAGCAGAGTCAGTCTAGCTTGGCCTAAGTAAGAAACGAGGAGGTGGGTGCACACAGTTGGATACTGACGGGAAAACAGACAGGGAATTGGCTGGAGAGAAAGGGTCAAAAAGATCATCTGTTTTTCCACCTGCTTTTAAAGCAAGCGTGGTAACTTCAGGCAGCTAAGCTGTTTTCAGCTCCTGAGTAACATCCAGTTCTGTACTTCCCAGTGTGTTTCTAACAACAGATATAGAACAGAAAAGCAGATAACGTATTTGTTTATAAATGATGACACCAATGTGCTGGTCATCTCTTGTGGGAAAATCTATGTAATTATTAGTTAATAGTCTGTTTGTGATTTTTAATTTGGTGCTCTTATAGTCAACACACACTTCATCTAGTTTGTCCTTGTATTCACACTCAGCATTAACATACAAAGCCACAAATACTCTGCTGGAGCTTTTAGTGCTTATGTAAGCATTGTGGTTATGAGGCAGCCTGTATATTGACGTTCCAAGAGAAGCTGTAAAAGAAGGTGTCAGCAATACTTGTAGCCCACCTGTGTGAGTCTGCTCTGTATGGAGACAACTGGTGGCCACCTAGTAAAACCTGTAATTCTCTAGTGCAGGCTGGGTAGTTTGGGAAATAAAGTTCAGTTCAAGGCCAAAGACCAACAAGGCAGCAAAACCAGCAATGTTTGGTATTACCAACCAGCCAGTGTTTCTAAGTCTCATTTCATATGCTAGGTGTTTTAAGTCATTATAAATATTATAATTAATTACACTAAAAGTGATCTGTGAAGAAGTTTAGCGTGTTATAATATTAGACCACACACTTTTCTAGGGAGAACATATGAATTTTTAACTGGTTTTAATAATGTTTTGAGTCTGTTGCCAGCAGTGCAATCAGATAAGTTATGTGGTTTGTTTTGCCTTTAAACTTGTTTTTTATTTTTTCCTTATATTCAGGGAATGTACATCAAATCAACTTATGATGGCTTGCATGTAATTACTGGAACTACCGAAAATGTAAGTGAAGTAAATGTAGATTAACTCAGACAGTAGCTTTGATTGACTTAGTTTGACTTACTACTTTTTGTTGTTTTAGATATGACTTGCATGGTATTACCTGCTTTAAATACTGTGTGATGCATCATTTGTTTATCCACAGTCTGTAAATATTTTGTGCCTGCATGTTTCACTGTTAGTCTGATTAAACCGGTTTCTGCAAGTACACTGAATTAGTTCAAATGCTTGGCATTAAAGTAATTGCTTTAATAAGTTACTGTATCTGCTGTTCTAAGCCCTTATGGTATCTTGCTTAACAAAGTCTTGGATGTATTTGCTCTCCACTGGCAAAGGCAATCTCCCCTAATGGGAACATTTGGGTGGTGGTGTGCTAAATTCAGTAATGAGTAATGAAATCAATGAGCTGTCCTGTGCCAAAATTACCTTGCAGATTAAAAAGACTATGAACAAGTAAGACTTCGGGAGTGGTCAGCTGGAAGGAAATAGTTGGCAAGACAGGCAACTAGTTTTTACTGCAGGTGGTTGCTTGTTTTATTTGTACACTATGAGTCCTTTGTAGCTGAGAGTTTATTGAAGGCTTTTAGGCAGCCCTTGAAGGAGTGGACCTCTAGCCAGCAGCTGAGGCTGGCAGGTGATGCTGTGGTGTTTTCAAACAGGCTTCTGTACAGGAGCAGTGACTGAAAGAAAAAAGAGCAGAGAAACTTGGCTTTCGCAGCAATGCCTTTTTTTTTTGTGTGTGTGTGAATAGGAAAGAACCAGTGGTTCTAGTTGTTCCCCTGCTGGGTCCAGGGACCAGTCAGGAGAGGGTGGAAATCTGTGCTTGCAGTTCAGAGTGCAGAGTGAAAGCTGCTATAGTTTTTATGCTCTTGTCCTGGCACAACTCTGTATAGGATTTGCCACAGAGACCAAGTCTACTTTTGCAGCAATTTTAACATCTGATAAATGTGAAAGAATATAATGTTGACTGCTGACAACCTGCTTCTGCATGTAGGCCTTATTTTGGGTCTATATTCCTTCTGTAGCTTTGAGTGTTGACCTAAGTGTCTGCTTTTTGTTATCAACACTGGTTCTTCCTTTGGGGAAGCTTCTTCCTTTGGAGCAACAGAACTTGACAAGTGACTGAGAGATCTGGAAACAACTGATGCCTTTATGGTGGTGTTGTATCATTTAGATGACCCAGGCTGGATCTTAGCTCAATTTTCTTTTTTCTTGTTAGATTTGGAACGGTATTTTAGTAGCTATCCCAAGGGGATGGTGTATGGGAATGCAATGGAATTGCACCCCTAAATTGACCGTACCGAACAATGGAAGAACTGGGGAAGTCCATTTGGTATGAGTCAGCCAAGAGGATTCCTGAGTTATGCCATCCTACTTTGCATGTCATGTTGGTCTAGAACTAAACTTCACACTTTCCTCTGTTCTCACAATGTGATCCCAGTGTCTGTGCTGTGACTGACCTGTCACTTGCTGCAGGAGTTCTTTGTGCAAGGGTCCCCCGCCCTCCCTCAGACAAGCTGTTGGCCACCCAAAGGACAGCTTGAAATGAGCTTCATTTTTCACAAACTTGACTCTGGCCCAGCATTTTTTCGTGGTCTTGGTTGACTCCTGTATATGCAGCTTTCCACAGAGGCATTTCCTCTCAGAGGAAGCAAGAAGACAATGAAGAAACGGGGTTACTCATGATAGCTGGAGCCTCCCACAAATTCCCCATGTTTTCTTCCTTTGTTGTACTGTTTATTCTTACTGTTCTTTCTCATAACAAAGTTACTTGAGGTCTAAAGGTGTGATGAGGTGGAGAAGGGAGTCCTTAATCCCAGTGCTTAGTTCTGGAGTCACTGGGAAGAGCTGGCCTGCTGCCTGGTGGTTACTCACGGGGTGGAGGGAATGGGAGGAGTTGCTGTCCTGTGACCAGGGTGCAGCGTGTACCAAGGTAGCATGTCTGTGTGCTTTGGGTGTTGTCAAGGCTGGTGGGAGTTGGTGTGTTATAGCAGTGAGAGTGTTTTTAATAACTGCAGCAAAGGCTGGTGCACTGCACCAGCTGTTGATAAATGTAAATGCTGACATATTTATCCGTTCCTTGCTGATGGCTCCCCAGTGCTTAGCTTTTGTTCCAAAAAAATTGTATTTTAAAGTCTATTATTATTAGATAGGTATTTGAAAAATACTTGTCTATATACATTTGACTTGTGCAAACGTGTATTTTTATCTGCTGACCTTGGTGATTCAGGCAGGCAGTTTCACATTGAAGTCAGAAGCTTTTATTTACATTGGAAAACAAAAAGGGACAGTGCAATGGATCTATCTTGTGGATTGGAGGGGTTTTGGTCCTTTGTTCTGTACATTCGAAGTCTTAATGTATTTTTGTAAATAAGTATACATTTATTTGAAAGCTGTTTAAGATGGTTGTTGTTTTAGGGCAGAAATCCTCTTCAGTCCTCTTCCATTATTGTCTAAAACTGTAGTACAAACTGGAGGGGAAAGGAGAGTGGAGACTGTCCCATGACTTAAGTACAATTTGACCTGTAATAGATGGAGGCTATGCCTTCTCCCTTCCCCTTTAGTTCCCCCAGTATAAAAATAAATAATGAAATTAATTCATTTACATTTCTCAAGTCATCAGCAGATGTGAAAATTATCTATAGTGAAGAGTATCGCTGATGCAACCTTTGACTTAGGTTGGTGGGGGTTGTTATGTCAGGGAGGGAGACCTGCTGCAGCACATGACTCTTGTTTTCCTCTTTGTAGTCCCCTGCTGATCGCTCTCAGAAGATTCATGCTGGTGATGAAGTGATCCAGGTTAACCAGCAAACTGTGGTGAGTAACTTGCAGCAGTACAGACCTTCCCTTATGCTTGCTCTGCACCACAGGTGCTGAATGGATGGGATCAGGAGGTGGTTCTGGTGTTTGCCTGGTGAAATGTCTGAGGCTTTTTTAGCATTTTGTTTTCAAGACAAATTTTATTCTTTGCAATATTGTGATTAAATATACCGTATTTCATGTTTAAATGCTTTATGCGTCATATTAAAATAGTTCATGTTGCATTTAAAACCTGTTTTAAAATGCTTTGTTACAATCCACTGAAATGCAAATAAAGAGCTTTAAAAAGCCCCCCAGTCATTTGCAAATGATTGTCCATTCATTTGCGTCTGGGTACTTGGATGTAACAATCACATTTTTGCTTAGCACAAGTAAGCAATGCCTTCCAGTGTGAGAAAGAAATATGACAAAAGTCTGTTCACTGTGAATCCCTGTGTTAGTCAATTTGAGCATACCCATGCGTCCTTCTAGGACTGGAACTGAGATATAAAGACTGCTGCTTAATATCTCAGTAATGAGTTTACAGCTTAAGTGGAGAACTTTCTTGGAAAGAAAATGAAGAACCTTGCAAAAAACAAGCTTTCCAATTTTTTCCTTAATTCTTAAAATGGCTTTTTTGGATCTCTTATCTCTTCTAGGTTCATATTAAAACAAACAGTTTGACTTGGGAGATTTGGGTTTTTCTGTTTTGTTTGCTTTCAGAAAAGAAATGCTAAATAAAAGATGTCTTTATTCTCTTCCAGGTTGGATGGCAACTAAAAAATCTGGTGGCAAAGTTGCGAGAGAATCCTGCTGGAGTTAGGCTGCTGCTTAAGAAACGTCCTACTGGCTCTTTTCATTTCACTCCTGCTCCACTGAAGAATCTGCGCTGGAAACCGCCCTTGGTGCAGGTGAGAGCCTGCTAGCTCCACTCTCATCTCAGGATGGGAGTGCTTTGGTTGCATCTTGAACAAATAGAAATCCCGTAAATGCTCCAAAGTACTCATGTTTGAGTATAGGTCACGGCAGGTTAGGTGAAGTGGCTGTCCTCCTATGGTTCCTAGATAAAAGGGAAAATGTTCTTCTCTTTTTCTTTTTTTTTTTTCCTTGCAACCAGATAATGCCCTCTTGGTATACAAAGGGACTAGGTGTGCTGAACATTTTAATCGGTCTGTGTGCCACTGGGAGAACTTATCTGAGGCAAAATTGCTGATACGTATGGAATTAATCAGCATGGAGCAATACATAAATGCTTTCTCTATTACAGTAATATGTCTGAAATAACTTACATTATTCCATATATTTGTCCTCTTTTTAGTCTGGTGAAGAGTGGAAAAGAGTGCTTTTTTCAAGAAATTATTTAAACTACTTGTTTAAATAAGATTTTATTGTTCGACAATTCACAGATTGGGTGCTGAGCAGAGAAAGTGATGTCAGTAATTCTTAAATAACCATGTTGAGAAATGGCTTGTTGTATTAGAAAGCTTAGGGCTTAATGCTTGCAAGAGGAAACAACCTAACTGAATTTAAACTAATTACCTGAAATTAATAAAACCAGGGAGAGTTTCCTTTCCTTCTCCCTATGTAGGGAGATACAGGTCTCTCTACAGCCATGGGGGTAATTTAAACCTCTGAAATGCTGGTGGCTATCAGAAGTCTCCATGAAGGCAGATTTCTCTCAAACTGGGTAGAAGATGTGTACTTGATTACTTGTTCATCCTTCCTTTCACCAGTGCCTGTGTCCTGTTTTTGTGGCATCATGCCTGGCATGTACTGCCAGGGTGAAAGACTGGGGTGGGCTGGCTTATAGGCTGTGCCCAGCAGTGGGCACTCCTCCTTGGGGGAGGGAGTGATTGGAGAAGCCTTTTTACAGTTCTGGGTTTCACCATAGTGACCAGTAAAAGGCAGAAGCTTGTGCAGGAGTGCTATTAACTAAGTGGACAGGCCCTTGACAAAAAGAGGAGAGGGCAGTTCTCTTGCCTGATGAAGGTGAAAGGGTCTTTGAAACCTTTTCTCTCCTAGAGGCAGACAGGAGCCTGGAAAGATGCTGAGACTATATAGAAGTGAGCTGCAAAGATGAGCAAAGCCAAATCTATTCTTAATTTGCTTCCCTGGCCCTAGTTATATCCATTCATCCAATTTATGGTGAATTTTACTATGTTCCTGTCTATGCCCCAGGCACTGGACTGTAGGGAATAAAGGTGGCATATGCCAGCTTCACAAGACTTGAAAATCATATCTGTGTTTAACAAATTGCATTATTTTAATGCATCTAAAAATAGAAGAGGGGGTTTTGTCTGAGTTGCTTTTTTTGTCTGTGGAATTTACTGGAAAAAAAGAACTGGAAAGAGCAAAATATTCTTGAGCAATGCATTACCCATGATAGGACTTCTGTAGGAGGGCCTGTAAAGCTAGCCAAAACTGGGGGTGGAGGAAAATGTAGATTCTAAGAGTTTTTAAAGTGCTCATACATCACAGAGATAGTAATTCACTAGGGGGATGAAAATGGTACTATTGATTATTAAATTATTTTTTCGTGAATGTTAAACGAATGCTCAGATGTTTGATAGCTGTCTAACGTTTCAGACCAGTCCTCCACCAGCTTCAACTCAGACTCCAGAAAGCACCGTGGATACCTCACTGAAGAAAGAGAAGCCGGCCATTTTGGATCTGTACATACCCCCTCCACCAGCTGTTCCATATTCTCCTCGGTATGCAAACAGAAGTGCACTACTGAACAAAAACCTCCTTCATTGCACTTGATTCTGAGCTGGCTTGCTGTTAGAGCTCTGCGCAGATTAGCTTGAGGAAGCTGCAAATCTCAGACTTTTTTGTAGCTGCCTAAATTAATTTGATTGCTTAAACTTATGCTTAAATGCATGTGCTACCAGGATTCTAACAGATTTTATTACTAGATTATTGTGTGCCACACAGATCAGAGTTGTTCCCAGAACATGAACCAATGTCATCTCTGGTTTTGTTGTGGAGTTATGTTTATAGTACTGTTTAAATCCAACTGCTCACAGCAAGAAGTAATTTTTGTCCCTAGCATTTTTCACTGTTGGATTTTTTTTTTTTTAGCAAATTGAGTAACTGTTGTGGGAGTTAGGATAGAAAAGAATGTCACGTTAAATAGTGCCTATCACGTTAAATTTTTAAACTTGGAAGTTGTTTAAAACAAACATGTTCCCACTAAAGGGAAGGGAGAGTCAATACATCAACTTTTATTTTTTTGTCCTGTAGTGTTAGCTATAAAAATGCAGACCTGTGTACACAGTGGGAGAGGGAGGGGTGTGTATGGTAAGGCTGACTGTTGTTTGTTCTCAAGTCCATGTTGACTCATGCCAGAATCCTGCCAGCTGATCTGGGAATGTGACAGAAAAAAGAGCTTTCAGGCAAGACGTGAAAGGCAGGCATGCTTCTGGCCTTCCCCAACACTTTAGGTTATGTGTAGAGAGCCCAGCATGGAAACTCTGGCCTTTTGCTGCAGGCCTTGTGGGAAGGCACTTTTCTCCTGTCATGTAAGGGCTGCTACAGAGACAGAGGTTGTATTACTGCAGTCTTTGGGGCAGGACTGGGAAGGGGTGGGGGGCTTTCCAAGGTAGGGTTACTTTACTGAAGTTGGACCCACCTTGACCTGCTCTCTCTGTGCTTTTATGGTTACACATGCCTAGTTCTTATTAAATAAAAAACAAATCCTCAAATCTTTTGTCATAATAACAAGCATATAGATTTAATAGATGAATGCCTTAGTCTTTTCTTCAAATCAATAAATTTCAAGCACATTTGTGAATTGCATCATGTGCTCAATTTTTTTTTCTTTCTTAACAAGACACAAAATTATATCAAGCTTCAGATGCCTTTAGACCTCAATCCCTGTTGAAAAGGAAGGAAATCACAATACAAGCTGTAAAACTTGCCCTGGATAATGTGTGGAAAGGGAGAAACATCTTGACTTTGACTTTTAAAGAAAGCAAATGTGAGAAGCTGTGGCAGGCAGGAAGAGGAGAAAGGGCAATTATTTTGGCTTCTGTTTGGCCATTTATTTTGACCTCCGCATCTTTTGCTTTTCTCTTGAAACTGTGGTGCATTTGAGTGATGGTGTTTTTTTTTTTCCCCTGAATCATGCTGTTTTCTTCCCTTCCTGGCGTGGATCTCCTCAGGTCCACACTGGGAGGCAGAGAGCAGTGTTTGGTTTCCCTGCCCATGGCACAGTCTCCACATGGTGGTGGTGTAGGAGAGCTCTCCATGTACATACATTTGTGGTGTAACACTTGAGTGCAATTTTTGCTCTCTCTACATCTCAATAAATAGCTCCTTCCTATTCACTGAGTTGCAGCATTGTTCTTGCTGGAGAGCTGGACAAGTGGGATGTGCCAGCCAGGGGCTGCTGTGAATACTGGGCTATATGTGTGCTTAGACAGTCAGCTATGTGTTTTTATACCTGACTTGACTAATGGTTGCTTCAAGCAATAAGACTGCAACATGTACAGGGAAGGGGAAAAAACTCCAGGCAAATCTTAACTTGAAGGGTAGTTTCTCTTCCAAAAGTACTTGCAGAATTTAATCAAAGTTGTACATATATATATATATATATACATGCACACACTATGAATCTGTGACTGAAACTCCTGAGGAGGGAGAGAGAAGGTGGTAAATATTCAATGACAGTTATTGGACGCCTACAATGGAAAGTCCCTCAGATGGAAGTGATAGGTGTTACAATTACACAGAGATGGATAAATTTATGTAGCACTCCCCAGTCACAACCGTGTACCGAGCAGGCAGTGAATCAGGGGCTTTGGTGCCCTCAGGACAGAAGGGTCTCATTTATCAAAATCTTTTGCAGGAGTGGAGCCTCCAATTTCTCTGTGTGTTAAATTACTGGCTCGTTAAGACTGAATTAGCATGAAGGGGGTAGCTTTCTTTTCTCCTTGTTAACTATAATGAAGTCTTCTATCACCTGACTTGTTTGGGGCTTTTTTCCAGCTTGTTTGCAGCACAATGCCCGCTGTCACGAGCATGTCTGGGTGCTACAAGTATCTTTCAAACCTACTCATGTCTGTAGCCTTAAACCCTTTTAAGCCACTACCTGAAGTGCTATGTCTTTTCAGAGATGAAAAGGGGAGTTTTGTGTATGGAGGAGGCAGCAAACGCAGTCAGCCACTACCTGGGTCCAAGGGTGCCGAGTCTCCCAATTCTTTTCTGGATCAAGAGAGCCGAAGGCGAAGGTTTACTATTGCCGATTCAGATCAGTTGCCTGGGTATCCCATGGAAGTAAATATCCTACCAGCTAAGATGAGAGAAAAAACACAGTCCTATGGTGAGTTCATTACTCTCTTGTTAACAATGTTGTGATAAGGGCTTTGGTCAGTCTGAAATGATTTGTCTTAGAAAACTGCTCGTCAGACTATTAATGCCTAATGAGGGCATTCTGTGCAAATTGTGAATGTGAATGAAATTGTACATCTGAAACAATTTCTCTTAAACATTGTTATTTCTTTAATGAGTATTATTCAGCTGGGCTCTGCTGCTACAGAAAGCCATTTCCATGTGTGTTTTGGTTATAACATTATGTCCACTCCTGCTCTAAATGAGCAAGAGGGCGGCTGTTCAGTCTCAGCACATTGATATGCCACCAGTGAAAGTATCTTCAAATACTCCTTTTTTCTGCAATTTGAACTCCTTATTGCTTATCTCTCCCTTTGTTTAACTGGGAAAAGTAAAAATTTAAAAATTGGTTTCCTAAACTTTATGTAATTCCTCATAACCTCCTATGTTATCTCTAGGAAAACCTCGTCCTTTGTCGATGCCTGCTGATGGAAGCTGGATAGGAGCTGCAGAACCCTTCTCTAGGCCACGAGGATCAGGGAGAAAAGGCAAGGTTTTAGGTTTTATTCCTCATTCTATTCTCTTCCTCTCCAAAATTTCCTTGGGGTGAACTGCATGAAAGTGTTTAAATTAGGAATGGAGGGTTATGGTTTGCATATTGCTGAACTGATGCAAGGTGACCATTGTTGGGTTTAGCAGGAATGCCAGGTGGTAATTGTGAAATTTGTGAGTCTGTTCAGTGATGGGACTCAAACCTTCTGTCTCAGACTTGAAGTGAGCATTAGAAGTTAGCAAGAATGACTACAGCAGATCTGTACTTGTGACTTTATAACACAGGTTTATCATTTTGCTTTTGCACACAGCCATTTTCCTTTCTTCTGCATTTAATATTGATTGTGAAACTACTTTTTTGCTAAGTCTTTTTGTTTAGCTTACTGTGGAGGCTGTTGTAGAAGCAAGCATTTTGAATTTTGTTCTCAAAATGTAAAATGTAGGGCCTTTTAGGAGCTGCTTTTTACTGCTACTGCTGTTAGAAAGCAACATATTTTGCGGGCATCACTGAATGCAAGAGAGACAGAAGCTCATAACATTGGGTGTTCGGTTGGATGGCTTTTTTTACCTCCCACACTCTCCTCTTCCCACCCTCTTTTGCACCTGAAAGACTGTTTGAGTTCTGTTAGAGGGGGAAATAAGGATGACTAGTTTATTCTTGGAATCAGTTATGAAAGCTAATGTCTAATTCTAGGTAAAATCAAAGCTGGATTCTATTATTTTCATGCAAAAACAGCAGTTGATAACAAGAAGCATCAACCTGGAGGGATATTAGAAGCGAGCTAAGTAACGAGTCTTAACAGAGAGATCACCAGGTGGCAGGGCTGGTTTTTGTGTGTACGGTTTTTTGTTTGGTTTGGCTTTTGGGTTTGTGTTGTCTTTTTTAAAACTTGAAATGTACCTAAGTGCTGCAGGCTTGTATTTAAGCTGTATTGGATCAGAACCAAAGGCCTGCCTAATCCAGTAGGATGTCTTTAACAGCAGCTGCCTTGGTCTGGTATCTAAGGAAGAGTAAAAACAAAGAAAGCATTACGAATCACTGGTCAAAATCAGGGAGGGAAGTGCTTACATCTTCACCTGCAAAATTAATTTCTCTTGTCCAGAGTAATTTGTAGCTTTTAATTTACTCATGAGTAGCACTGAGAAGGATATGGATTCAACTCTGGTCTCTTCAGCATTTTGAATAACACATTAGAAGAAGGTTTGTTACATCTCACCCATGATAATGATTTGCACGAAGGTAGTCTGTACCAGCATTTTTGGTGTGTGTGAATTTGGAATATAGCAGTCAAACGGTATCTTCTGTGTATGGATTTATTTTGTTATTTGTGTTACTTAAAAAACATTAAAGATGTAAAAAACCATGAATCTATTGACAGCTGCTTATGTCCAGATGTTTTATGAACAAAAACCCAGATCTAGGTATTTGAAGTGTAACCAGAATATTTCTATAAAAATAGAAAATGTTAGTGAAGGGTTTTGAAGTCAGCAATAATTGGTTTTCCTCCTGTTTGTGCAGGTGAAGATGTCCTCTGCAGGTACTTCAGCAACGAAAGGATACCCCCAATCATTGAGGAAAGCCCCTCCACGCAGCACCCCCTCTCCAGGCCAGTGTCTGACAAGCACTTAGTGAGGGGAACGGATTATATTCGAGGTAGCAGGTGTTTTATGAATACAGACCTCCACAACAGTGCAACAATTCCTTTTCAAGAGGAAAGTGCTAAAAAATCATCGGTTACATCGTCCAGAAAATCCTCCTCGGCAGAGCCCTCGCTGCTGGTCAATTGGATGACGAGACTGAAATTGTTGACTCAATGACTTGTCCCCAGTGCTGTTACCAAGTGCCTTTGCTCGTTGGTCAGACTTCTCTGCTTTTAACTGACACACAGTGACTAATGCGGTATTCTTTTCCTGGGGAATCTTACACTTTTGCCTTTCTGTTTGTCATTTTTGATGGATCAGAGGGTTTCGTAGTGCAAGGAGGGAAGAAAGATAAAGATCAAGTTCCTCTTCCTGGCCGAAAACAGAAGGCATTTATTCCCGTGGAGATGAGTAAAATTTCAGTGAGGTAGAGGCCACACGTGACCCGAAATATGCATAATGACTCAGAGGAAAGCATTGCATTACTGTGAAGTCCAGTGGCACTTTAGCTGTCTGAATGCTCAGAGGCTGGTGCCACTGGCTGGGTGTCAGAGTATGCAGAGCTCACAGAAGTTGTCACTCTCTTGACCAGAAAAATAAGCAGGGAAACAGCAGTTTCGTGCAACTTAATGATGCTGTTTCGAGTACTGCATGAGATCAACCTTGTGAGGAAGAAGCAGTAGTGTTACTGTTCTTTCTCTGATATCCAGAGTTCCTATGAAGTCTTAGGAAGAGAGTTCTCTTATTCAGAGATTTTAGGAAGTTGGACTAATTTAATTATAAATCAATCCGACCTTATATATGATCTATTTTATTGAAATCGCAGTACAAATAAAGAGCACTGAACCAGTGCAGTGCTCATCTGTAAAGGTATATGGATTGCTACAACATGCCAAGGAAATGCATCTGTAGAGGTGGTAAAAGAATATATCTATTTTCCTTAATTGTTTAAGAATGACTTGCTGTTAACCAAAGTAACCTTTTAAAGGCAGTCCTGTTGGACTCATAAGAACTTTTTCAGTGGTTCAGTTTTTGAATGATGTGTTGTTTTTATGAAAAATATGTGCTATCGTACACTACAATTGTAAGACATCTTGCTATTTTCTATATAGCTCTAATTTTTACCCCTCCAGAATTTTAAAGTAGCGTTGGGTATTTTGGGAGGAAAATAAAACTTGTTTAACAAAAGAGGAGGATATTAAAGAGGTATTGTTTAAGAAGGAATGTATATAATATTGTTAGTATGCAAACAGTCGTGTTTAAAGTTATTTAAATGTTAAATATAGTTGTATATATTTTTACATTTAAACAGATAGAGTTTGTACCTTCCTGTATTGAAGTATTGGGCACAGCTTAGTCAAAAGAAAAGAAGATTTTTGTATTACCTTCTAATTATAAGACTAACTATTTTTGTTGATGATACATTGCCAGCAACTTTTACTCCTTTGGTCTTGCTGAGAAGAAGGATTTATATTTAATAACTGGTGGGGCAAGGGGGAAGTTAAATGGTAGTTTACCCTTAGGACTGGGGCAGGAATCCTGTGTGATAACAGGTTTGTTAAAAACACACTCTAATTCTGTCTGTGAAGATGTGACCATTCTGCTGCAACGAGCTTATGAAGTTGTGCTATACCCCTGCAGAGAGGGACAGGCTGTTTAATTCACTTCTCAATTAATTATGTTTGATTGTGACTCACTGATGACTGGGGGGGTCTGGTTTGGACCTTTCTGATCAAAGCAGGTCTGTCTTGTGTCTGTCTTGTGCCACTCTCCTCCACTCCCCGAGATGGCCGTCTGTACTAGAGACATGACCAGAACTACTGCCCTGCAGTTGAACCCTGCTACAGTTTGGTCCTGCCTCCAAAACAGTGCTGTGTTGTAGGCTCTGTGGTGTAGTATAGTCCAGCTTCCAAAAGGCTGAACTGTTCTAAAGATGTTGTCTAAACAAGACTTTTAAAATGGAAATGTTGCTCATCTTCAATGTTGTGTTTTCTGTACTTTAAAACTTAATGGGGGCCATCAGGCTTAACTTCTTATTGTGTACAATGAATACAGAGGATGCTCTACAGTTTAGGGGTTAAAAAAAGTCCCACAGATCTAGGAATAAACCACAGCTGATATCTTTCTGGCTTAACCTGAGAAAAATTCTGCTATTATGCAAAAACTTGGCTCATCTCTTGATGCTGAAGGCACATGTATCTGTCCTATCAAAAACTATATCTAGGTTGACTTCCCTAATGAGTACAACGTACATTTCCAGGTATCCTGCCATGGTACAGTACTCCACAATACTCTGAATATTCTGTCATGGGGGCAAAACAACACAGTTAATTGGAAAAGATCATAAATCCCACAAAAATGGAAAAGAATATTTAGTACTTGTGCATATATGTATAGTGAGGAATGTGCACTTTTGAGATGTTGAGCAGGCTTCTGTTATAGACTGCAGAATATGTGAAAGTCAATACCTTTAGTTTCTCTTACATAACCATTGCAACAAAATTTTATTTTGGATGGTAATGTGTGAGAGGAAATAAAACATAAAAATAAATACTAATGGCTTGTAGAGACAGAGTGCAAGGCGATTCTCCAAGCAATGTGTTTCCTCTTGTATTATGGACAGTTAAATTAATCACTGTTTGAATTCTGTCAGACCAACAGAGGTGGACACAGTATGGAGAGTATTATACTAATTTTGTGCTAATCAATGAGCCAATAACCTTTTTTTCCTTTTAAGCGGGGCTTGTTTTAAAAATGATATGCTCCATACTCTTGGTGCTCATTGAATGGAAAGGGGAGAAAATAAAAGCCCAAAACTTAACCAAACCAGGAAACAGATGGTGAAGACTAGTTTTATAGTTGGAGGGGATAAAGAGTTTTCTTCTTGCATAAATGTTTCTTTTGTCCAAATCTTACATCCTGTTTTATTACATTGCAGCCGGTAGTCTTCACAAATTGCTCTGTACCTGCAATCACATCCTGAACAGACCAAGTTAAACTCCTCATCAGGCTTTAACTTAGATCTTGATGAATTCAGCTCAAATCTTTTTTTTGCAGGTTTTACTTCCCTAGGAGCTTTCCTGCATTCATCATTCAATTTTTGGAATATCTTACACATGATCTGGGCAGCAAGGCTTTTATGTGCACGCATTCTCAGAAATGCCTTTGCCAGCAGGATTGGTATCTCAGAGGAGTGTGAATGTTGGCTTCTGCTTGTGTTTTCTGCACTTAAGTATTCTTCCCCCAATTTCCACCGTACATCCTAGTGCACAATTTCAAAGCGTGAGATAGAAATGCTCGTGGACAATTGGAATGAAGTGTTGTGGTCTTTGGAGAAACTTTTGTCCTGCTGTGCAACTCCGGCTTCTCTCTTCTCTGTAGCCTGAGCTTTACTTTGCACTTGCTGTGGTTATGGAGCACATGCTCTTTGTGGCCATCACACAGGAATGCTTTCGTCTCCTTCCAGGCTGTAAGGATTTTATAGTGAACAAGAGCTCTTGAGGAAGCCGCTGACTTAACTCAGCATATTCTGTGATTCACTTAAAATGTAGAAAGAGCATTCCAAAAAAACTCACTTTGGAGAATGAAAAAAGAGGGGCCAGGCTAAGCTAAATGCATGGGTCTGTGTTGTGTTGGATGCTGCTTCAGCTGTGTGGCAGTAACTCTGCAAAGAAAACACCCCATACAACTACAGCATGCACATTTGTTTCTACCGCTACATTTGTATGATGCTGGAATATGAAACAAGGGCAGTCTTCTAAAGTGGTTATATATAGTTCCACACACCACACTTGAGCTGTAAGATGTATGACAAAAGCAGTCAAGAGCTGCTGTCAGTATGTTATTTCACCAGATTCTGCTGCCTGTGCTGCTGCTGCATCAGTTTAAAATAGTAACCTCTCTTTATCCTGTTACCTGCACAATTCAAGTCCCTAACCACCAATTTTGACTTCTTTTGTGATAGGTAACAACTGCTGGTAAGATTGTGTCATTCCCACAGGGCTTTGTGCAGTGGGCCAAAAGCTTAGTTTGGGTTATTCTGGACTTTGTCCAAAAGTGAAAAGTCAAATTTAAAAACAATATTACTGGTCCAGTATCACTTAGAGTTACTAAGTATGAAACAGGCAGGAGTTGTCTGTTGCACATACTTTGCCAGTGGGAGGAAAAATGAGGATTACATACTCAGTGGAGGAAAAAAACTCCAGACCTTTGGGTGTCCTCCAGTTCCTGCCAGTGGGAGAAATGTGTTTGTTTTAGTGTGACATAGAATAGATGTAAACATTTCTTTTTAAACCTCCCCGTGTGGTCACCTCAGTTATTCAGGATGATGTAAGCCACTGACTTTCTCCCTTAAGTGGTTATGGAGTTAACCCAATATATTTTTTTGGGGAGAGGGCAAAGATATCTTTTCGTAGGCAATTACGCGATTGATTAGCAGGGTATGGAGACAGAAAAATTAAGCGTAAAATAAGTGCCAGAGAGCGCTGAGTCATAGGGAGAACCCTTGGGGTCAGTTTATGATTTGTGGTTTCTGTTTGTTCTCTGGGCTCTGGTGAGGATGAATGTTCTCTATGCATGGTGACAACTAGACAACAGCCAAGGAATCAGACAACAAGAAGTCCAGTTTGCTGTGCCATCTTCAGCAAAGTGGGTTTGTTGCTTGGCCTGTTTTGGTTGGTTGGCTGGTTGGTTGTTTCTGTCCCCCCCACACCCTCCTTGGTAAGTGTAGCCCTCCTTCAGTACAAATGAGCCAGTGTAGGAACTGTTGAAATGTACGTGTGGAACAAACCTGACAAGATCCTGATGGAGCACTGGGCTGTGCTGGCTGATGGTGCTCAGCCACCATGTGTTCTGGGAGTGCCTTTACAGGTGAGGAGCCTCAGACCCTTGTGACTTTTGCTTAGAGGCTTTTTTTGTTTAGGCAATATTTACCGAGAGATGTAAAATATGCCACAGTCTAAACTGATATTTAATGTTTTGACTGTATATTTAATGGGGTTTTTTTTCCCCCAAGTAATTGCATGCTTCTCAGTGCTACTTATTAATGTGTTTTCCTCTTTCATCCCCCGTTAGCTGTTTTCAGTACAAATGTTTCTAATGAAATCCTCCCATATTTCTAGAGAAAATGTTTGTAATGCCAAGTAGTCACAAATGAGCCATAAAACTTTAATCTGTAAACTGTAGAAGAACCCCAACCTAACAAAACTCCATAACCAAAACACAAGAAAAATCAGTTTTTCTGCCTTGTGAATAACAACTCCATGAATGATGATGAATAATAATGAAACTAAGGATTTTTATCCAGGTAAAAGATCAGCCAAATTTTAGTGGCTGCATTTTGGGTGATTTGTTTGATTTTATTACATGATAGTAGAAAGTGAGGGCTGTAGTTCAGGTATTGCAGATTCTTGCAGAGCAACTCTGGTGTTTAAATGTCTCCACTGAATATGACCCAAAGCTTTCTTAGGTGTAACAGTGTCTTAGCTGAAACTCTCTTTCCCAAGCCATTGAATGTCCCACTGAACATGGAGAAGTCTTAATACTGTCTGGCATGGCTCTTGACCATTTGTTTCTGGGGGGAATTTGGTATAAATTCCTATAAGTGAGTAGGATGAGAGCAAAATAAATTATGTCCAAAATTAATTATTTCCCTTTTCCTATGTCCTTCTTCCTCTCTGACCTTTTCCTTCTTACATTAAGGCCAAGGGACTTTCCAAGAATTTGTTTCAGAAAAAACAGCTGTAAAGCCTTTAATATTTATAGCATAATCAGTTTGTTTTCGTGTCTGAGATAGTTTTGGTCAGAGCCTTCCAGCAAAAATCTCGCTGCCCACAAGACAATATTTCCAAGTTCTTTATTTGTGTAAGAATTCCTCTCTGCTTAGTATGCTGTTGGCTTAGACTCTGCTTTGAAGCTATTTAGACCACCCCAAGCAGTCCTTGGTCCTTTAGATCCAAGCACATCAGCTTCTTATCACTGGATAGGAAGAAAGGTCTGTTTTTTCTCCTCTCAGAGTTTTGTAATGCTGGATTCATAGGTTGCATTGGAGAGATGGCTTTGGACCTCCTGCCCTTCCCTGCCTGCCCTCTCCTGCTGTCTGCGCAGTGGCTACGTGGGGTGGAGGGACAAGAAAGTGAAGGGGATCCCGGCAGCTAAAGCAGCAGCCCCTCTTTTCACTCCCTCATGCTCAGGAGAGGAGTGACAGGCCTCCAAAAAAAAGGCTAATGGGACAAGATCTGTGATTTGCAAAGTTTGTTTTCCTGTGGAAGTGTGGGAACATTGTGGAGGGAGAATGTGTTACAAGTGTTAATGCAGAGGTAATATAAGGGAGTCACTATTTAAAAACCAAAAAGTTTTGGCAGCGTAGGAGCTCCTGGTATGGCCCAGGCATGTTTCACCTAGTGCTGCACAGAGAGGCCTTTATTAAAGCAAAGTGGACAAATGAGCTGGGGCTGTCTGGGAGAGGCAGCAAGGCAGATACCCCAGGGTGCTCACACATGGGTGAATCTGGCCGCAAGAAATGCATGTGACCTGCTACTGACCGTGGCTGGCTGTTGTGCTTGTAATGGATGTGGTCTGTGTGGGAAATAAGGCTTTTAGAAAGATGTGGAAGAGGCTCGGGTTTCAGCATTGTGACTCATTTTCCTAGTGGTTGACCAAAGGTGAGGAGGTGGGATGGGAAGCTGTGATAAGAAGTACTCCTGCTATCTTTCTTGCTATCAAGAAATGTCAAGGAGTGAAAACAAACATCACCAGAAATTTGAAGTTCAGAAAACCTGAACCACCCATGGTAACCAAAGTGCATGACTTCTCCCACAGGTCGCTCCTGCAAACGTGGATTTTTCATCTAGTTCGCAATGAAGTATTTGGTGTGTTTTCAGAATGCAGAAGATGGCAGACACCCTCTGGTCTTACACAGTGTTTGCTGCTCATGTAGCTGACTCTGAAGAGAGACATCTTGGCTAGGGAGGCTGACTCTGGCAGTGTTGACTCAGGGCAGGAGCTGTAAGGTGAGAATCGCATCACCCTGACTAGTTTGATACAAGCTTTTTGGGTTGGATGTGTGTAACATGCCTACATTTTAAAATGAAGTGGAAGTCAGTTATAAAATCACAAAAAACATACAAAAGCCATTAATGGGAGAAGCTGCCAAAACACATTTCTCTGGTTGCTTTCCAGTACTCTTGCCTAGTTTGCACCCCTAAGACAAAATTCCAGGTGCTGCCCTAGTGGAAGGTGGCACTCTAGGTGACCCCAAAGGCTCACTTCCGTTGTTCAAAGCACAGGCCAAGCAACATTTCTGTTGTTTTTCTCTAGGTATTGAGTGATTTCCAGTGATGACCAGTCTATTCAGTTTCTTTCCACCTTCTCCCTTTGCTCAAGGTGGCCTTGCTGAGCACCTCGGGCAGTTTTGGCATTGTCACACTTGTGTGCCTGCAGAAGGCAGTGTTGTGTTCAACATGCTTGTGCTGCTTTTGTACTCAAGGATAAATAAGAAATTTGCCTGCTAAGTAAACGGGGCTTGTCTGGCAAGAGGTTCTGTCCATGCAGCACTAAGTCTCATTATTCCATTTACTTTTTATGTCAAATCTGATTGGTTGATTAGAGCTGTTCTGATTTATGATTGACGGAGTGAAATGAAAATAGGATCTTTTTGATGAAGAGGATTCAAATGAACATTTGAACAAATTGATAAAGGCCAAAGAAACTAGAGAAGTAAAACCAGGCACTAATTCTTTATCTGAGCAGTGCTAAACAAAAAATACACAAAGTAAACATATATGTGTTTTGCATTTGTGTGGGGTTTCATATCTCAGCCTACTGTCTGGAAACTTTTAATATTATTCCCCTTCAAGTTTCTAGACAATGAGCTGCAGGTGGCTATGGGATGCTTATGATCCAGCTGCTGCTGTATTATTGTGCTGTTGTGCTTTGGAAGAGCAGACTGCTTGCAATACCTGGCTTTTCTATTTCTTCGCAACCCTCCCACTTTAAAACCAATGCACATCACCTCAGGTGGCTTTCAAAATTGTAAGCTCATCACTAGATCCTCTTTTCACTGTCCTATTTGGTTCAACTTTTGAGAACAATATGAAATGTATTTTTAAAGGCTGAAGATGCTGCAATACATTAGCGCAGGTAGGTGTAATTATTGCTAGGATTGAGAACTGGAGCCATTGTAAGGTAACAGATACGCTGCTGTATTTAAGATGAAAAGTTGTTCTTCAAGTAGAAATTGTGTTATGTACTTGGACTATTAAATACAGGTTTGATTCAGAAATGCACAAAGCACTGTTTGTGCCACTTAAAGTTCACATGGAAAAGCTGAATCATCCAAGCCATCTGAATGATGCACACTATTTGGTGGTTGTTTTCTTCAGCTGGCAGCTGGTGATCTCTCTTCCTGTATTCAGGGCTTGGGTGGGGGAGGAAAAGGAAGACAGAAAGGAGTCTCCGGGGGTGAGGGGAGAGCTCTATTGCTTCACATGTGCAAACTTTATGGTTTTCCTGAGATCTCTCTAAATTTGTGGTAAGTTAAAACTATATTCAGAGGATTGAGGAGGCAATATAAATTGCAACTAGGTTATAAAGTGTTTTTATTTTAAAGTAATAATGTTTTATGAACATTTTAGGCATGATTTGTTTATTTTAAGTCATACTTCAAGCAGTTCTTCATGGGCGAAGACATGGGATATGGGCTAGGGCTGGGGATCCTTCAGACTTGGTAGCTTCTGTGTCTCCTGCTCCTCTCTTGAAATGAGGAGGTGAACTGCGAGATTTGTTGCCTCAGTCACCAGCCAAAAAATGGTAATTCAATTTCTCTTGTGCTGCACGTGTTGTAAACTTAACACCCAATATACATGTTAGTGGTAGTGGTTAGTGAAGGGCTGTTTAGTGCTGGAAAAAATCCCAGCTAAGGAGTGGGACAGGCATGTGACAGGCTTTGGGGGGAGCAGCAGTTTTGCAGACAACCCCACGTGTACTCCCTGCAGCTGCATCCTTAGTTTTCCACATATAGGATGTATCTCTTTTTCTGTGGATATTTTGTTTATATTGATATTAATGAAGACTTTTTTTCTTTTTTTTTTTTTTTTTTTTAAAAGATCTATCTCTTTATTACAGTCAGTCTTACGTATTTAGGTTGTAAGATTATTTGTTAGCAAGCCATATCTTGTAGTTTTAACTTCCTGAGTGTGCTGGGTTGGGGATTTAATTGTCCTCAATTGTACTTATTAGTACAGTTGAAAGGGTCTAAAGAGCAGCAGAATGGAAAAAGCAATGCAGAGAGGCTTTGCTCAGATCTTGTTTGTCTGACTTTTCTTTGGGTTTTTCTTTTTCCCCAAAGCTGAAGAGGGACACAACCAGCAGGCGTTCAAATCTTCTTTTGAGTCTAAACCAAACTGTGTGACTCTGTCACTGTGAGTAATGAACTGCCTGGGAATTGATGGCAAATTACTTGTATTTCTAACCAACACAGAACAGAAAAAAAGGGCTGGGACTTCTGGTTCTCAGCAGATTCTTTAAGAGAGCATCTCATTAATTGTGCTAGGGGGGCACCTCCATTCCTTTTGGTGACTCATTTTAGGGCTGGCAGTGCCTGCAATAACCCGAAGTACTTACCACAGCAGGTAGTTTTAGCAAGGGGGCAACCCTTGCTTAGAAAACATTGGCCTTTGAGAAAATATTAAATCAAACTATGTTGCATGGTCTTAAGAAATGACTGCATTGATGTCATAAGAACAAACGTTAAAGATTTATGTAAGAAATTTATGGGACAAGAGACAATGAGCTTAAATTACAGCCCGGAGCTTGCATTTGGTTGAAAAACCTGATGTCAAGGAGAGTTAAGCACTGGTTTAAAATGCTGAAGGGAGCTGTGGAACCTCCATTATTTGATGTCTAAGAACAGGTTAGGCAGCCTCTGTCAGAAATAGCCCGAGCATAATTGATCCTGCTGGGAGGGACAGACTTAATGATCTCTTGATGTCTCTACAACCTTATGAATTTGCAGAGATGTGAGTAGGCTGTATGTAATTGCATCCTTGTAGAGTTCATCAAGCACTTTCAGGCCCTTCTGGATAAAAGCCACTATGTACACTTCACCATTACCTTAGTGAAATTTGGAGTTTTAAAGGACCCTGAAGCAATCAAATGAATGCATGAGAAGATTCAGTTCAGGGGCACCCCACAGGAAAGAGGGACAGGGAGCAGTAACATTCAGAATCAGTAATTTTGCAGTTTTGTACTTAGCTAGAGTAAAATCATCATCTAAAATTACCATTGTCATTCCTTTAGTTGAGGCACTTGCAGAACATTGGAAAAACACTGCTATTTGTTTGGAAGAACTATGGGGTTTTTCCTTTTAATAAAAGGAAAGTATTAGGAATGGTGCTACACTTCTGAATTTTGAAGGGAAAGCATATTGATAGCTCTAAAATATAGTTTGGCCTTTGAAAATCAAGACAATAGACCTACAAAATCTGCTCTTTTATATAGCTTTCTGATAGAGCTGAAAGACACATCCCCACATCCCTGACATTTCTAATGTAACTTTTAATTTTTTAAAAGGAAAATAACTTGTGGACAGGTAGGGTAGCTCAGTGCATATGTGGAAGTAGCTTATTTCTGTATATAAGTTCCTTGTTAAACAAGCTGTGAAGCAAAAAAGTACCCACCTTCATCTTCTTTCAACCAGTGGGTGGCCCAGGGCTATGAACTTTATGAGGAGGCACACAGGTGGCGTGATACCAAGAAGTTAATTTCTCATGCAGTGCAAATCGTCAGTGGCCAGACTCTCCAGAAAGCAGCACCAGATGTCCTGAATATTTTGACATTCAAGTCTGTAGAAAGCTCCAAAGAGGAGGAAGTGAAAGAATGGTGGCAAGTCTCTTGCAAGCAATTTTAGGGATGTGGGACTTCATTTGCACATGAGCGTGACAGCTCTCTTCAGCAAAAAGCATGGTGGGAAGTGGGATAGACATTGTCTTTACTACCACTCACGGGACTGAGCCATCTGCTTTTCCATGTCAACAAGGAACAATGTCTGGTCTGCTGCCTTTATCTCTTCTGTGGACTATTTTCTCTTTCCATAAGTAACACATATGCTTCTTCAGACCTGTCAGTATTGCCCTTACTACAATTCAGTGTGCACGTAAAGCCAGTAGTTATTTTAGGAAGCAATAGCTGAGTCTGTGCATCAAATTTCAAGATACATTTTTGGGCAAGTTTTCAGATAATCCATTTATATGCAGTTAAAGTGCTTTGAAGATATAAAGTTACTGATAAGTACTGATTAGTCATGCAAATAAACGGAGATATTTTAATTAGGGCAATTTCAACATGACTCGTACTGTGGAAAAAAGCCTATGCAAGCATATTAAATAGGTAATTTATTAGTGGGAACAACCTGTGATTAAGGGTGTTGTGCTTTAATTTTAGGGGGTGGATAGTATACTTAGCAAAGTAGCAATGCAAGAGAATAACAGCCTGATAAGCTAAAAAACGAATAATCTCTGTTTTTCAAAGTGTGCATAAAATTATAAATGAGATATGTGTATCTCCTCATGTCTGCTTGAGCCATAGTACAACTCCAAGTAACCTGAGGATGCTCAGATAGGTACTGCCTGTTGGGAATGTGGCAGCCTTGCCAGCTGGTCAATCTGAGATTACCTACACATCCTGTAGTGCTATAGTAGCTTTGTTCTTGGATCTGCCAGGACCTTTTCTTCCTGCAGGAATTTTTTTTTCGGTGTGTGTGTGATCTGCCAGCATCCTGACTGGGAGTGACAGCAAGTGACTGGGGTGTTTGCCATGAGGCCTTCTGGTGTTACGTAGGAGGTGTGTGAAGTGTTGCTGGGTCATTCTATATCTACTTCAGAGTCACTTTTGTATGTGTGTGCAGTTATGTGTAAGGTGAATAGAAATGGGGGCCAGGATCAAGGTACTGTTATGCTGTACTTGCTCAGGAATGCTTCTGAGAGTTAGAGCCAGACCTTCCATGTTCTTGGATATGGCTGTGCACTATCCTGTTGCTTTCCTTGGAATCAGGATAAGGTGCCTCTGTGATAAGGAATGGAGCAGAATATCAGACTATTGTTATTGATATGTGTGTGTTTATCAACTTTGACAATATATCTGGGCAATGTAAGTGATGAATATTTGATGAACTATGGGAATACATCCATAAAATTATTCTTTGTCTCTTTGTTTTTAGTGCCAGGAATTGTTTATAGTGGAGTGTGCCGAAGTTAACCTCCAATTAAAAATCAGGAGAGGTGACAGTTCACCCCAGGGTAAACACCACATGGTGGCTCAATTTACTCTCTGTCAGTTAGTCACAACACCCACAGTCTTTTTAATTTATGACTAAAATGCAAAGGTGTAATGTAAGTGGATTTTCCAGTCTGGTTTCCTAGTTTCAGTGGAATTTTCCTGAGCTTTATATAAGTGTGAAAGTATTTATGTGTATGTATGCCTGTGGATGTAAGTATATACCCATGCACTGAATTCTGCTTAAACTACTCAACCACAATATTTATTGGAGATGGAATGGCATGACTTGTCAGCTCTGTCTTTCAGATTCACTCTTTTACCTTTGCTAAAAATCTTCCAAAGAGCTTAGACTTACAAACTGTAGTCAAGGAACACAAGTCTGTTGTTGCCATATTTCCCTGTCCATGCAGCCCCCTTACCTAGAAAGATGATAAAACCAGGCTCAAGTGAAAGCTTTAGTGAAACACCTTATGTGTAACTTCTCACTTTATGCCTATATGAGAGGTATATTTCTCTTTTTTGTTTTTTTTTCTTTAAACTGAGAATATGCAAGAATAAACTTTCACAATCATTGAGGCTGCAATGCCTACTCAGTAGGTATTTAAAGTACCTACAAAAGCTCAGTGCAAAACCTATTTTTAATCACTGCTATTCTGCTTCTAGTATAAGGGTTGCACTCCAAGTGCAGCTGTGTCTATCTCTGCCTTTTAAAAAAGAAGTCATATTTCATTTAGAGTTGTGCTTTGAAAAAAACCCAAACAACTGCTGTGATTTCATGACCTTTCTAAAATGTGTTCTCTGCCTTTAAATAGGGACTTTCACTTGAAGGAATTTACAACAGATTTTCCTCTCAATCCTTCACACTTAGATCTTGGCTTCATTCCAGAGTGTAGAAACTGGATTTGTAATTGCCTTATTTACAAGGTAGGGTTTCCCCTTCTCCTTGTTTGCTTAACTTGCCTGATTGTAGACTGTCAGGCGCCACTTAACCTTCTTAAAAAAAAGTTTTATTTCTATTCCTTTTCTGATAAATATCTATTTAGTCTCCTGAAAAATCATCATCAGAATGAACAGAAAAAGTGGATTATTCTGAATTTAATTTGTAATATAAGAGACTACTGGGTTTAACAGAATTTACTCTTCCCAATGATCCTATCAGCAGGTCCCAGACCCAGCATTCTGTTTAGGAAGAGAAAGTTAATGGATGAGAGAGAATGTAGTCCAGAGTGTGTTTTGCGACCAACAGGCTGTAAGAGAGATCCTGAGGGATCTGGTTATCCTCCCATTCTCTGCTAGACTCCTCCCACTGCAGGAAAGGGGGCAGCAGCTCCAGGTCCTGCTCACAAGGGTGGAGAAGGAGGAGGAATGATGCCTCCTCCTTGCCAGGGTAAGTCTGTACCATGGCTGAAGGAGCTGGGGTGTCTGTCTGATTATCCTGCTGTGCCGGGAGCACTGGTGTTGCTGAAGATCCCTGAGGATGATTGTAGTTCACAGCAAAGGGAAAGATATCCCACTCTAGAGGAAGTTTGTTGTCTGCAGAGCCCATCCACACAGCGCTGTCATCATGTGAGGTAAAAGCAGGCACAGTGTGTTGCCATCACTGAACCTCACTCCTCCAACACTGGCACCGGGTAAAGTCATTGGTGCCCTTGGGCATTTGTGTCTGTGGCACTGGTCAGAAGGTCTGTCTGGGACAGGTCTTTCCCTTGGATGAAATGCTCTTTGGTGTGTGCCTGCTTGAGCCTCCTTACCTTGTCCCTTTCACAGAACATATGGGGATGTGAGAGGTGCAGCTGGAGAGGTCTGGTGCTTTTCTGCAAACTTAAGCATCTTCTCTTGGAAACCCTCACAGACCCCACATCAGTCTCTGCTGGTTATGGCCAAGATGGTTTTGCATAGTTTGGGAACTTCTTTGAGAGCATGCCGACAGTGACTACTGAAGTGTGTCTTATTTTTACAGTGTATTCTCATTCCACATTCTCTAGATTTATATCAAACAGATCCATGCAAAAGGCTACCCCCCATCTGGAATTTCTGGACAATATTTTGTTGCTGTGTTATTTAACCTTTTTTTCAAATATCATTGTGTGAGCAGCTGGCACTTGCAGTCTGGTGATGCCATCAGGCTTTTATCTGTGTGACTCTGCTGTCAGAGTGCACCACAGGAATTACCCAGCTGGTTGGGCTGCTGAGGGCTTGGAAGTGGTGACTAACCCTGGTTGGATTTTCTAGTCCGCTCAGCCCTCTCTTTCTTATCTCAAATAGATTGTGAAAATACTCTGAATGGTACAAATTGACTTGTTTGTAACAGTGCAACAAGCAGATTAAGTAGTATCACAGCCTAGTGTACAAGTCTTTTGGAAAATGTTTGCTTACATGGTTTCCTATTTGGATATTTTTGTGGCATTTGACTGCCTGGCTGAGCTGTGTGAGTCGCTGCTCCCTGACAAACTTTTGCAGTGGGAGAAAGATGTTTTATTGTTCTCTGTGGATGAGTGCTGGTATTCATACAAAACACAGACTGTCTAGTCATGCACATAAATAAAACCCCTTCAAGACAGTGATGACAAAAAGGGAACATACATATGTCAAACAGATCATATTCTGTAAATACAGACAATAATGAGGTTTGTAGAATCTACTTAACTTAGGTCTTGGTCCTGCAGGCATTTATCAATGTGTGAATACATTTATGTAGCACTGTTGACTTTTAGGACTGCTCGAGTTTATAAGATTAGTCCAAAGGCTATGGAACACAAGTAGTCATTTTGTTAAACTCACCTAGTTTAAAGTGTTACCATCTTCAGGCTGTGATCATATTTTGTATTTCCTCACTGGGGGAAGGCCACCCCAGAGGTGACTTTAGCTGTTAACTGGGAACTGTCAAGTTGTGAGTGCAGGTTCCAGGGCTCCTGCAGCTAGCCTGCCTTCCTTCTTGCATCTTGGCCTTAGGAAAAGGAAGGTCATGCTGGAGACAGTAATGTTTAACTTTCATGCTGTAAAGTCTTATAAGAGTGAATACTTTATGGAGTGTGGGGCAATCAAGAACTAACCATGGCTTTCTTTGTATTTCTTATTTGGGGCCAATAGGTTGACTGACATTTTATACTGTGTGCTTCTTATTGCAAGGTTCAGGTGTGAAAATTCTTATCAATGCCTTCAAGTTTGACATCCGGTGGAAACTTAGAATGGCTTGTTTGGCCTCATCCACAAGCTAAAACAACCAAATAAAAAGAAAGACTTTGGAGCTAAATCACTGTTTAAAACCATTCTGGTTAATACCATTAAAAATGAGATTGAATTTATTAGGTGTGGCCTCTCAGCAGACATTGAGCTGATGCTCTTTCCCACACCATCACTGTTGTTGAATTGACTGAAATGTGAAAGTCCAGATATCTCCTAAGGGGGATAGTCTCATGCTTTGTCATGTGCATTTGGGTTATCAGAATTCAGGTTTGATTGATTTCATGCCAGTGAAAAAGAATGTATAGCTGAGTGGTAATGGAAACCTGGATACAATGAATAACAAGAGAGGAGCATGAAGGAAAAGAATGAGAACAGGAAGCCTAATCTTCAGCTTTTCTATATATAGAAAACACCTCAAGGGTAAGCACATACTGTGTTGTATAAATACATTTCAAATGTGTTTTGTAGGCACATATTTTCAATGTGTTGTCATGATCAGAAACACATGTAGACTCTGAAAAGTTATGTGAAGCATGCAGAACCCTTGCTCATGCATGTAAGTAAAAGCTATGCACAGTGTATATGTGTGTAAACATTTAGCTGGAGGAACAGTCACATAAGAACTACTTCAGAACCATCCCCAAGTCAGGAAGCCACAAATTATAGGTCTGAAGTTTACCACACTTGCATGTCTGCATAAATAAAACCAACTGGAAAGATGGGAGAGAGGAAAAACACATTTACAAATAGTATTAGATTAGAGAAGAGAAAAAATGCTAGACCCTTTTCTTGGCTCTAATCAGAAGGCAGGAAGATTATTACAGGCACACTTTAGCTAAACAACTTCCCAGTGCTGAGTATGAGTCTTGGTTTTTATTTACGTGTATGCATACAATCAGGGCTTTACACATAATCATTATTTTGATAGAGACCAAGAGGGGGCATGGTTGGATTTGTTTTTTCCCTTTCCAGGTACTTTGTCATCATCTTACTCCCTCTTTATCTCTGCCAAGTCTTTGGGATGGGATGATGTCATCTTCTTTATCTACCTAGTATCTACCATGATGAGCCCTTGATCCTGACCAAGGGTGTTGGCTGCTTCATGAATGTTGAATTGAGAAGCAGCCATAGGAAACCTGAATTTCTATTGCAGACAGCAACACTTCAGCTAGAATAAATACAACTGATACTTGTAAAACCACTGAGACAACTGCTAGTTGTCACAAAGCCTTATATAGGCCTCGTTACGTCCGTCCTCTTCCAGTCCTCCCACCCTTAGCCTGTGCCAGAGCAAACTCCCAGAGCTTCTCTCCCCACTCGGTCATCTCACTTGCAACTCGGACTCTGCTGCAGCTGAGCTGATGGAGGCTTGGGAAAAGTAGCTGCCCTGAATGATCAGTTACTTCTCAGCTCCAGATGTTCCTGGGACTGAAGTAAGCACAGCAGGTGCTTGGAACTGCAATTCTTGGAACTGAAGAATAAGAAAAGGGGCTGTCAGTAGATCTGAAGAAAGAAAACCAGGTGACTGTTTGTGTTTGTTTGGAGTTGTCTTTTCTTTCTGTCTCTCTGAAGAGACTCGCTGAGCACAAGTGTAATTGACTCTGGTGTGGAGCATCCCCACATGGTAGAGAAAGTCCGGTGCTCACTTCGTCTCCTGCTCAGGTCTGGGAGGTTTGTAACACAACTGGTGAGAAGGTAGCAAGAATCACTGCTCTTCCTACTGCAGTCTTCTTGGAGCTCTGCCCATGTCCTCTGCTTCATCAACTTGAAGGATGTAAGGGAAGAAGAGGAGAAGAGAAATCATTATGTAAGTTGAGGAACTTTCTTAATATCCAGCAATGTCTGAAATTTTTAAATGGTGGGGTGAAAGGAAGAGTTTTCTTGAGATTTAATTTATGAAACTAGAATTGAACGTGCAGGTTCAGCTCAATCATGTGGCTTCTCTGCAAAAGAAAAAAAAAAGGAGGTTACTCTGTAAGTGCCAGGAAGCTGGAGACTTTCTATAGGAGAAGGATGGGTAGGTTTAAAAAGTTTAGTTCTTTCCTTGGGCTCTGCTGTCTGACATCATGAGCAGATGTTGCACATAACCCTAAGGAAAATGACTGTCAAGAATGCATCAGCACTAATGCTGTTATGTGAGAACTGGAGCACTGTGAGCCCCCGGACCAGAGATATTTCTCTGTGAGGGTTCCTCCTGTTCTTGCTCCGAGAGCTGGGTTTTGTGTCATTGTAGCTATGGCATTGCCGTCAGCTTCAGTAACTTAAAATCATGAGAGTTAGGTCAGCAATTTTCAGTCTTTGCATATTTTTATTTCCTGTGTTGAAAGGCTAATTGCTGCTGTTAATGAGGTAGATCTCATTTGACATTTAATAACAAGTACTTGCTTGGATGCTGTCTGGGGACTGCAATCCCCACATCTGGGGAGCAAAGTTCCCTAGTGTTTTGTGGATTTACATCTGCCCTTCACAACACTTCCATCTGCAGGAGTGAGCAGCCGTTGCTTTCCTTGGATGATTTGAGGAACTGAGACAGAGGTAAACCAAGTTTGCTCAGCAGTGCAAAGCAAATGGGGGAATGGAAAGGCCTTGAATTGTAAACAAGTGCTCTTCTGCAGCTGGACTATCTTCCCTGCTGTCATTCTCCTAACTACTCAGTTGCTGTGGATAATTCGGTAGTGCATGGCAGTGGTCACTGCCAGTTAATCAGTCTTTGAAATGACCTGTGCTTGATGGGGTTTCTGTGCCTGTAGAGGTTTCAGGTGAACTGTATTTAGTCAAGAACATTAAAAAATGAAGCTTGCAAATTAGGCTTGAGAAAAACATATAGTTGGATATTTCTCTGTCCAGGATGAGTTTAAATTTTCTTTCAAGATTTTTAGTCCCCTCTTTGATCTGTTTGGAATGATTCAATTTTTTTTTTTTTTTTTTTTGTGGTAACAGAAACAGTCAGTGTCTAAATCTTATTTGTTGCATTCTTGTGGATTAGAATGCACAGTTTTCCTTACTGGAGAAGGGGGAAGGAAATGGTTTGAGCTGTGGTATGGAAAAGTTGTGTAAAGAGAGGCTTAGGGTTTGTGTTTTGTGGTGTTTCCACTGCCCGCTCCATTGTGTGTGTACAGAGCATGGTGTCTCTGGGGACAAGATGCCCGTACCGCTGTCACCTTCTGCAGCAGAACGCTGAGCAGACAGCTACAGGAAGGGGAGCCTCTGATGGGTACAATCATTGAAATGAACCTGTTATCTCTTACAGATTTTGGAAGAGTCAGATTTATATGAGGCATTTCTTCTAAAATATCTTCATATGTAGTTCCTAAAAGCTTCTTAACTATGTGTAATGTTCCCTTTGAGTTTCTCCAAAAGAAGAGAAATATGTGATTAGGCAGAATTGGGAAAGGACACTTAAGTATTTAGTTTGACTACCGTTTATGGGATTAAAAATTGGTTATACCTAGTGCTTTCTTAAATACCTTGTATATCTGTAATCTCTAACATTTTATGCAAATGAATACAATGCAATTCCACATTACGAACTTCTGCCATGCTTTGGTTAGATAGAGTTCATGGAGTCATGCACAGGAACTAGATTTTTTAGACTCTCCTTATCTCCTCTCAGAGGATAAGAAGTCCCAAGGAGCATGCCACTGAATCCTGAGTCCTGCAGGCAAGCCTAGATCCCTGCTTAGCTCTGGTGGAGCAGGGCGCTCCACCAGCTGTCACATTCTGCTCTTTAAACCAGTGCTTCATCCAACCTTAATGCAGTGGCTGGACCAGGAAAAGTGCTGCTGATAGAAATCTGCCCTGATCCAACAAGTAGTTAATGGTTAAACGCTCCATGGCCTAAGACTGCTGGGTCACACCGGTTCTGATTTTTAATGTGGGATTAGTCTGTAGAGAAACCTACAGCTGAGTGTTTCTGGCAGACAGCCTAAGGGGTGGGAAAGAAGGGCTATTGTAAATTCACTGCTGTACAAATGTATGCCTAATGTGTGCATGCAATCTACTATTTATTAAACAAGTAGGTTTTCCTAGCAGGAGAGATGAGCAGATATTCTGCATACGGCTGGGGCATGGTGCTGCTTCCTAGTAGAGCCTGACCCCCGTCCTCTCCTGCCAGGTGTCACCAGCCCCAGAGCGTGGGGCAGCAGTGTCCTGCTGCCTCCTGCAGCCTCCCTGGCTCCTGCCTTGGCTTTGGGGTGAAATAGTTATTGTTGCTTTTATTATTACTGTTAATCTTCCAACTCAGGATTTCTGAGAAAACTAACATCAGTACTTAATATACAGGGATTGTTTTTTTGAGGATGGACAAAACCTTTTCAGTTAAAAAGATTGTTTAGTAGGAAGTGCTTATCAATAAAAAAGAAAACATCCTGGATAAAATTTTTATTCCATATGTCAGAGGTTAAGGGGAATGCCAAAGAAAGCGTTATATATCTCATCTTTATTAAGTTAAACATATGTAGGAACCACAGTGACTTCAAATTCAGCATCAATCTGATAGTTAAGAAATCAAGTAAAGTGGACCTAAATGATGTGACAAAGTGTGTTGAGAGAAAAATAAGAGCTGTTGGAAATGGCATAAAGGCTGTTTAATTGTGCCATTAGTAGAAACTAAGAGTAAATGTGTATCACTGTCAGGGAACTTTTAAAAAATACCAATAATAACATGAGAAAGATGGTATGTGAAAATAGCGAATTACAGCAGTCTGTTAGAAATAAGAAGATGTTTTTTTAAAAATTGGGAGTCATATCCAATAGAATAAAATGAAAAAGTCCATAAGTTCTGATAAATATTTAGCCTTTTTGGTTCGATTGCTAAAGTCATAAAAAGTGAACTGGGGAGGGAGTCACAGCAAAATCCTTCCAGATCGTTAGAACAGAAACAAGAGAGATATTTTGATACTGTTTGAATTGTAAAAGAAGTAGGAAAATATGACATGATCGTAAGAAACAGTGTTATGTGAGCTTGTACTAAATGTTTCTAGAGAAAAGCCGTTTTTCTTTTTTTTTTTGGTGGAGTAAATCTAAGGAGCTATCCCAAAATGAACTACTACAAGAATGAATTTGAAAACAAATATGTAAAAAAAGCTTATAGATCATGAGCACCCATCAGTGTTCATGGAGAATTCCAAAGCAACTGGGAAAAGGAAATGCTACAGTAGACACTGAGACATGTAATTTATTACCTGAATTAGTGCTAGAGGAATAAGAAGAGGCAAATTATTATTGGATTCATATGTATCAAGGGACACATACTGATTTTGGTTTTTTGGGGGGGTAAAGATGACACTCTTCAGAAATCCAGCATTCTTTGGCTCTATAAGCCAACTGGAAGGTGTATCCAGTTGATAGGGGATGTTTTGACACGGGTGTGTAAATTCAGATAAGGAGTGCACTTCTCAAGCAAATCTCCAGATTATCCCCACTTACCTTGCTGTAGTTCACATGGCAGACAGATCTGGCATTATACAAAATGAGTATCCTTGGAACAGAATTAACCAGGAGTGCAGTGCTGATCAGTCCATGCGATGGGACTACCGATACTCATTTACAGTACTTGTGTGCGTGCCAGATCCTTGGCACTGCACATTTTGCTCTGTGGATTCATAGCTGGTAGCCTACTGCACTGGTAGCCCACATGGGTATCACTGCAGTGCACTGGGATTCCCAGACACCTTTCGGCAGGGCTGTTGCCAAAGGCTTGTGATGGCTACGGCAGCTACAGGTCTTTTGTGGGCTAACAGCTGATTAAATGATTGGAAGCAAAGGCCAGAAACAAGGTAGGGAAAAGGGGGACTAGAATTTCAGTGTATTGGGGCTCCTCAGCTTGAAAAAGAGGATTGAGGGGTAATGTGAGAGGTCTCTCAGTTATGACCAGCACAGAGGTGGTTACAAGGTGGCAGTGAATATCCATTTTTTTCCACAGGAAAACTGGTATGCACCATTTATTAAAACAATACAAACAAAAAGCAAATCAATACCGCAAAAAACCCCCCCAAAACCTCAAACAAAAACCCCAACAAAGCTGGCAATACATTTAAAGAAAAAAGAAGTATTTTTCTCACACTGCAGAATTAAATTGTGGGAGTTAGTGTGGATTTCATTTTGCTGAATGTATAAATGGCTTCAAAAAGCAAAGAGAAAAGTTTATGGAAGGACAAGTTGTTGAGAAATACTCCATACAATGAAGTTCTGCAAATCTTCCTTCAGGATGTGCCCAAACTGTGGAATGGCAGAATTCCTCATGGAGACCTCTCTTGACATTGTATCTGTTCTTGTCTCTTTTCTACTTTACCTTTTTTCTAACACAGTTTGAGCTCTGAATAAAAATGCCACTTTTATTTCCTCTCAAAATCTGTAATTAAGTAAAATAAAAATTAAGTAAATAAGAAAAAATAATAAACCATGAGATCAAATTTCTTCAGCTCGTTACTGAAATACAAATACTTCCTCTCTGCATCCCCTTGGGACACCCAGATTATCCGTACTTGTTTTTATGTAAGTCTTGGGTTGAGCTCTCTAGAAAGTGCTGAGGATGAAACTGGCACACATACCTTATTCTCTAAGAGTGTTGCATTGTCTTGAAATGCCAAAGGATGCTTGCTTTAATTCTGGAGATGCTGCAGGTGCTGTGAAGGCTTGTGTGAGGCCTCTCAGCCTTGTGCACCACCTGTGACCTCACTTGCAGAGTCCTGCTGTAGTTTCCAGCTTTGGGAAGAGGCTTGCACGTACTGTTTCTGTGTCAGCCTCAGGAGCAAGGTCGATGTGGGTATTTGGGACAAAGCTCAGTGGTAGCAGGGAGGTGGCACAGGGCAGGTGGAGGAGTGCTGTGCCAAGGACTAAGAGAAGTGAGAACACCCAAAGGGCACTTTGGTGGTTTCTGACGTGAGAAGCACCAGGGAAGTTACAGATGTGGTCACAGATTTTGTAGCAGGCTTTAGCACAGCAAGGGAAGTTCTTTTAAGTGGTGACACTGGAGAAAACACTTCTTAGAGCTTCTTAGAGAGATGAAATTGTAAGACCAGGTGGATGGGTGCCCTGGTAAGCAGAGACTGCCTGGGAAGCTATGGAGAGCTCCTCAAGAGATATGGTGCCCTCCTGTTTCAAAGGTCCTTTGAATTTTGCAGCACAGAACTGGTTCAGGCTCTTGGAAAAAAACATGTGTAGCAAAGCAGGAATCTGTATCACTGTCTTGTCTAATCATATCTTCTCTCTTGCCTTCTCACTTGTTATTTTTCACTTTTTCTGTAACCATTCACCTTTGTTCCCCTCCATCTTTTTTTTTTTTGAGAGGACAGGGAATTCCTCTATAACGGGAACTGTTGGAACTTTTAATACATGAGTGTGAAGCGATTGTTGCTGCTAAGTCCAAAGCCTCACATAACAAGTTTTTTGGGTTTCAGCAGTTGTTTACAGTGGTGGAACAAATGTGTAGGAGTAGCAGTGGGGTTGGGGAGCTCTGAGCCCTGCTTGAAGTGTCAAAGGACACGTGTAGTAATGTCACTGAGTCATGTTGGCTACAGGCGTGGAGGATGGTGGAAGGGCTCTTTATCTGCTTCATTTCCAATGACTTGAACCTTGGTACTTTCACAGAATAAAATCATTAAGGTTGGAAAAGACCTCCAAGATTGTTGAATCTAACCTTTGACCAAACACCACCTTGTCAACTAGACCTCAACACTAAGTGCATGTCCAGTCATTTCTTGAACATCTCCAGGGGTAGTAACTTCACCACCTCCCTGGGAAGCCCATTCCAATGCTTAACCACCCTTTCAGTGAAAGAATTCTTTCTAATGCCCAACCTGAACATCCCCAGTGCAGCTTGAGGCATTTCCTCCTGTCCTATTGCTGGTTCCTGGGGAGAAGAGACTAACCCTCACCTGGCTACACCCTCCTTTCAGGGAGTTGTAGATGTCTCCCTTGAGCCTTCCTTTCTCCAGGCTAAACACCCCCAGCTCCCTCAGCTGCTCCTCACAAGATTTGTGCTCAAGACCCTTCACCAGCTTCATTGCCCTTCTCTGCACATGCTCCAGCACCTCAGTGTCCTTCTTGAAGTGAGAGGCCCAGAACTGGACACAGCACTCNGAAGTGAGAGGCCCAGAACTGGACACAGCACTCAAGCTGTGGCCTCACAAGTGCTGAGTACAAGGGAGACAATCACTGCCCTGCT
>VZRV01005299.1:940634-1025479 GCA_013398115.1 Falcunculus frontatus | reverse complement strand
AATGGTTTCCACTGCACAACCTGTGTGTGTTTGTGAATGTGAAATTATTCCCTTGCCAGGATAAGTTCCTGGCCACAATAAAGTGGCGCCTGATTCTCTATCACTTAAAAGATGTCATTTCTGAATTTCGGCTTTTCTTGCAGTTTTGGTGACAGCTCCATGTACAGCGGGACGTCCAGGACGAGGGGCGTCCCTCAGGGCTCTGCCTTGGCCCCGGGGCTCTTTAGTGGCTTCCTCGATGACATACACAATGGATGGAACTCAGCACGTTTGCAGGGGACAGGAACCTGAGCAAGGCAGGAGCACCACGGAAAGAGGGGACCACAGGGACCTGGACAAGCTTGAGAAGTGGGAGCACAGAAATCTCACTGGTTTGAACAAGGCCAAGGGCCAGATCCTGCACCTAGGTCGGGGCAATCCTCGAGGCCCGGATTCTTCAAGGTCGGCAGAGACATTCAAATGCCTCAGTTTCGTCCTACCTTCCCGGCCACTCCCAGCGCCTCCAGAAGCAGCACTTCATTGGGCTTAGGAGCTTTGCCGTGCCCTTGCCCACTTCCAGCAGGGCTGGTCCGAGGGGAGTACCCACAGCCTTTGCCTCTGCCCCACAGCCCATCCGTGCCCGCTGTCCGGCCGCCGGGGGTGGGCTCCGGTGGGGAATGTCCTTGCAGCCTCAAGGGCCGGAGAAAGCCCAGCGCCCAAGAGTCTCTGCCCTGCAGGCACCGCTTGTTCGGGGCTGAGCAACAGCTGGAGCCCGGCACTTGCTTGTAGCAGCGGGGCCGAGCCCCGCGCTGGAAGGAAAAAGGGGCTTGGGACTGAGGGCGATGGCGCCGAGGCCCCTCTCGCTGGGTCCCGTCGCCTGCGCGGCGCCCCAGGGACCGAGCCCGGGGCCGGGCTCGGTCCCTGCTGCCACAGGGGCGCTGCGGAGGGCTCCCCGCCCGCCGGGGCCGGGCCGGGGCTGAGGGGCCTGTCTCGAGCAGGGCCACCCAGAGCCGGTGTGCAGGACCACGGCCACACTAATGGCTTTTGAACATCTCCTTGGGCTCACAACTTCTCTGAGCAACCTGTTCCTGTTCTTGGTCACCCTCCCAGTGAAACGGTGACCTTTTCCTTGCTTTTTCTCCTGCTCAGAGGGCACCTCCTGTGTTTCAGTTCGTGCCCCTTGTGTCTTGTTCTGTCTCTTGGGCACCAGTGCAGCAACTGCAGAGAGCAGTATTTTATTCAGCCACAGCAAGGGAGAACACTCAGTGAGGGTCAGGATAAATAGACTGTGTCAGACACTGGAGTCAACTGTGTCAGTGTGGCCAGAGACCAGCAGGTTCACTCTAAGTGAGTTGTGTAGTCTTCCACAATACTCCTTAAGCCAGTTTTAAATGAGAATAACAATAAACTGCTTTTTTAAGACAGAAAGAGCTACTTTCTAAGGGAAATAATACTGGATCTTTCCCATTTATGAAAATTTAAGTGGTTAGAAGGTCAACCAGATAGTCTTGAATTTTAAAAGCAATCCTTAAAAATAAGTGAAAAGTTTAACAACAAAAAATTCTATTCAAATTAACTCTGTGTATCGTATGAATAAAGTAAGCAGAAAATGTTACCAGTCACGTCTTCTCAATTCAACTTTTTATGTAAATGCATACCTTTTACCAGATCCTATTTTATTGGCCAGAACTGAAGCCATGGGATTGTAGGGACCCCCACTGCTGAGAAGCCGGGGTGAAGGGCCAACGGGATGCTGCTGGATCCACAGGTGGTGACTATCTTCTGCTTGATATCACTCTCTCCCCTTCCCCCCCACTTTCCTATTTTTATCTCCCTTCCTCACATTTTGTTGTTAAATAAAATCTGTGTTATTGACTTTCGCATGTGGTTTTGTTTGCACCTTAATTTGCGCGGAGGCCTCTCTCACTAATCGAATCTTCACGTGAAGAATCCGCATGTTGCAGTGCTTTTACCAGTGTGCTCAGGGAACAGGCCACCCACCACAAGGGTCAGTGTTCATAGCACACCCAAGTCTGTCTCAGTCTGAACCAATGAAAGCTACATTTGCAATAAAATTTTGAGACCCTGCTGAAATACGTACCTTGGCTCAACTAATTCCTCCTGTGCTTAGCTGTGCCACTGTGAATGGCTGCAGGCTCCCAGAAGGAGCCATGCAATCCTCCTCAGAAACGTTTCATCTCTTTGGCACCCAGTAGCTGAAGTTAATAATATGAGTATTAAGGGTTTTGAATTCAAGTGCTTTAACTAAAAACTCAAAGAAATGCCTGTCTACATCTGAGGGGACTGAAGACTGTAACCCAGTGTTACACAGACAGCTGAGACACAGTCCTGGGGGCTGCAGGTATGACAACAAATACCGGAGAACACATCCAGATTTGGTTTTGAATCTGACAGCAAGAAAACAATACTAGAAGCTTCCTGTGGATTTAACAGCATCTTTATTCAAAGAAAATGTCTTTCCTGAAAGAAAGGTGAAATAAATTAAAGACAGGATAATTTGCAGTATAATCAGCTAAATGTCAGTAGGCAACAGGTATTTAACAAGCACTATGTGACTCTCAAATATCTGATTCTTTGTTCTGAAAATGGACAGAAGAGAATGAATAATCCCAGGTAAGTCTGTTAAGAAGCCCAAAGAAATCTCTTGGGGAAAAAAGAAATGTAGCAACAAATTAGAAAAAAAGATCAAAGAAAGGAACAGTCAGATGTGCTCAGTTGCTGTGAGCTGGAGTTTCTCATTCATCTCCTGTGGATCATGAAATGTGGGGAATTTTTTGATAGAGGAAGTGAAAACTGTCAAACACAGATGTTGGAAGCTAGATCCTAAATGCACTTAAAATATTTACACAATATGTGAGGCTAATAAAAGTTTTAAAGTTTTAATTTTTAATTTAGGCCTGTTTAAAACATGTAGATCTCCAACTTGGAGTTGTTATGCAAGTTTGCATAATTGTCAGAAAAGCAGAAATATTTCCAGTTTAATTGCCACTATTTCAAGAACTTAGTTTTCTAATTCAAATATTGAAGGTGAAGAAAAACCCCATAGCAAATGTTTTATGTTTCACCTGGTGTAAAACTGAGGTTCAAAAAGGCTTCTAGGAGCTTAAGTCTCATTGAATTTGTTGATGTCTGGGCTCCAAAATGTCCTTGTCAGCATATACCATCTTCTACAAATCATGCTGCGAGAATATGTAAGAAATGCAAGGTGCTTTTAACATTTCAGGTAAAAAAAATCCTTTACTCCCAGTATCTTAATTCTCCTGGACATAAACCTTACAATGTGACTTACTATTGGAAATAGTAATACATTTCAAAGGTTCTCTGGCAGCAGTCTACCATTCCCCAAATTAGGGACCATGCTGTATAAGAGAGATGCTCTGTTAATTTTTCCTTTTTGAGCAGAGTAAGAGATTATGAAGGTATATTCATTTGGACTTTGTGCTTCACAAAGTCCTCATTGGCCTATGTTACTTTCTCCGTATTGAAAATCATAATTATTTTTTAACAACTATCTCATGTAAAAGAAAGAAAGTACAATATTAAAGAGTCTCTGTGAAGTTCATAGTTGGATTTATGCATTTATAATAAAAGGCTCTGGGTCTGTCCACATAGGCCTTTGCTGACCTACCCAAGCAGCTTGTACATTGCCCAGTGCAACAAATCCTCTGTGAGCACGTACTGAGTGGGGAGGAAATTCATTATACATGTTAGAAATGGTGCCGTCTTGCCTCAGAGTACAGATTTGAGGAAAGGTCAAGTAAACATAGTAAGGTACTTTGTAAATGGTGCTCATTGTCTAAATTTTGGAGCATTACAATGAGAATATGCCTTTGTTGTTAAGACCCCAACCAACTACATTCTTCAAAATTTCCATTTTCAAGTATCAGAAGTCTCATGTTTGACAAGATGCTGTCCAACTTACATCTCTTTATATGTGGCAAAAGTAAATTTTTGTGGTCTTGTACCTCGTTCAAAAGGAAAGCAAATGTAAGATTCATAACGGAACTCTCTTCATCTCAGATGTGTCTTTTATTGAGCTACTCTGAGAAAGGACCTGGGCAAGAGGATGAAAGGATTAGTTCATGCATATGACCTCCTGTCTCCCAGCTACATCTTGTCTGCATGACTGCAAAGACTAAAAATGCTTTATCCTCTAAAACCAAGAGTAATTCCATAATGAAAAGCTTTACTCTCAAGTTTTCTTGTATTTTTTATTTGGTACTTTCCCTTCACCTTGTCCATTGAAGTTCTCACTGCTTCAAATTTAGTCAGTCATTTGTCCATTCATTAATATCTTCATTGGTATTTTATTAACCATTACAGAAACACAGTAACTTAGCTAAACTCCTTTGTTGAATTCCATAGGGCTGCTGTAATATGCAAATACAGAGAAATCACAATTATTGCAGATTCCATCTTTTATACAACACCAGAATTACACTGTTGGTCAAATAAAATAGTACATTCAGCAACATTAGTATCAAAAGAGACAGAAGCAACTTCACTTGTTCTACTGGCCAAATAAAGCAGACAAATTTCAGTGTCAGTTTTAAACTGTATTCTTCATGCCTGCCTGTCAGCTTGTCTCCAGCATTCTGTGAAGAAAACCTCTAATTTGTTCTAGAGTTATACTCAATAAGCATCAAAGTTACTGAGATACAGTGCCTATGCATAAAGATCGTTAGCATCACTCAATGAGCCTCTCTTGCTCCAGCCATGTTGTCTTGTTGGACAAAATAAATCATAGTTCAGGCACTGTGAGGGTTATGTCAGTTCATTTTTCCAGTAGGGGCCATTATTGCCCATTTATCCATATCTGTGATGAGTCTTTTCAGAACAAGAGTTATCTCCTCTTTTGGAGTCTTGAGGAACCATTGTAAAACCATCTGGCCTTGGACCAGCTGTTGGGCCGTGAACAGCCTTTTCTACTTCAGTGCACACAAGCAATTCCTCTCGGGTCTCAGCCTCACTCGTGACATGTTTGGGAAATGTTAACTCTGTCTTGCAATTTTGTACTAATGTTTTTCAATCTCTTTATTGAGATAAATACAAGTTAGAACAGAAGGCTTGGGGTGTTTTTTTAGTATCTTTTGGGTCCCTATCTGCTGCTCCTGCTGATCTTTGTGCTGACAGATGGCCTGCTTCTCAGTTCCTTTTCAAAGCTGCAGTGTCAATGTTACAGTAGCTGTATACCCTTCCTTCTCAGAATTCATTTTCAGGAGTTTGATCTATAACCTGTTTTCCTTTGTTAAGCCTAAATAATTTTAATTTCTGCATTAGTTAATCTTACACATATGTAAAATTCCCTCTTTATTCATGGATGCTGTTTATCCTAATGATTTTTGACTGTAAATATATCTGAACAGAAGCATCATCCTGACCTGCAAATACCATCCAGGTTACCTAGACCGTGGAGTTTGCTTTTGCTAAGAAACAAATGAACATCAAAATCATAGTCTCTCTTCAGTCTTGACTGTTTCTGGCATTACTTCTTTGCTCTTCAGCCCATCCTCCTGGTTCTTCATAACAAGCTTACAACTTTTGTTTGCCTGCAAGAACCAGCAAAATCCACGTAATTTTTTTTTACCCTCTGCCTTATCAAGGAAATAGATTTAATCCCGTATTTTTCCACTCATGCCACAGATCCTTTGAACATGATGCTTCTTTCTTTCAGTCAAAGGCAGCACTTTCCACTTCTGCTGGAATCCTTGTTGGATTCAAACTGCAACCATTTACCACTTATTTATGCAAAACTTATTGACATAACAATAATTTCAATTATTTTATTCATCTCACACTTGCCTTGTACAGTGCATTTGCAATGCACTCGCAAAATACGCTTGGATTTTCTATGTGAATAATAGATTGCAGTGTAAAATTCCGCATCTTAAATCCTCTTTTAATGTGGTTCCTGGTAATACTATTATTTCAAGGCACATATTTTAAAGTTTTGAGTCACGGTTCTCTGATTTCTTCTTTTATCAGCATGAAGTAGATAAACTGAAAACAGCAGAATTACTCCATAACAACATAAATTTAGGAGAAGTAATAATTAGTCTTTGGCTAATGGTGGGAAATAAAAAGATACCATTGAGCTGTGTTCATTCTACATTAATGAAGTAACAAACAATATTAAGATTATTAGGCACAAAAATTAGCAGTGTGTCTTGCAAATACATTTTGCCCTGCTCTGTACTACTTTCTGTGTCCCTGTCCACCCTTGTTCTGTGTTGTCTGGTCCAGCATTACCTCTGCATGTTCACCTCTGACCCCTCCCGACCTCACTTACACAGAGATGTAAAGGCTTTGTATTTATTCTTCACTTTAAATCCCATGAGAGATCAGGCTGGCTGAATCATGGTGGTACAAAACCACATGCTGAAAATAACCTGAGAAATGCTTAGGAAAACAAACATCTTATATTAATATTAAACCCAGATGTATTTCATAAACTGTAAATGTGGGAAACATTTGTGCTTCATTTCTAGAGCACTGGTTCCATTAACATAGATATTGAACTTTAAAATACAGATTCTGAAAACAACCTGCAGCAATACTACCAGAAAATCAGGTAGTACAGTTACATGTGTACACTGAGATAACAGTTAAAAAAACCCCAAAACCTTAATAATTTTTGCTGATGGAAGAGGTTGTCATTGTTTATTTTCTTTTCAAAATTGACTCCTACACAAGAGACATGATTTTAAATGTGTTTATCAGGCCTTCTGAATTAATAGAAATGTGTGCTACCAACATAATTAGTATTTTTTCACTTATCTGCCTTGCTGTTAATTCTTGATTATGGTGGCAAACTGAGGATTTACTGTCTGCACTGGAATTTTAGAGCATCATTAAATCATAATATATGTTACACAAGTTATTTGCAACATCCAGTACAAAAAAAAAAAAAGGTTTCCTAAGTCTTGAAAAAGATGGCATGTAAATTAGTGTTTTGCTCCCTTTGAAGGTGTAGGATAAATATTCCTGCAAGCATAATACTGAAATGTTAGCACTAAATGGTAGCATGTGTCAAAGAACTGTACCCTGCACACTTCTCACTTTTCCTTCTCATCCTGTCCAACTGCTTCTTTTCTTCCCTATACATTTCTTTATGATTTTCTTGACTCCAGGATTCACTTCCAATCCAAAAAAAAAACCCCGCCACATTTACAGTGAAATTCAGAAGCAAAATTCAAGTCAATCCTTCTCTTTTCAGTCCACAGGAGTAATTGTCTAGAAGCACCTTATGTCAGCACGAGCACTTTTGACACTCTCCTCTATTAATTTCCAATCTCCCTGATGTAGGTCAATGGTATCAGTGCTGCCCTGTAGCCAATATTAGCAGAAACTGTCCTTACTTGTGCTTCGTATTTGCTGGTTAGTTGTTTGCTAATCACTTCTTCTCTCCCTTTTGGGGACAAGTCTACTTTTTCTATCTTCATAAAGGTTTTTAGTCGAGGACTACGTAAGGAATGGACAGAGCATAGGTTCTGAACATGGTTTAGGATTTAAGGAGTGCAAATGATGTGGATAAAGTACATTAATGCTGGGCAAAACATAGTACAAAGAACACATTTTGCAATAGTCTGGTATTATTACTGATGATATTAAGCTCCCCTTAGGGAACATAAAAACTATTTAGGGTGATGCCATGTATCTGCAATAATCTGTTTAGACCAACAGAAGTGAAATACTGCTGGACTTCTACTGGAGGACAAATCCATTCTTTCAGGCGATAGATAATTTTCACTGAGTTATAGGGAATGAAGCTTCGTTCCAGAATGTATTGTAGGAAAACAAAATATAGGAGACCCCATACAATGAGCTGGCATACTGACGACAAGAGATAACATCATGTTGATAGTAATGATAGGAAAAAAGCAACAGAAGTCAAAAATAGCGTAATTTCCATAGGGATAATAAAGCTACAGAACTTTTAAAAAGTGATAGGTTTGTTCTATGAAAAAAAAAAATGTGGTCTATTTATAAAAATTCAGAAATAAATTCTGAGTTGCCAAAATTCACTGCATGGAATCTTCATTCTGAAATTTTTCTAAAGGAAGATTGGAAGACGAATTGCCTCTGAAATTTAAAAAAGGTGGCAAGGAGGAAGGGAAGAGAGACAGAAAAAGACAGTCATGGAAAGAGGAAGTGTGAAAGAGGAAGGGAAACATATATAAAGACAATTATGAAATATAAAATGAAAAAAAAACTTTAAAAAAAAGTCTTCTAACCTTTCTGGTCATTTCGGAAAGAGTGAGACTGGATAGCTTTTGAATATAAAATTCTGATTCATTTTTGCAGTTCTCCAGGGAAACTGTTCTGATACTATGGTCTTCTTACATTCAAAGGACAGCTGTCAAGAGGAGCTCTTTACTTTAGTATGAGCAGACATATATTGTGTAGATCTGAGAAGTTAATTTTGTACAAAACCAGCATCTCATTGTGCTGCATGAGCAATAGGGCTTTTCATGGGATTGCATTATTAAAATAATCCATTTCCTATAAGAGTAGTGACCTTTTTTTTTGTCTTCTAGCTAGCCATCAAGTTTTCTCAGCTATCCAATCATCCATTTTGACTCCCATAGATTCCCTGTTGGCAGTGACTAAGATCACACCACTGTTAATTTTTTGTTACTTCATAGATCCCTTTTCCTCACAGTTGTTTGAATTGTCCTTATTACTGGTGGTCTGACTGGGAGCTGTGTGGCCCAAGAGCTGCTGCTGTTGCTCAGGACTGACTTTATGCTCATTTTAGTAATATTACTTTACTTTCAGCTTAGAAAGCATCGCTATTCAACTAAAGACTATAATGCACTCGCCTTAGGAATTATGATTTCTATGGAAGGATTTAGAGTAGACAGAGGGAGCGTTAGAGAGCCATGAGCTGTTGTGCTGAGATGCTGATCCCTCAGAGCAGCCAGCTGCACAACTCCAGGCGCTTGGCTCCCAGGAACTGCACTGGCTGCTCAGCAGCAGTGCCTCCCTCACACACTTTATGCTACTAAACTGGTAAGGGATGAGTAAAAGTATTGGATGAGCAAAAATTGTGATAGTGAAATGAGAATGGCCTTTAAAGTGGTCGCATTACTCTGAACTGAGAAGTAAGGTGTTTATTGTGGCCCAGCAGTACCACTGAGCCACCTGGAAGTCAATCATCTTCCTCACAGAATTCCTGCAGAGGCTGAAAGTGAAAAATAGGAAAAACCAAAGATTAACAAAATGCATTTTGCAACTAATGCTATAAGGCAGTGTAAGAAATGTTTCTGTGCCTGATGCAATTAAATGGTTGACCGGAAGTTGCTATTGTAGCCAGTCACAAGCCAAGCCAAGACTCTTCTCCGAAGCTCAAATCCAACCTTCCAAGAAGTAAGAATGAAAAAAACATTGCCATTTTCCCTAAATTTTTAAGATCTCTAGAACCTAACCTGGGTTTCTGGTAGATATGCACATTTCTTCCCCTATATACTTCCCAAATAGGACCAAGGATGTTATGAAAGAGTGTTCTTAACAGTATTTTCCCTAAGACCAGAGCTAGTAAGTGCTAGAAATCTCATGTGAAAAAGCTGTCTCTGAAAGCTTTCCAGCTCATTCCTCCAGATTCAAATGACTTGGATGGTCTTCACATAGTCATCTAAGCTTTCAGCTGTTTATCCAAAGCAAACACAAATTATGAAAATTTTGAAGTTGCCCATTGCTACTTGCATGATACAGGCACAGTGGCTAATCCTTGCCCCATTTACCATCACTCTGGTCGATTCCCACAAGAAAATTTATTCTTGACATGGTTTAGGAGCATTTAATCTGATCTGACAATGTTCAGTCCACTCCCAAGTCCTTGAATGATTTATTTTGATTTGCTTAATAACGTGTCCACTGCTTTTTGATTAAGACATCAGTATTGTATGTGACCTACATACTTCCTTTTGCATGTCAAGATCTAGTTTTCCACAGACCATCTGAGAGTCCTATGTATCTTAAACAGATCAAGTACTATAGTAGTTGTTCCTGGCAGTTTCTGTGAAGAAACATTTGGGATTTAGTGCACTGTAATGGCTGGTTTTTTTTAATTACTTCAATCACTTATACGCTGAAAAATTAGATGTAATTTAGCATACTTTCCAATGATACTTTCCAAAAATAATTTTCCAATGATACTTTCATTTGCAGACTAAAGAGTGTTAAGCAAAAATAGGTGTTGAATTCAAAATGTTAATTCTGATGGTGAAGATCTATGAACTAAGGATTGTTTTTATAATCAATTTTCCGCTTTGAAATCTTTAAAGCTCATCATGTACAATTCATGGAAAGCCTGAACCAGACACTTGGTTCCACCCAAGTTAGCAATATTACTGATCTTGCAGTACAAGCGTCCCTTTCTGATGCTAATCTCAGTAGACATAAATCCTTAATGGCAAAAGCCCAGTTGGTATAATATGATGTATATCCTTTAACCTTTTGCAATAAAGACATAACTGAAGCATTACAATCTCACGATACATTTGTAATAGAGCAGAGTTCATAATTTAATCTCTGAGTGCATGACTACAGAATTTAATATTTTTTAAACAATGTAGCTATCTGAGAGCTCATGTTCTCACTGAGATCTGCTCTTCAGTGCATGGGCAAACAGCAGTGTAGTACACCAGGAATGAACATGTTATTGTCCAATTTAATTAGAACTAAAGCTGGTCAACAACTCTGTTGGCACACAAAGAATAAAAATTTACATTACTGAACCTTCCAAGCCCTTTTTGACCTTCTGTGCATTCCATACTTTAAACACATACACATACACAGCTTTTTTGCCCTTGTGGATGTGGTGCTGATTGAAAGAGGTAAACTCAAGAGCCAAATCCATTGAGCTTGGCTTTAACTTTTTAATGTGTTGCAGAAGGCCATAGATCATTTCTACTGAACAGGATTAAGGAGATTAATCTGTGCCAGCAGTCGATGACAGGCTTGTTAGGAGAAAAATCCAATGATGCTAACCCTTCAAAAAACTGCTTATTAACTGCATTGATGACTGACTTCTCATTAAAGATTACTATTACTGTCTTTCCTAACATTTCCCCTTTGACCTGAGTAGTTAGTGAGTTTTTAGAGCTTCAATGGTTTTTCCCACAAAGAGAAGAAAGAGATCCTATATATTTCATCCATTGAATAATACATATATTCAAAAAATGCAAATAATCTCCTGATTCCCTCAACAAATAAAAAAAGAATCAAAAAGTCATGAGGAAGTGCATTAGCTCACTATCTCTCTACTGAAGTCACTGCCTTTTCAGCTTGCTCTTCCTCCCTCTACAAATGACCTCCAACCAACTACATCAACTTCTATGAAAGCACTCTTACAATAAATACACCAAACAGGAGATTCTTGGATGGGTCCACACTGCAAATACTTAATTCTCCCTGAGAATGCCTTAGTTTGATCCATGGGACATACCCAGCCTTGGCATGTGCCCTACCAGTGGTGTTTGCCTGGGAAGGCTTCACAGGTACCCACTTCAGAGTCAAATACATCCATTCTCCCACCAGCTCATAGAAAAAGTATATTTCTTTCCCTTAATTAGCATTTCTAGAGTTCTCTTACGTAGAATTTCTAAGGATGGGGAGTGTAAAGAAAGGAACATAGATCAGATTGAGGAAGTCTTCATCATCAGGGAACACTTCTCATCATTGTGTTTTTGGTGTTGGACTGCATTGCAATAAGTGGCTGGCCCAGGAGGCAGACATGCTGCATGTCTGTGCAGAAGAGGACATGCCCCTGCTCTTCCCAGGACCTTGGTGCAGGGACACCCTCCCTGCATTGGGCCCTAGACCCCAGACTTGACAGAGCTAACCAGCACTCAAGGGTATAACCAGAAGCAAATTGAGCAAAACTTTCTGATCAGCGTGGTCATGGGGAAAAGCCATTCCCCAAACACCAAGTCGGGGGAATAACCTCAAAACCATAAAAGTTTCCATGTACTTCAGATGTCAGCAACCTTTATTTTGGTCCAGTTCTAAACATCTTCAGACTGGAGAAGATTCCAGGGAGACCAGCAGTCTTGCAGGACTAAAAGGGGGCCTAGAAAAGCCTGTTGCCTGGTCCTAAGAAAGACAAACTATTTAGCAGGGCTTGTTGCAATTGGGTTAGGGTTGCAACTAAAAGAGGGCAGATTTAGACTGGATGTAAGGAAAGAGTTTTTTGCAATGAGGGTGGTTGAAGATGTCCCTGCTCATTGCAGTGGGGTTGGACTAGACAACCTTTAAAAGTTCCTTCTAAGCCAAAATATTCCATGATTCTGTGATCTTTGTTGTCCTTTTTTAAAGCAAACCTTCCCCAGCACCTCGGGGCTTTGCACTGATACTTCAGCCACCCAAGCCACCCAGATGAGGCTCATTTTTAAAGTTTTCTGAAACCAGTTCAGAAAGTACTAGGCCTTGGCTAGCCAGGCCCTGATATAAAAGCTCTCTGCAAGCCAGGCGACATCCAAGATGTTTTTCAGCTGAGGACTAGAAGAGAAGTCCTCCAAATTAACAGCATATTCAGAGCAATACACTTGGCTCTAAATAAATCAAAGTCCCACAAAATGATTTGGTTTGGCAACTTAAAAAAATAAGGTGTCTAAACCAACCTTAATGAAACTATCCAGAAACTAAATACTCCTAATATTAATTATGACCCCCTCACTGACCAAGTGCCTTTAGTGAAAGCTGCTACTTCTCTGTGCCAACTTCTCTTTCTCACTGTCTGGATATGTCAGGCCAGCTCCAGTGCTGAGGGCTGCACTGGAGGGACAGAAAAGCCTCCTCACAGAAGTCTCTGCATGTACTGACAAACATCCCCATAACCTTCCGTGGCCAAGCTTACAACTCACACATTTTCCCTGTTTTCATTCTCCAAAAGTATGTATTACTGAGACATGAATGGAGAAGAACTAAAGGACACATGGGAATTAATGGCAAGGGGGATGAGTTCAGAATGATTTTGTATCTATAGGAGAGGTTCCATACTTCTTTTAAATGATAGAAAGGGAGAATAGACTAGGAGAGAGCAATGGGTCCCTGCAGTGGTGAGGGCTGGCCAGGCTGGTCTGCTGCAGAAATGCTTCACTGACAGCTCAGCCCAGGAAGGACAGAAAAGTGGCAGTGAATGCCCTTGGTTAATAGCATGTTTTGTCAGGACTGTTTTCTGAAGGCAATTACGGGCCAATCTATTTGAAGGCTGATCTGCATTGGCATTAGAGGATGGAAAGAAAAATATTTTCAGCTCAGACCAGAGCAAATCTATCCTCTTCTGCCACTGCTTTGAAAGACAGCTGCCAGCCTGAGTACCAACAAGTGAAATATGCACCAAAAGCCAGGACAGCCCCATGCTGGAGGTCAGAGCAGCAGCATAATCAGGAATTTGTGAGGTGATGCATGGTTTTGCAGAACATTCACAGAGAGAAAAATAAATCTGATCTACTAAATAAATTGCAGGTCCAAAATATTTTCTCAGCCCTAAAATTTACTCTGTCTGAAACAGTGCCTACAGACAACCAATCCACTCAAGTAGCACAAATGTGCTGGACACACCATGGGCTTATGGAATATTTTTCAGTGTTTATGTTGGTTCAGTACAAAAGTGCATAGCCTTAGAAATAGTTGATTGAACTACATTGCCACTGCACTTTTCAGAGACCCTTTTTCCCATTTTACTGCAATTCTGTGCTCATTGCTATGGTATCCTAGTACCTGGGAGAATAATTATAACACTGTTCCATTTAGCACAATGTTCAGAAGTATTTCACTGAGATTTTTATATGGTGTTTCCAACCTCTAGCTTTTTCCACTCACTCCTTACATCGGGAGAAATTGATATCAATCTGCTGTGAGCCAGCCAGCATAACAATTTCTTTCTGAATGGTATTGTTTGAGCTTTTCTATTTACATTAGTTAGGTTTACGCATTCTTTTAGCTTAGCAGATCATGAAGAATAAGCAAAAATGGAGGAGTTTCTCGACTGTTTTCTTTTTAAATATTTAGCACTTTATTTCTAAAATTAATTGATAGTCTGCACAGAATAAAATACATTCTTTAGATCTGCTCTTTTAGCTGGATCCAAATACATTGTATCTTCAACATCTTCCATATATATCCACAAACTGCTAACAGACAAATTCTTTCTTAAGGACCCCAGCTCATTTCTGTTGGGATAATGAAGGCATCTAATTGAATAATTACAAATCACATTGGAATAAATGGTGCAGCTCACTAAAGCATCTACTAAATTCCCTTCTGTCTGCTTTTATCAATTTCATTAAACAAAGTCTCCATTTGTTTATCTTGAATTATATCTTTTAATACCTAGAACAGAAACAGTGAAAGATTTTTCCAATTTTCCCGTCCTAATTTTCATGAAGCACTATTTAGAGGGATGGGATTGATCAATTCTCTGATAGCAGCTTTCTTTAGAGTGATTTCAATCCAGCTGAAGGATAACTGCCTTTCTGTTGTTTGATGATACTAAACAATACTGCATGTTATTTTCACTAAGCCTTCCCAACCTATTGTTTACAGCCATGCCTCCTTCTGCCCCTCTGGTTTTGAAAGCAAAAGTCCCTGTTAGAAAGTAAATTTTTAATGTATTCATTTTTTTTTCTGGCACATTTCTTCTTTAGAGGGAACTGTAAAAAGAGAAAAAAATGGATCTGAGGTTTCCACAGACCTTCTAAGGTTATGTTGATGATATTTATTCAATCACCATCATTGCCAGCATGTTCAGAAAAAAGGTTAAGGTGGGTGAGAAAAAACCCAGTCAGTCTCTCTGTTGTAGGATGATTAAAACCCCCATGAAATAGATGAGATTACAGAAGTGGACTGAAAGTGAATGAATGAACATGTAGTAACAACACACAGGTTATTTAAAAGAGCATTTATGGAAGACAATGCCAACATCACCAGTTTTCTAAAAGTGTCCACAGCATTTAGTTTACTTCTATGTAGAAATAGACAATGCTTTGTTCCTCACTGTTAGATTTTGACTCTCCAAGGCTTTGTACTGTTTTCAAACATGCCATAATGAATCTGCTCCATGTCTCTTGCAGAAAAGCTGTGCTCCATGACATGCAGTTTAAACAGTGATTTTTTTTAGCTGGTATTTCACAGTCAACTGTATGGCCAAAGGGCAGTTCTGATCTTGTCTGAACTCTTAAGCAGGCAAAAAAATGCCATTTTTTCTTCTCACCAGTACTGTGTGGCATTCTTGCCTCTCAGCTTTCTTAAGCTTCACTCAGAGAATCACAAATGACTAAACTCCATTGCTGCTTTCCAGTTTGAGGCACACAGGCTGTGGTTTGCCCTTCCTCTTCATGTGAGAGGTCTATCCCTGCACTCATGGCAAGAAGAAAGACAATGAAACCTTGTAGTTGAATACTCAGAGCTGGGAAAATTGGAGCAAACTGATGTTAAGTTTGAAATTTGAAAATAGTCCAGTAGTTGAAATTTCAGGTTGAACTGAATAGTGTATCATAAATATTCATGGACCTGGACAAAATGAAAAGGAAACTAAAAGGTTAACATGAAGACATTACTTCTAAGAAAAGCAACATGTGTCATGGAGGCCCATTTTATTAAATTGTTTCCACAGAGTTTAAATTCTTTTTTCAGACCCTATAATAGGTACCTTTTCTTATACCTAAAAATGACCACAGGAATCAGAATACATGGAAGCAGAGAGCTCTTGTTCCCAGCAAAAGGAAACTTCTGAGGGAAAATAAATGACTTGCACAATAGGAATTTGCAGACTTGCTAGAGACCATCATACTGACCTTAAGTTACCTCTCTTTTCTCTCTGGCCTACGATTGCCATTCTTGTGTAATTATCAGAGATATTTTAAGTTATGCTAGAATTTTTTAAAGCTGTTGCATTGATAACAGCAAAAGTGCTCTTCTTCCAGCTTAGCAAATGAAGCACTGGATAATAGTACAAAGAACATTTTACCACGAGGTCATCATTAACTTGATCTGGTCAAAAACGTAATGAAAGAAAAATGTTGACATCCAATTAACAGTGCATCACGGCATATATATTGCAAGTATGTGGTTTTAGCCCAGATCCTTTTCACAAGATGAGAAACAATCAATTTAATTGGACACCCGTCTTGCCAGTCTTGATAATCTTTCACACATAATCTTTTATTTTAATTGCAAGATCTTTAGGAGAGACACTGTTTATTACTGTGCTTGAAAAATTCTGCACCATCATTCTGGTGAATGTTGTGTCTGTCACAGACTTGGAACAACTTACTGTGCTATACTTATGACTGGAGACAAACAAAAGAGCTGGTTTTAACAACTATCAAACTACTGCTTCTGAAGAAGCATATGATGTGTAACTGTTATGCCTAAATTATTAAATTATTAAATTATTAAATACTCACACTAAGTGCGGAGGTTCATCTTTTGGTTCACACAGATTCTGTTTGTCCAAAACAGTTTGCCTGTCTCCTGCTATCATGTAGAAAAATCTTTTGGAAGCAAACAAGTCTGTCTCTAACAGAGTATGAAGAAGGAAGTAAAAATGCCAATCTCTAAGCCTTAGAGGTCTACCAGTATTTTTGTACTAATGGGAGATAATGCAAAACTTTGAACAGATTCTTACAGCATTCCAGTCACATGAATGTCTGTGGGGCAGAAGATCGGTGGCTCACAGTGACTGGTGCCCATAAGCACTAACCAAACTGCATACATGACCAAATGCTTAATTCAACATGACTAAATTGAGTAGGTATCAGAAATTAGAGAAACTGACAGAAATTATCTACTACATGCATGGGAATTTTCTCAGATAACATTTGTTTTCATCTCCACAGTAACATACCTTGTTAACTCATCATCTGATGTACACTTAGGTTTGCTGGGCACAAGAGGGCTAATAAAACTGAATGTTCTAAGCCTTGTTTGACCTATGCGAAGAAATTTTTCTCTAATCGGAAGATCTGATGAAATAAAAACACATTTGATAAACATTAGATAAAAATGGCTTTGGTTTTATGGCTCTCACAATGAGCTAGAGAATGAATGGACTAATCAAACTTTGAGGACTGTATGAATTTGACAGTGAGAGAGAAATGGAGGGGGAAAAAAGGAGGGGATTAAAAAAGTAGTGACTGAATAACAGTGAATCAGGGGAAAGGAACAACCCTTTCAACATCAATTCATGACTGCAGGGGTCTTTAATTTTGGAAAGTGAGTAACAGCTGGGTGAAGGAGGGAGATCAAAGCAATGGTGAGGTGAGAAGGGCAGGGCTACCTACTGCAAACACAGAGTGAACAGGGTTGGAGGGAAGAATGATTAGCTTTGCTGGCAGGCACAGGAGCCAGGACTGCAGAATTCTTCAAACTCCTTTTCTTTTTGAAATCCATCTTTTGATGATACTGCCAGTAATTAAGGTCACCACACGAGGGCATTTAATGTTTGCCGTGAGGAAAATCATCCTGAATTTGACAAATAGCATTTATGTTTGTCTTAACTCTTCATCAAACAAGACCTAGAATTTTTACTCAGCTGCAGGAACATTTTTTCTTGCCTCTCTGAAAACTCAGAAGAGCAGATACTCTCACAAGATTTACAGCATATATATGCCTTCAGAAATATCAGCAGAGACTATTTCCAAAGACTCCATTTCGGTACCGGAGGTTTAACTTCAGAAAGAAGAAAATATAAATATAAGATGGAGGATATGACTACAAAAAACCCCCATGCTCTTTATAGGCTTACTAATTTAAATACAGTGCCACAATACATGGTTTGGAACACAGTTTTCATTGCCCAGCCTAAAACATGAGTAAAGAAAACTTGTATCTACTACAAAATACTTATCAGATATACCTTAAATGGCATCTGTGTACACAATGCTATTTCTAATGCAACTGTCTTTCTGTCTACTAGATCACTGTTCTGACTTAGAAGACACAGGAGAGGAAGATGGCACCAGAGAACAAATGAAATGTTATTCATGGAAAATAAGACACAACAGCCTCAGTCTCTCTTAAGAGAAGATGAAAAATTCTTGAGCTTAATAGGTGGAGCACCTTCAACTCATTAAAGCCACTGCCATTTTGTGAGGGTGATTCCCTCATTTCTTTCTAATCATCTCTTCTTCCAACACCTCCATCAGCAGCAGAGCTGGTTCACAGCTCAGCAGCTGTATGTAAAGCACAATTGGCTCCTCAGAAGCCCACTGGAAATAGGGATCAGCCTTGACTCTTAAGAGGAATATCTCTTGAAAAGAAAATTGTATCAAATGATTTATTGGCAGTATTCATGTTAAAAGCCAGGGGAACAAAAATCGCTTTCAAATAAGAACAGGCTCCAGACTACAGATTCAACTGGATCCATACTCACAGCTTCAGCTTCAATGTGTGATTTTGCTAAGCACACGGAGGATCTCCGAAAGACATCTCTTAGTAGGACATGCAGGGTACGTTTTTAAAGCTGGTTCTACAAAGGAAAGCACAGCTCCTGAGAGGGAACAGATTTTGCAACCACAGAAGTACTTTCTCTATCTTTAATGAAAAAGAAGACAAGAATGTAGGACAGTAGCTTTGCATTAAACACAACTTTTAAAAATATTTCTTTCTCAGAACAGCAACAGCAATTAAGCATCAGTGTAGCCTCACTTGAACTCACTGTTCATATATCCTACTTTTCAGTGCTTTAAGAGATCTTTTTTTCCTCACTGTCTTGACAGCACAAAGCCTAACGAAGTTTTAGTCCATGACCTAGGCTCCTGGATACTACCTGCTGAAGACAGATACTATCAGCTAGGTGTGTATTTCTATCCAGCAGAATATTTTAATAAACAAGATGTTCCAGTTTAAGAATATTGGCAGAAAAGCTGAAACTTATAATACGAAACACTTTATAAACAGGATTGTTGTGAGGATGAAGAGATGAAAAGTTGCATATTAGTATTTGTTACTGAAGAGGAATCTTCAATAGATGGGTTTACTCACTAGATTAAAGTTGTGATATGAGAACATGACAAAGAAGGAGGGGCAAAAGTATTTTTGGTTAAATGGTAAGAACCAGCTGAAAATGATATCCTTTGAATAGGATTGGAAAGAGTCCACAGATTCTTGGGTTGATTAAGCAATGCTCTCATCTCTGTTGACTATCATTCATGTGAGAATTTTCCCATTTTCCAAATAAATACATCCCAGATATTTCAGAACTGTTTTCCAACTGTGGACTGTAGCTCTTTGCTTGGGTAGAGCTTTGCTGAAGCCCTGATCTTGTCCTGCTCTGCACTGCATGGTGCTGGTTTCCACCCCATCCACTTCGCTGGAGATCCTCTGCCTTTTCCAGTTCTCCTAGGAAATAAGATGTAGACACTTAGTCAGCACTACTTTATCCTATGCTTTCTGCCACCTTCTTATCACCCATTCTTTCTTCCCTCCCTCTTCTCACTTTTTCGTCTGGGATTTTTTGAACACAAAGAAAAACTTTGTGTTTTTGTTTTTGTGCTTTGTATATGCAACAAAATACCGGATGTACCCAGAGAAGCCAAAACGTTGGAGAGTCGATACAACAAAATTTTGGCCAATCAAAACTCATTGCTGCAATTTTGAACTACCTGTTCAGACTCTGTTGCTCTGTTTAGAGTCTGTGGGAGGTATTTGACAAGCAAGGGTGCTCAGACAGCTATTCCCTCCCCTTTTTCCTGTTCCTCTGAAAGTGGCTTAAATAGATTTCTCAAAACAGCACTGATGTCAGGCACCCACTCACCATTTATCTTCCCAAGCCATTAATCACAATCATGTGCAATTTAAAGCAGTTCCTGGTCTTTTTCCCTGAAATGAAAGAGTCACTCTTTTCTTGAATATTATTGGTCATGAATCACAGTGATTTCCAGCCATGCCATCAATTATAAACACAGCTAGTCGAAGTGCCGATAGAGCTGCCTCTATTCAGTGAGGCTCCTGCCATGAATTTCACTGGCCATCAATCACTGTATCATCAAAGAAGAGACTCCCCTTCACTCCCCGCTGCTAACCTGAAGCCGAGGCACCAGTATTGGCCTCCTGAAGTTACCGGGCTATGTGATATCATAAATACACATCTAGACAGTTAACCAAGGAAAATGCTGCCTCTTTCTGTGCCTATGTTGCTTTCAAATCTCAGATCAGGTTGTCAGATCTTTGCATTAGACTGGCATCATCAGGGAAATCAGCAGAGCTTCCTCTCCAGAGGTCTCATGCCAAGTCAATATTCTCCACACTTTTTACAGGGGAGCGACAGAGATGCTGCTATCTAAGATGTGACTCTGTTTTCTCTCCTTGGACACACAAAAAGTGCTGCCTTCAAGCTGTTTGTGAGCGCTTTTGGGATGTATGCTGCCGCACAAATGATGAGTAATAGCCAAAATCTATCACTTTTGTTTCTCAGTGATAGCATTCATGGGAAATAGATCTTGTGTTGGACTGTGAGCAAGGAAATGGAAGACTGGGAATCTGAATCGTTCCTTGCAAAAGAACAAGGAAATGGATTGCCTCTGCTGCCTGTAACTTTAAACACAAAGCAGTGCAAGAGAACAGAATTCAGTAATTCTTCTGGATGTTGTGTAAGAGAAACCACAGCAAAAAAAAAAAAAAAAAAAAGGCTGAATTTGTTTCCTCTGATGGTGAAGTATCAATCTGCAAGTGACAGAGGAAATGTGCACTAATGTGAATGAATTCATCAACTCTTACAACACCCACTTGTCACTCACACAAACACATTAATTGAAATGCAGCCAATTTTACTTTCCTAAATTGTGTTGATACACAATCAGCCTGTCACTTTCAGGACCAAGACTACCAGATAATGCCACTCCCTACTCAGTTCACTGCTTCTGGTAGGTACAGTCACTTCCATCACTTTCAGCTCTGAACCTCAGCCAAATGTGAGTGATCCCTTCATCTATTTCAGGTGCCACTGATTGTTCCAGACAGAACCAGCTATCACCATCTCTCTTAACCACCAAACCATGACCTTCACTCTTCACTTCTGGTTTTCACTGACCAAGAATTCTTCCTCATGACTTCCTGGTATTACCGTTGATTCCTTCAACTACTCCAGTTCTCTTAATTGTTCTTTCAATAGCTTGGAAATCTGAGGCTTGTCCCTCACCCATCTAGTGTATCTAGTCCTCACGGGCACCAAAAGAACTGCAAGACACCTGTGGTGTATCTTTAATGCCAGATCTGAATGGTGAGACATGACATGTGTGGTCTGGCAAAGCCAGGCACCCTGGTGTCTGAAGGATGCTTGGAGATACATCTGCTCAAGAGCCATCCCACGAGGGACTCCATTGAGGCAGACGACATTAATTACAGATTTCAACGGAGCTGTAGTAGCTGGTTTATACAGGCAGCTGCAGAGCTGTCCACAGCCTGCTGGTTTTGTCCTGTTTTTAAGAGGCCTCCCTATGAATCCCTCCTTCCCCTTTGAAGCTCATCCAAACATGGTTTACTTCTGGTCCCTAGTGTTCTACTGCTTAAACTTGGACTTGTCTGGTCTACTAGTCTTCATAGCAGCCCAGTCACTCACAAACTGTATTCTGACTGCTGACCCTGTCGACTAACTGAGCGAGTGGTCTCAGCTGAGTTAACCACAACAGTCAGACACTAACAAAATTCTAACTCTCCCTACTGCAATAGACTCTCCAGAGCACCATGAGAGAGCACTGCCTTCTATATCATCAGTACCTCATCCTTTTTGGTTGGCATTAGTATAGGAAGGGGACTGGGATGAAATTTGACAAAAGTATTTTTGGAGCCATTTTCTTGGGCAAATGGGAGTAATTATCTTACGTGAACTCAAAAGGTGATCAGGCAAGAACTACAAGTCAACTGCACATGAATGTAAGAAGCACTCTGTACTAACAGGACAGAAAATGCCAGTATTTCCAGTAAGCCAGACATTAGTAAGCTGAGCAGAGCGAGTTATGACTGTCTATTATGAACAAAAGAACTCTCTGGTCAGCTAAACCCTTTCCCTGTACCTAATTTAACCATTCTCCATACCTTCCAAAGTGACTGAGACAGTAAATTGTTCACTTTCCCCAGAGAAGTTCATGGGAGGTGCTGTAACTATATCCGAATACAGATTCAGAAATGACAATTCATGTGACCTTTTCCTCCATTTGCCTCGTGAATAAATATCCATTAGTTTAACAATAATGCGGATGATCACAGGCTATTGCCTGTTTTCAATTCCCCTGAAGCGTTAGGCTTACTGGAAAAAAATATTCTGAACATTTCAATATAAGAGATATGAAAAAAAAAAAAAATCATTACTAGTCTAGGGATAACCTAAGTCCCATACCTGAAATATTTTGCATTTTGGAAAAGAAAAAACTCTTGACTCAGTCTCAACAAAGGGTGAATGACCTTATACTTAATTTCAAATAGATAAGGTCTGTCAAGATTAGAATAAGATTATTGAATGTCTCCTTTCTTTTGCCTTGAATTGATATAGTACATCCCACGACACAAAATCAATAGTGTCTAAAAAATGTAGACTGAACAGTCTCCAAGAAAATAAGAGCAGGAGGAATTATGAATGCATCACACAGAACTCCCAGTACACACAATTTAGAAGTAAAAGACAACGTGCTTTGGTGCCGAGGTCATCACCAGGCAGAACCCAGTGGATCACACTCCTCTGGTGGGGAAAGCTGCGAAATATTGGACTGTGACAACTTCACTGAGAAGCACTGAGACCTCTCCTCCCACTGATAACTGTTATTGCTATCACATATAGTGCCTGTCCCCTTAACTCTCATCTGCAGTAATCCCAAAAACTAACACTATCTCTCCACTATCCACCTGCTGCAAGGTTTGAACACATGAAAATTAGTAATAAATGGGAGACAGTGGCCGCTCATTTGGAAGTAAAGAACTCCTTGTCCAATCTGCTTGAGTCTACACAGAAAATTATTAATGATTACTTAGAATATATAGATTTCTATCAATTACAAACATACCCAGATAATCTCCTCTGTAGAAGTGCAATGGAAGGATACGTAACTTTGAGTCTGATCTACTAAAATCTTGTCTCGCATCTATTTTTGGTGCTACCAAGTTAAAAATCTCCCACCCCTTTGTTCAGCTGATGTACCTGTTTTCTTCTGGGGGATGCAGATAACTCTTCCATGTTTGGGAACTACAAGCTGAAATTGCTCTTCTGTTACTTTCTGTTTCTTTTCTTCTTTGTACACGTGTGCATTTTATTTCCTTTGCTCATCAAATGATTTTAGAAAAATATTATGCAGTCAGAGCTGATTTAATGTGGGGAAAGGTGGTTTAAAACTTAAAAAAAAAAAAATCTGTACAATATTCAGTCTGATCACTCCTCAGTAGGTGTGCCATAACAAAATATCTACTCTCATAAAGAAATCCTCTATCTCCAGCTGGGTCCTGGGCCCTTCTGGGCTTCTGATGATGCCAGACTGTGATTAAGCCTTGGATTAGTATTTATTTTTTCACTTGTTATTACTCTCTCCTATTCCCTTTGGCTTAGTTCACCTACCCAGGAAACCCTGAACCATCAAAGACATTTCCTTGCATCCCACTAACCAGGCTGGTCTCATTATATGGCTTTAAGCTTTTCCAAGATGAGAGCTTTTGGTTACACATTTGAATCAGGAGAGGCCCTTTTGTAGGTAAGGCAGCCTGCACAACAGGCTGATCCTGGCCTGCAGCCCCTCACAGGGGGCTAAATAATAGTGGTGCGAGTCACAGCAGAAGGGATACCTTCTAACTGAAATAGACAAACCTAGACAAAGACAGAATACACGGAAGACTGCATTCCTTGCTGATGATTTGAATGATTTAGCAGCTGGTTTCCCCTTACTGCAAGAAATGGCATATAACAGATAAGCAGCTGTAAAAAAAAAAAAAACTTCACTGACTATATACACCACTGGAGCTTGTTGCAGATGTACATTTTTAGAAAATTATGTCCTTAGCATTCCTATTTTTGCTGGTGTTTTTATAATGAGTATTGTGTTCTAATTTATTTTTAATGCGCAAATTACCACTCACTGCCAGCCATTCTTTGAATGAAATGTTGCTTCTCCATGAGTATTTCTGCATAAATATTTTATAACTGAACTAAATAAAAAATCACCTTATAACTACCCGAGGTTAAACTGCTGAAAAAAATGCAACTATTCCATTCTGCTTTCACATTTATTCCTGTTATTTTGTAAGGAAATCTTTTTGAGCCAAACTCTCAATTTTGCTGCAGTTTGCACTAAATGACAAGACAATAAGTTCATTTTCAACATGAATAGGAATGAAACACAAATCTGTAACTGATACAGGGCACCTGTGCTATAATTTAAATTATGGAGTAATGACTGCAGACCCATTTAAACCTGGTATAAAAAAACCAAACAGCTTTCTACACCATATAGACTCTGTAGTCCCTGAGTCCCTTTGAAATCAGGATGTGCTAAAACAACAAACACATATAGAATATTTTTATTTATAATGCAAGATAAAGTACCAGCACAGAAAATGATAAAGAATCCATTTTATGATCAAACTGAATGCTGCTTCAACACACTGTAAAAAAAAAAAAATCAATTTTGTGTCAATAGTGTGTATCTGTATTTGGTTTAAAACGAATATTTGAAAAGTAGGCCACTTACCATCTGAAATCTTGTTATAGCAACACAAAAGAAGAAAAAGAAAATGATGAAGATGCAGAGGTGTTTAGGGAATACACCTGTGAGGACCCTATTCCTCATTTATTTATCTTTATGATTGAGAAAGTCCAAATAAAATTATTTCCATAAAATTAAAAAGAGAATAGGGACTTCTAAAAAAGTTTCATTACAGAATGTAAATAAACTCTGGAAGCACAAGCATACAAACTATCATCAGTATAAAAGCACCAAAAAAAAAGAGAATTGCTTCTAATCACAACTAACGCCAGTTGAGGAAGGCTGTTGCCACTGCTGAATGTGATCCTTTTTCTTCATTTACCATCAGAATAAAAATCACATAACTAATGTATTTAATCAGTTTTGCCACAGTGAGTGAATGCCTCAAGGGTCTATGTAACAATTCCTTTTCACAGGAAAGATTTACTAGAAGTTTGATTAAATGGGACTGAAATATATTTGTTTTGCTCTAAACTATAGGATGAGAGCACCATCCTCTTCAGAAGCCAGGAGTATCTGGGCCTCAGCCCCTGCAGACGAGGTCAACTGCATCTCGTGATAAATAATTATAACAAACTCAGGGTACTTTGGCAAATTTGCAAAAGCAAAGATCTGCTTAATGTAAGAAATCCACTTACGAAGAAAAGTCAGTAAAGATCATAATGAGTTCACTGTCTTGAGGAATACAAATCTCTCTAATCAGAGCAGAAAGCCTAACTGGCATGATGAAGGCTTCCAGTATAGTTTGGAGTGCTACTTAATATTATGCAGACACACAAACACTGAAATGAAGCAGCTTTTCTTTGCTGTCTGCCTTGTTAATGAGCATGTTCCTCCATCTTAAGTAATAACTACAGCCTCTGCCAGGTCTTGGATGACCTGGGTCTGGGTTCAGTGAGTCTTCCCTGAAATGCTAAAGCATCTGTCAAGGGAAATGAAAAATAATGTCCTGTCTTTAGAAAGTGCCGAACTGAGTAGGTGGGCAATGAGTTATACTGCATCCTTGCAACTAATGAGTAACATAGGCTTAACCAGGCAGGAGAGGAGCTTTGCTCCTTAAAGAGAGAAAAATCCCCGACAGGAAAACCACTGTCCTCCCCCAGACTAAACGGATAAGAATTAATCCCCTTTACTTGTTACAGGAAAGTATATTTGCTGTGCGTCAGCCCAAGCACGTTTCACCCTGAAGCTGTATTGCCTATCTGCCAGTACCAGCTTGGGTTTCTGGGCAGGGAGGCCTCACTGGATTTAAACAGGACTTGACCACACTTAAACTGAAAGTATCTACTCTACTTACTCCTTCTGACAACTCCCTTCCTTCCTAGGTGTCCTCGTTCCAGTTCCTGCTACTGGCTCCTCATGCAAGGCGCTTTCCACAAGTTATTTCTGCTTCTTTATCTATCATTGTTACCCACTCACTGCTTATGCTGCTGTGCTGTGATACTGGCTTTTCAGGGCAAGTGCAGCAACCCACAGATGCTTTTGCCGTGTGAACTCTCCTTCTTTGTCATCTTCATGAGGAGTTAGCAAGCATTAGATTGACTGCTTAGCCCAGGCCCTCCAATTTCAACAATTTCAATTGTTGAACAATTGAAATTTCAATTGTACAATTGAAACAATTGAAACAGTTGAAACAATTTCAACAATTAATGTTAAAATGCAGCCTTATATATAGCAGTGTTAGCACAGCAAAACGCAGGGTAACCTGAGGTGGGGGAGTTGCAATGTGTGGCCAGTGGGGAAAACAATGAGACCCTCACAAAACAGCTTTCCCAAAGAAAAAATTGTTTAAAGCAACACTCTCACTCCATATTCTGTACCTGAGCGTTTCAGAAGTAGCCCTGGACTTATGGCACCACTAAGCAATTACAGCCATAAAGTAGTTTCCAAACAACTTTCCAGGTGCACATCAGACCTGAATATGCTTTGAATTTACCTCCAGACCTTCACACATACTTTGGAAACATTTTGGAGAAGAGGTCTGCCACAGTGGGTCTTTTCCATAAATAATCTCCTGAACCGTGTGGATATACAGAATCTTAATACTCATTAAATTACTTTCATGTGTAGCTGCAGGGATTTAGGGGCAGACACTAACAGAAGCACCACTGGCATAGGTGAAGCTGTCTGGGCTTCAGAGTAGCTGGAAACTCCAGAACTCACTGAGCAGGGTTAGCACAAATCTAGATGTTAACAGACTTGAAAGGTAAGGCTCATTTGCTGCCCCTTCAGGCTCCCAGAGTTTCTTGTTGGTGAGGAGGAGATTGTGAAATGAGGCTTGCACTTCTGAGGAAAATATATCCATAGGCCGCTGCACTGAGGAAAGCAGAAATTAACCCAGCAGCTGTAGAGCTGTTACAACTGCAGGTGCTGGAACAGCTTATGATGCTACTGGCACTTGAATGGAGGTATTCACACAGCAGTTTCAAGGCACTTGCCCTGTTCTGTGTGCATTAGCTCCTGCTCTGGATGGCTCAGAGATGCCAGTGTCCCTCCAGTCACTGCAGAGACTTGTCTGGGTACTGCTCTAGCTGCACTGTTACAGCAAGGAACTCTCAGGTGCATGTCTTAGTCTTCACTCCTGGTCGACCACACCACTGCATGCTCTGGCTTCATTTTGGCACACCAGCTGGCCCTCTGGGTGGAGGAACAGGGCATGGGTATTTGAATCCGCTTCCAGTTGCCATGTGGTTGCATCTGCACTGTGCCAGTGCCCAGCTTGTTGCCCCAAGGGGCTTGAGCACGTCACTAAGCTAAATAAAGCCTTCACACCCACCCTCAGAACCAAGATGTTGAGCTCTGTGCCACCCTTGCCATCCTACCACAAGCCACACCTGACACGCTGAAAGCAGCCCTTTCATTCCAGAAACTACTCACCATATCATACGTATAGAGCAGAGTTAAGGAAATATATATGACAAACACTCTGCTATGGGGTGCACGTATCTGAAAAACTCTGCAGACTGCTCTTTTGTATATATATAAGATACCTTCCCAGCCCCACCTGTAACATGTTGCCTCTCACACAGCAAAAAGACCAGCTTCTCCTCACTATAAGGAAATGACAAAAGGTTTCTACTCTTCTCCATTGGTCTAATCAGTGAGCTGGTAATTTGGGTATATTTCAGAGCAATGCCATTTCTTTCAGAGTCCTGAACAACTAGAAATAGCTGATTTGTCATCTGTTTCCAAACAATGTTTTTGGAACTCATTTTACAAAGTATGGTTTCAGTCCATTTTTTATCTTAGCCTAGTTAAGCCATGGTTTGAAACAGATCTAATAAAGGTAGTAAGTTTGATTAATATTTTTGGGGTGCTGAGGGTTTTTTTATCTCTTTTTCAGAAGTCCTTAATGCTTCAGTTTGCTTCTGGTCAATTGTTGTTCCCAACTGTATTTCTCTTTCATTCAGGCTTTGTAATAAATAGAAAGGTGGTGTAGTCATCACAAGGAAAATCACTAAACAGCATAAGGAAGGCTTTGAAGAATCCAGAGGACCAGTAGAAGCCTCTTAGTAAGTGTTTGGGTTCCCAGGATTTGAGACATCAGTTCTCTGGCTTGCAATCAACTCATATGCTGTGGAGAAATTTGGAAGAAAGGAGAGGAAGTGACTTGACCAGGGTACTGTGGGTAATCCCCTTCATTCTGGTGTTTAACAAGTGTTTGGTCATCTTGAATGTGATCCATCTACTGGCTGCCTGTACCCCATGTCAAAAATCTGTTAGCTGAGAGCAAGCCATGGTCATGAGCTTACTACCCTGAAACTACTGCCCAAGCGAATCACTGGATATTTTAGGTTGGAAAAGACCTCTAAGATCATCAAGTCCAGGCATCAACCCAGCACCACTGGGTTCACTACTAAACCATGTACCTAAACACCACATCCACATGTCTTTTGAACACCTGCAGGGATGGTGACTCCACCACTTTCCTGGGCAGCCTGTTCCAAAGCCTGACCACCCTTTCAGTGAAGGCGTTTTTCCTAATGTCCAATCTAAAACTCCCCTGCCATAGCTTGGGGCTATTTCCTCTTGTTCTATCTCTTGTTGCCTGGGAAGAGAGACTGACCCCCACCTTGCTACACGCTCCTGTCAGGGTGTTAGAGAGAGCAATAATGACCTTTCTGAGCCTCCTCTTCTCCAGACTGAACACTCTCCGGTCCCTCAGCTGCTCCTCGTCAGACTTGTGCTCCAGACCCTTCCCCAGCTCTGTTGCCCTTCTCTGGACATGCTCCAGCCTCTTTATGTCTTTCTTGTAATGACAGGCCCCAAAACTGAACACAGGATTTGAGGTGGGGCCTCACCGGTGCGCAGTACAGGGGACAATCCCTGCCCTGGTATGTGCTGCCTGACTGATCAACTCCACATTCAGGTTGGTGCCAAGAGCAGTAGTGATTTGCCTGAAATTCATACATATTACCAATGTAAAAGAATTTTAAAGGCTATTTAAATACAGAATATTTAATCACTGAGTAAGTGAAAGTTATCTGAAGTTTAATGTGAATCTCAAAATCTTTTTCCTACTTATTTTATACTTTCTTAATCTTCAGTATTTTGTCAAACCAGAAACTGTGCTTTGGGTGCTGGAAGTTGGCGCACAAAAGTGGTACAGGCAGTTTTGCTGTAAGGCAGATCTGAAATGTAGTGCAATATATTTAAAGGAAAAAAATCCTCTCCAGAGACTGTCTACCCCTCCTTTTCAATCGTAGCTATGCCATCGAGCAGAGAAAGAATAAAAGGCACTCTACTACTATCTCAAGGAGCTCCAGTGCACAAAGCACAAAAAAAAAAAAAAGAAAAAAATATGGAAAAGATCCTTTCCTTTTTTTCTTGGCATTTTCTCCCCTGCATATCTCCAGCTAACTGGTGCTTTGCTTTCTCTCTACATAGTAGCATAAATATATATATTAACATTACATATATATATATGTGTGTGTGTATATATATATAAAAATATTTTAACGTATATATTTGTCCATAAGGCAACTTTGCTTAAGCCAGAGTTTTCTCCCAGATTTCGAAGCAAAGTGAGCATCATCCATCATCCAGAACTCTTCAATACCTCCTCAGTACTGCTAGCACTGCAGCTTACTCTACTTTGCAGAGATTTGCTTGGTCACAGTCTTGCTAGAGTGGACCAAGTTGTTGCTGAAGTTCCCTTCTTAAAGTAAACAACTGTCTTTAGTGCCTGGATTGACATTGAAGTTACCTAAGGATGAAAAAGCAAACCACAACCTATCCTTCTGTCCCTCAAGAAGCATTCCCTACTTGGATGCCAGGCACTTTGCAGGCTCCTTCAGGCAGCAGGAGCCCCGTGCTCACTGCCAGATCCCACAGGCACAATTTTCCTGGCACTGCTTGTTCATCAATTCCCCAGGTAGGGATGCATTTTTACTGAGCAACCAGCATGTTTAAAGAAGTAGGTTAGTTTTCTTTTGCTAGTTAAATCTCTCTATCTGGAACGTTTTCTTAACCCTGGAATACAGTGTGATTCATGTGGCAGTGCAGTTTTAGCAGTTTTGCTTCAAATTAACCCAGGAAACCTATATATACCAGCAATAATTATGTGTATTAGATGCTGTTTACATTGGTACAAGCTAAACCCAAAAAAATTCTATCAAAGCTACTGCAAAAGTTTTAAAATGAGTGTATATATCAATTCCTTCGTTTTAAACAAGTGCAAAAATATAAACCATCTAAACTGGTAGCATTTCTGTTTACACAAATAAGTTAAATATGTAAAGCAGATTATCTGTAGTCTCTTATCAACAAAAACAAATAAAATACAAAAAAACTTCCTCAGTCTTTGATACAAATTCTCTTTTACTCTGGTTTTACCATGCCACCAGAACATTGCCTACTAAGAGATGAGGAAGGCAACAGTTGGGAAAAAAAAGTTGCAAAACAAGCAGGGTTATTCCAGAATTCCTACAGTATGCTAGCAGCCATCTTTCCTCTTGAACTGGACTGAAAATTATTTTCAATACATATTTCAGGGCATATTTCACAAAATACTGTAGATCCTGGAAAAAGCTTCAGAAAGCGACTCTAGATTCCCTTAAACAGGTCAAAAGGCAAAAGCATTTTTTTATAGGATACAATATAAAATAATCACATTCACAATAATTTATCAATTGAACTTTCCTTACAGAACAAAACCAAACTACTTAATGTGGTATGAGGTTAAATTTTACCCTGCACAATGTCAAGCTTTCGAATCCGTATTTTTTTACAAAAATAATGAAAGCAAATGAGCCCAGTTATAAAGATAATTATTTGTAGTATGAGCCCAGTACTAATAATAAACAACTACAACTATGGCAACTGCAGTTCTTTTACAGGATCAGTCCTTGACTTTTGTTGAGCTGTAACTCAGCCCTGTGGAGTAGAGAAACAACTTCATACAGGACTGACTCTGACACCATGACCAGATAAAAGCAGTGCTCTGGATACTGACACAGCAGTCAAAAGGTTAATTCACAGCATAATTTACCATCAGAGAAATAGATACATGTGCCAGTCCTGTTATCAGAAAGACAACTTCCAGAGTAAACCAACCTCAAATAAAAAATTAAGAATTGGAGCATAAATCTTATTTGCAGCAAAGATGCTTTTCGTTTGAGTGACAGTGCAAAAGCATTCAAGTGCGTATGAATTACATTTCCTACAATTTGAAAGCTTTTCATCTTGTCAGAATGGTATTAAGAAATTTCCATATAAGTATGGATCCAATAGCTTAACCAAGCACCCTGCTTTACTGGGTCACCTGATTTTTTTCCTAATCACGTGATACAAGAATGAGGAGGTCCAAATGGCAGCTGTTTTGCCCCTAAAATGAATATTGTCAAATGTTTTCCTTTTTTTTTGACCATTCCTCTATCTCCTGTAAGAGGGGGAAAAGGGAAGGAGAGGACCATGTTCTAGTGCATTAAATAGAGAAATAAATTTCTTCATACAAGGTTTGCTGCTGGAGCCACTGCAGTTATTCTCCTTTCTCTCCTAAAAAAGAGTCAAACTGCAGTTTTATTTTCATCATAATCAACCAAATGAAACTGCTTTTAAAAACATTTAGGAAGCAAATGGTTTCAGTGAAACCTTAAGGTGTGTGGGGCTGTCTCACCTCAGACTGTGTGGCACAATAGGACAGAGAGGAGAGAGGTCCTTTGAAGATCATGTCTGTGCATTTTCTCAGGCTGGAGGCACAAGTGGCTCTTTGGAAAGACCTGATTTCCAAGCACTGCCTAGGTGAAACTGTCAGGCTGAGTGTCCACCTTGGTACTGCCATTTTTTAAGAGTAGAAAATTGGCATGCACATTTGGCTGGCTGAACTTTATAAAAAGGGTTATTTACCTTAGCAAGAACTAGAGCTTGTGTCTACAAAGATTGAATCTTTGCAAATACTTACACACATGCATATTTAAAATTGTGTTTGAAGTCAATTGCACTGCCTTTATGCATACTGCTGAGTGTGTATCCAAGCATTTGCAGTTATACAAGCATTTATCAGTAGAGAGCAAGGCATATATTTGAGAATATTTCTCATGAATCATATAGATCTGTTGTAGTTATTTCTTGGGAAAGGCAGTATACTGCTAATTGTAAGATATTCTTTCTCCTAATTACAGTTCCAGCCATACTTCCCTTATCAGAAGAGCAGCAAGTGGAAGCACTATGAAGACACATAATTTTTAGAAGGTCACCTCAGTAACAAGAAGGCAAAACAGTCCTCTACAGTTTCAGTAACTTATTATTCAGTTATCTCTTCAGGGAAAAAAAAGAGCACAGTTTATCCTTTCATATCCCCAAATATGCAAGCTTCATAATTCTCCTAAGGTTCAAAGACTTATTAATTATTTGTATTTCTAGTTCACTAAATTTTTTTGCCCTGAGACACTTCATCACCAGAATGACAGTCAATCCCAAGAGTGCTGCAGGGCAGTCAGTCTGTTTTGTCTGCTAACCAGACTGATTGGCACTAAAACAATGCCCCGGCACTAGAGTATTAGGATAGAACCATAGAAGTATAGAATATCCTGAGCTGAAAGGGACTCCGAGGATCACCGAGTCCAACTCCTTGCCCTGCACAGGACAGCCCCGAAAGATCACACCACGTGCTTGAGAGGATGTGTGAGAACACAGGCACAGAAAGGATAGAGGGGCAAACTGCCCTGCCAGAGGTACTGAGTGGTGAGGTTCTTGTTTTAACCATGGCCCCTCTTCAGCAGCGTTATCCACACCCTTCCAGGCTGAGAGCAGCATCTGCAGACCTAGATGGAGAGAGGGAGCAAAGTGTGTTAGTTCCACATGTCCTCTCACTGGAATGGCAGCTATTCCTGTTTTCTATTCCTATTGCAGGTTTAGCCAGGTGTCTCAGCTGGCCATCGGCAAAACATCTCAGAAAATGTCCCAATGCACCATACTTGTATGGCTGCAAAAACCAGAATGTATTGTTTTTACAACACCTGGAAGATGTAAACAATGTATGAAATGGTGGTAAGGCTCAATATTTCTTGGAAGAGATTTGGGCAATTTGAAGTTTAGATTTCCCCGCACCCGCAGGGACTAAAGACCATACATACCTTTTGTGCATTTGAGCAGCACTCCCTTCCTGCAGAAAACTCACATTTTAAATGAATGAATAATAGCTGCAGAAATAAAGCAGAATTTGGACATTAAATATTTGCAACTTTTGTAAAATTCTGTCATGAGTTTTAAAGTTTACATAAAGTTCAGCATTAAGTCTAGCAATCCATAAAGTTTAGTATTTTTGCCTTCTTTTTGTCTGCAATTGCAATTGTTATAGATTCTTGTCACCATTTCGGATTAAGTCAAAATGCTGACTGCAAAGCAGTATTTGTTCTTTTCAGGAGGAAAATGAAGGAGTTAGCAATATTCTGAGAAGCTTGTCACTGCTGATGACACACTACACGAGCTTACACAAAACAAAAATGGGATTGGCTGTAACAAGGCTCCTTCCAAATAATCACTAGCTCCTTCCAAATAATCACTAGCTGGTCATTGCCATCCTGCAAGAGTGATGCATTGCTTCACTATGAAACAAATAGGAGTTAACAGTGTCAACAGAACAGAATCTATCTTCTGAGATAATGTAATGTTTCTTCTGAGATAATGTCACTTGAGTGAAATGAAATATCCCACATAATTTCCTGCATTTCTTATCACAAGTCTACTCTTGAAATGTTAATTTCCACTTAACCACTTGCTTTTACCTCAGTGAAGCAAATAGCAGGTAAATCTGTAGCATGTTTAAGAGTCTAAATTCCTTTAGAAGTGTAGTGAGCATTGTCTTATTGCTTGCAGAGATATCACCAAAAGATGTTAATTTTCTCAGAACTTGTTTAGCATTTGAAATTACTCAGCAGTTTAAAAACTACTTGTATGAATTTGCCAAATGAATAGTGCTGAAGGTTTTGATACTCCAAGGAAAAAATGAGGACCTAAGACTGAAAAAGCTTTTTGATTCATCCAACTAGAAAAGAAGGTAAGCTATTGGAGAGAAATTTTCTTTTAAACAATTGAAAAGGGCAAATTAGTTTTTTTTACAAAAATGATCAATTTTTGTTCATGGATTTTGAAAAAAAAGTTTGAACTTGTTTCTTTTGGAAGCCTGATATGCCATGTTGCTCCCCAAAAAAGCAAAATGAAGCTATGTTTAAGAGCCAATAGTGTCTGGAAAATTTGTAAACAACTGATATGGAGACCGAAGAGCTTCCACACGTGGGCTATTCACAGTTTCCAAAACAATTTAAGGAAAAGTTACCACGTGAAATCAGTACATTAGTCCAAAAGTTTATATTCTGGGATTTTCAAAGCTTGAACAAAATAGAACAAAGAGTGAAGCAGATCTTTTTTTTTTCCAGTTTGACTAATCCAAGCCAGGAATTTGGCTTTTACTAGGCGAGCTGCTATGAAGATCAGTTGCTGAAGTTTTCTGCTGAGATTCACCCCCTAAGGAACTTTCATCACTGACCCTGTGGCTACACTAAATGGATATATCTTTAGCTGGAATTCATGCTGAATACATCTTTCTAAGGTTCCTATGAAAAAATTTATGTTCACTGTAAAATGTTGTTTACTTAGTTGCACTCTAAAAATTAAAACAACCCCCCAAAGATTTGGTGCTAAGATGTAGTGGAGAAGTTCTGTAGATTTTAAATCAGAGCAAAATATTTGAGGAATAATGACACTGAATGGTTTTGTTGGGTTTTGTTGTTGTTGTTGTTTTTCAATCTATTCACCTGTCATCTTAACACTTCAAATTTGCATGTGTTTGATCTTATATACAGTATCTCAGAAGAAATTAACATAGCACTATTACTGTCACAATTTCTGTTGCCTTGTGAGCTTTGTTCCTTCCTTTTACTTTTGAACCAGTGAGCATAAAATAATCATTTTCTATGAGAAAGTGGAATAGGGGAATGAGTAAGGCTATTTTTGTAAAGCTTAACTTCTTTTCTAAGAACACAGTAAATAATTTAGAAAATCTTAAATGAACTCTGTATTCACAACTTCTGCAAAAAAAAAAAAAAAAAGTGGAGCTTTTATTGCTTTCTGCAATCAGTGTTCCGTTATTTTTTATATTATTGATGTTATTCTGATGTGTGGTGTGAAACTTCTAAAATAGCTTGTAACCTACCCTAGACTTATTTAACCTTCAACAATGGTATGGAAGAGAGAAAAGATATATATACATATATATACACACACACATATATATATGAGATATAGTGTTTTCCATCCGGACAGCATTTTTCTGGATTCACCCTTCTCTTGTGGACTGCCTGTGGGGGAAAAAAAGTAAAATCTTGTTCCAGTTCTATTGGCTTTATGTGAAAAACTCTTCCTGGTAAAAAATAGTGCCATTTTCCTGATTAAATATATGCAAATTAACTTTTTTTTTTTTTTTTTAGCAAGAGTCAGTATCTCCTGTTGAGCTTTCTTACCTTTCTTCAAGGGTAAACTGACTGCATAAATGAAATACAGCATTGTATTTCTACACATTGATTCTTGAAGGGACTATTACAAAAATTTTAACCATTCTTAAAAATCAGCATATGAAACAGCAAATGCTGAGCATGACCAGTCAGGGAAAGCTACTGTGAAGCTTATCCATGTGTGAGTTTCTATATATTCATTTCCTTCTTACTCTTAGTAGGAAAGTGGAGTCTTAGGGAGCATGTTGTACCTGAAAGCTGATTAATATTTCCCAGTCATTGCTGAGTGTGAAGACATAAAAGGGAAAGAAGAATGAGGAATTATAATCAGATTTGTTTTTCTTCCAGAAGATGTTCAGTTCAGTAGTTTTTGCTGTGAAAGCATGTGATGTTACTTTATCAACGTGAGCATTTAAATTTGAGGACTGCCCACCTGTTTTATGCTTCTTTTGTTGTAAAGGTTGGAACTGGATGCTTTTCTTTTATCATACTAACTATTTCTACATTAATATATTATAACAAAAAGCAGAAGTCCATGACCAATTCTCATTTTCTTCTGTGCAAAACAGTTGCCAAGTACTGTGAAGGGCCCAGTTATGCCATAGAAGGAAAGGCGAGATATTTGCATTATGAGCAAGAGTGTGGGTAGAAATTCCTGGTACCTCCTACCATTCCTAATAAAAAATGGGATACCAAAGGGATATTATTTGTATACTAAGGAATGACTGATTTAAATTATGACAGTGTGTTCATGCTACCTGTATTATCATATTTTTGTAAGACTTCAAAGCTATGAGTAAATCCTTGCATACTCAGAAATATGAAGGATACTGAGGGCTGAAGAACCTGTGTATGCCTCTCCTCTCAGCTCTGTCCTTGGATATGCTTTGAACAAGCTTTAACAAGAGCTTCAGAAGTAGATTCCTATGGCTTATTCTTTTATTTTTTTTGCCAGGAAACAAGTGATGGGTTTTTCATAGTGAAGCCAAAGCAAATAACAGAGGCTTCTCTTACATTTGTAAGTGCATTTTTGACATTTATTAATTTTCTGAATGAAGTTGAAAGAAGCAAGGAAAAAACCAGTTATGAAACTGAGTCCTGCTTCACAGTAAGTTCAAAATAGGTAATGTCTTACTGAAACTCTTTATAATGAGATTATACATGCATGTATTATTTAAATTTATGAATATGTAAGAGTGTATATGGTTTTATATTAAAATCATACATGTGTATTAATATTCTTATCAGAATTGGCATATATTAATTGTCTGCCTTCTGTTTTTAGAGATGGGCAGGCAGTACTTACAGGACTAGATAAGCAAGCAGGCTCCAGGTAGGGCAGGATGCCTCTTCTTTCAGCAGCAAAAATGATATGCAGACAATATTTAGTATAATTTCACTTATCTCTCAGTCCAGACTACAAAGAGAAGTCTGTTTATTCCCTGATACTCCCAGATATCCCAATAGAAAAATTATTAAAACTGCTGAAGACATGATTTGGAAATCAAATTACTCAAACAATATGTTAACATAAAATAAATGTTAATGATACAAAAGATAGGGTGGAGTTTTAGTTTAAATATCCATTAACATCTTACATTTTAGGAAACTGTGTGTAATTAAATGTGTATAAGTCATGCAGGTATACTACAGATAAGTGTTTTTATTAAGATCTATATAAAAGCTTTTACATCTGTTAAAATGAACCAAGATATCGGATGTTAAATTTGGAAATCCCTTTCATATAAGACAGGGTACTTGGATTTGGAAAATTTCTTTATAGATAGATTTTACAGGCAACATTAAGTATTTGGCCCTTTTTTAAGCCAAACAAGCAAGGTGATGTGGTCTTATTAAACTCCTTTTAAAGCTATTGTAAGCTATTTGGAAAAGCTTTTCCATAATTCAGGAGCGTTAGGTCATAGGTTTGGACTTGATGATCTCAAAGGTCTTTTCCAACCTAGTTAATTCTCTGATTCTGCAATTCTGAGTAAGAAAGTTTCCACATAATTGGTTAGAGAGAGACACTAATATTGCTAAGATTTGGAAGGAGGCATATGAACAGAAAAGAAGAACAATTACAGCACAGTCAAAGAGTCACCTGCAAAGCCTTGAGGGAACTGGAGACACTGAAATGGCAGAAGTCACTTAGCAGAGGTTGTGAAGTATCTGTTGATGGGATGGGGCAGGGTCACCCTGCACTGGTGAGAGCCCCACAATGGCATAAAAAAGTTGTGTGATGGGTGTGTGGGCAACACACTGAGCAGAGGAATCACCACGCTCCAGCTCAGCCTGCAGTTAGACTGATTTCTGTGCAAAGTTTAACTGGAATGTTTTATAGCTGTCATTACCACAGCATCTCAAACCTTGAGTTGCTTGAAGTGTTCATTTTTTCGGTGTTCCCATGAGATGAAGAAGGGCCAGTTCTGTGTCATGAGAGGAGAATTGGGGCACAAAGCATTTTCCCTATGTCTCTGCTCCTACGAGTCCAATAAAGTACACTGCAGCCAAAAAGAAGGTTACTGGTAAATCAATATCTGAAAGCACTCCTATTGCAAACACAGCTTTTGGCATCGTGTTGATATAAAAATAATAGTTGAAAAAATACACTAAACTTAAGCAATGTAAATGTGGGGCTTTACAGTCACCTGGTGCCGATTTAGCCTCTGCCTATCTTGTGAATCACAGCCCCCCCCTTTCCCATATTCTTTGTGTACATATTCCCATCACCTGCTTTGTGTCACACCAAGTCATCCCAGACCCTGAGTGCACTAGCTCATTTCATAGATCTGGCTCAGAAAAACTCATTTTGTTTGTCCTCAGGGTCAGTTTTCACCTGGCCCATGTCATGGCAGTAGGAAGGCAGCCATGGGGTGAACAGGCAGGGATGATATGAGGGGAGGGTGCCTTTTTCAGAAGCTGTGCAAGCTTAGATGATCTTAAGCTATCATAGAACAGCACCACTAGGTTTACAGCACAGGATGTTGGATTAGCCAACCCTCATCCTTCTGAATACAGCAGCTGGCAAGTCTACTGGATACACTTTTGACTTTTCCTCCAGAGAAATAAGATACCTTGTCCAAGGTCCCATAGGATACCTGCGGAAAAGCTACAAATAGAATCTTTTGCACTTTAATGATTGAGACATGCTCTGTGGAGGGCTTAAACTTCTTATGCTGTATGTGAAACATTTATCACTCCACCTTGCAGTGTGTAGAACGTTTTGGTAGGTTCTTTTTAGAATGTTTTTCTGTGAACAAATCTATTTGTAGTAAATAACACAGCTGGGGAACTCCAATGGCACATCTCCAACACTGAAATACTGAAAGCACTCTGTTGACTACTTCTGGGTTTATTGGCACTCTGACCTAATCTTGATGCTTAATAATTTTTTAAATTATAATTTTTTTAATTGTTAGAAGGTTGAATGGCAAACGGGAAACTCATTGAGCAACTGTGTAATGTAGGAGGCATTTCTCACATGTGATAATGAAGCACTTGGGGGAAGAACAGCTGTGTATGACTCCTCTAACATAATAAACCAAGGGTTCATCAATTCCAGGTGCAACAATTTACAGTGTTAATATGTAATTGAACAGAGAGTTGATTTTGATTATCAAGGACTCTCTGAATTGCCTAGAAGGAGAATAAGTGCCAACAGAATTGAGAATTTATTTTTGAAACCAGTTGACCAAGGAAGTCCAGATTGCTCTGTAAATTACGTGGCTTCTCAGACAGCAAAGGAGTGTTCCATGTGTAATCACCTCCTTTACTAAAAATGCACCATGGCCTTTCTTTTAATCTTGTGCTCAGTGAGTATGGAGCTAAAATGTTTTCCATCTGCTCCTATTTTCCTCAGATAACATCAATGAAGTTTCACAGATGGAGGTGCAGACATCAGGCAAAATTTACTTGCGCAAAGTAATAAAACCAACCCATTACCAACAAGTTTGAGAAGAAAACAATGGTGGAACAACTATGAATATTTATTTTTGACTTCTTAGTTCAGATGCTAACAGTCACTGTAAGGTATCATAGAATAATTAAGGTTGGAAAAGACCTCTGGGGTCATCAAGTCCAACCATTAACCCAGTCATGTTCTCCAGGTATCATTAATTTTTTTTTTCCAGCAATAATGTGGTTTTTTGTCTCTAGGTTTTGCTTTTCTTGAAAGTAATTTCTAAGACTTATGATATATAGTAAACACACTGTGGTAGAAAGCAGTGAGCTTGAGTAGATGTACAACATCTGTGATCATACGAACAAATTACCTTCAGTATACTTAAAATGTGAAAAATCACAGGAGCAAAACAATTAATCATCATTTAAGAACAAATACTTTCAGCAGTAATTGCTGAAAGAACTGCAGTTGAGGCAACTGATGTCGAAGTCTCTGGAGAGCAACCGAAGCTGAATTTTAAAATAACAGAGCCCTCAAAAGATGCTTTGAGTTAGAAAGATAGCAATGGTTTTGGAGACTCACATAATTCCACTAACCACACATCAACTTTCTCTCCTACTATTGGTTAACATCCTAAAGAAGATACGACTGTGCAGTCAGAAGTCAGCACATTGGGCTGATATGGGGGAAGTGTGGGTTCAGATATCCTCAGAAATGACTCCTGCTGAGTGCAAACCCCAGTGTTAGGGTTTGGGGCAAGGAGATGACCATCAGCTCTTCCTTTTCTGGTGTGTGCTGTTAAAGAACATTTTTAAAACTTCAGAGTTCAGCAGAACAGAAAGCTTTCTTTCTTGTTGCTGCTGCTATTCTTGGCTCCTACAGATGCAGAGAAGAGCTTTGGATATCTTTCAGATTAAGACTTAAGACTTCAGTTTCTGGGACAAAAATAGGTGGGATATTTTAACACACTAATTCCGTGTAACAAATGCTCTTGCTGGAAGCTTATGGCATTGTAAAGAGTGAGAAGCAATCTACTCTGTATGAGGGGGTCACAACTTTATGACTTCTAAATGATAACACCACAGTCTAATTAGAATAGATGGCTGTGGATCTGATGGATCACATGCAGTTCCAGATGGTGTCCCGTGACAGACAGCATCTAGATCACACAGGAGGAAGGGATAGCAGCTTGATGTGATGGCACCTGTGAAAGTGAGGGAGCAGAGTCAGTGGTGGAACTGCAGGTTGTCTTCTCAACAGAACATCCTGCAAAGATGGAAAAGGCTGGCTGCTCTCCTGGAGTAGCCATCATTGTGTGTTCACAAGGGGCTTCTCACAAAAGAAGGGGATTTTTCTTTTTGAATTTTTTTTTGCCTAGCAGGTAGCAGGAGGGCACTAATCAGTCCTGCCTCTGACTCCCCCCACTGAATCCCAGAAACCAGGCCAGGAGCACTGGGCACCAGCCCAGGCTGGGCTGAAATGGGCTGTGTGGGCTGCAGTGTGGGCTCATGGCTGGGGATGCTCCCTTCTCTACTCTCCACTCCATCCAGGGGCATGGAATCAGAGGGCTGCAGACTAGCCCAGGAAGGACTCATACCCTCAGAGGGTGCCTTTTTAAACTTAAAACCCAGGACACTTTTGTAGTGATATTTTTAAGGCCTGATGATCATCACTTTTCCCCATTTCTGCTGGCAAATCTCCCCTCACATCACCCGACGCCAAATGCAAACGAGCACTGTGCAGCTGCACTCTTCTGTCTCTGCTTGCTTCATGTCTGCTTTGGTGTGACTGATTGGTAAAGAAGGTGGGTAAACAAACTACATGCCAGCTGAAATTTTCCTTTCATCAGGAATACTCCCAGCTGGACAGATGCTGCCAGAGGCTGACTGTTTTATGCTGCCTAAGCAAAGTAATGGAACCGATTCAGTGGAAAGGATATTGCCCTACATATTTGCTATTTAAATAGCTTTCAAATTTAAAAGCAGTCTCTTGATCATTTTTAAAGTGCTCGATGGATATGAAGTAAGTAATGCAAAAATAATTTCATCTTATTAGGGGATTTGAGTGTACACCAGGGATAGTGGGCATTTAGTAAATTCACTTGACAAAGAACATTCAAAAACAAGACAAATAATAAAATATCATGTCTGCAATTCCCAGACTTCACTCTAAGACATTGTTTTGATAAATAATAGCGCTTAAGCAAACTATTGTCTGTTTTAAGTTCAATATATAGCTAAGGTAGAAGATATTACTGGTAGAGATTTAATTTTATAGGGTTTTTTTGTTTAAAAAAGAACACAGGACAATATTGAATAGAATGGAATGCTTTATGGGAACATCGAATGTTCAGACCATTAAAGAATAAAGGCATTTTTATGGTTATATTTGCACATATACTTTATATCCCCACTTTTATATTCATTTTAAGAAAATGTAATGGATCAGTTATCCTGATTATAACTGAAAAATTCCACAGGTATCTCTGTCCATTTCTCTTCAGCAAATTTGCAATAACTAAGATGCATCTTAAAGCCAACCTCCCAAAGCACAACATATGAACATTCTCAGTACCCGGCAGTCAGTTTTTATTACTCATCGTCTCTCAATGTGGTAGCAAGGCAGCCCCACCTTCCACAGCTTCTTTGCAAGGACATTGCTGTAAAAACTTGAACTTATCTATCATGTCCTAAAATTATTAAATGTCTGTTTCAAAGCAGCCATCAATGGCATTGCTTCCAACACATAGAAGATAGAATTCAACACAAAAGGGAAATTCTACCAGAAAAGAAAGTCGTGCATGAGTTGAACAGTGTTTAGACAAAGAGTTGGAGAGAAGATGGAACTATAACCTAAATATTTATATGAAACAGAAAACATTGATTCTAACTTCTGACCTAAATTTTCTTCTGAAAGGCTATCCACAAGGGTGGGGACACCACAGGGGAGAGATATGTAAGAATACCAAGAGGAAGCCACGTGTGGGAAAAGGGAAAAAGGGTTCATTCTGGGACAATGGAAAGTTGCGTAATCAAAGGGAAAACCCCAGGGAACATATTTTCTTGTGTTTCCAAGGGAGGACTTTGCTCAGTGCCTTTCCCCACACAGACCCTCTTCTCTTCCACAAGCATGGAGGGAACAAGCCACCACACCTCACAGCTCCCCTCTGCTTCCAGCCAAGCCAACTCCGTTCAGCTGGGAGCGGTGAGGATGGGCTGCAGTGGCTGCTTTAGGCACACCTCACCACCTGCCCCCAGCTCATGCTCTGTCTCCTGGCCACTCCTGTGACAGTGGCTGCAGCCCTGTCCCCTAGAGCTGCCCTCCTTCACTGCCCACCCACCAGCCAGCAGCTCCCAGCCCAGCCCAGCACCAGGGGTGCAGGCACACAGGCTGCTGGCAAAAGCTAAATACTGGGGCTGACATGGGTGCAAGGCTCCGTGGTGTGACACAGGCACTGCTGCCCTGCTCTTTCTCTAGCACTGCCAGTGCACTAAATGGATTTCCTTACTGAGCCACCTCAAGTGCCACCCACAGCTCTCAGGTGCCTACCAGCCCTCTCTGAGCCACAAAGCAGCTCCAGGCTCACTCTGCTTCCACAGGCAATTCAATTCATGAAAAGGGTGAATTCTTCTGTACTAAAAAAAAAAATAGGAAATAAATAGGAACTGTACCTCTCATGGTCCACATGAATGATTAATTCATTGCTTAGCTCAATTTTGGATGTTTCCTTTAGCTTTCTCATATCTCAAGCATAGCTTAGTTTATTTCTTACCTCACTGATTCTTTGGTTAACATAACTTCACTTTGCAGGTATTTCCTAGCACACTGAGGTATAAGGAAGTGGTTCACTGCGATCAGGTATGATTACCTACAGAAGTCAGAATAGTGGATCCTGAAAATGTGAGTTTTCCTGTTTTTTAAAGGATTGAATTAAAGAATCATTGAATAACACAGATTGGAAGTGACCTCAAAAGATATCTGGCCCAACCTTTTGTGGAAAAGCAAGCCTAGTTGAGATTATGTAGCACCTTGTTCATTTGTCCCTTGAAAAACTCCACCATGTCCCTGTGGGGTTATCCTGAATTATTATTGTCACTATAAAAAATTCTCTTATATCAAGATGAAACCTCTCCCAGTTCAACTTGCACCCACTCCCCCTTGTCTTCTCCATGTGACTTATGGTGAATGGAGAGTCAATCCTTCTTGTAGATGACCCTAAAGTACTGGAAAACTGTGATAATGTGCCCCAAGAGCCTTCACTTCTCCAGAGTGAAAAGACCTTATGCCTTCACTCATTACTCACAGGGCAGGTCCTCCAGCCTGCCTTTGGACCCTTTCCAGTCTGTCCACCTCCTTCTGAATTGTGGGGACCAGAACTGGACACAGCACTCCAGGGGCAGCCTGACAAATGCTGAGTGGGAAGATCCCGTCTCTATCTCAGCCAGCCGTGCCTCTGTGGGTGCAGCCCAGGATCTGATTTTCCTCTTTGCTCAGCTCTGCACTGCTGGCTCAGGGTCACCAGGGCCCCCAGGTCCCTCTCAGCAGGGCTCCCCAGGCACACAGGTCCTGTGCTGGGCTCTTTGGGTGTGTCACCCCAGTGCAGGAGCAGCCACTTGCCTTTGTTAAACCTGATGCTGTTATTGGTGGCCCACTTTCCAGCCTGTGCAAGTCTCTCAGGAATAGGAGGCTTAGCACTGGGAACAGGCAAGTTGCTCTGAATTTCAGCACTAGAGGCATGGAGTTGAGCTGGATCAAGCTGTCAGGGAAGCACAGCTTTTCAGAGTACATTGTTTTACATTGTGATCAAGCAGCAAAATGAACTGGTAGTGCCCTCCCTCGATGAACCCCACTGGCATGTGGTATGTTTATAGCCTCAGTCCACAGAATGGAAAAAGGATTAATTTATCAAATTTAAAAGCAAATGGACACAGTGTAAATCAATGCCTGTATTATTTTCACTCCTTCCACACTCTGTAAGCTCCAAGGGGAGGGTCTTAAACTTCTGCAGTGTGTCAGTCTCTCTTGGAAAGGAGATATTTTGCAGGAAATTTAAGGGTTAAGTCATCTTGCCTCTGTGTTATCTGAAGCATAAGCAACATTATCTAAAAAAAAAGAAGAGATCTGACATACCTAATGCAAATAAAATAACTTAGTCTTAAAAAAACCCTTACATTTTAAAACTTCTCTGCTCTTTCCAAAGCATAGCAGGATCAAAAAACCCCCTCAAAGTTTCAGACTCTGTAAAATGAAATTCGTGGCTTGTTTAATGGCATATAAAACTTATCAGATTTATGCTTTAAGTCAGAATTTAGAAAGAAGAGTGAACCTACAATGAGACACACCATCCCCAGAAATAGTATAATTCTTACTTGTCCTAAATACTGGCAGGGTGTCATCTCATTTTTCCATTCTGGAACAAGCAGACAGAGGATTAAAACAAGGCAAAACCCAATCTTAAGTAAAACAGACATGGCTCAGGGCTCAAACCAGAGACAGATCAGTTATCTTGTGACTCCATGCTCAAAAGCCTGGTAAACAGAAGCATGTTAAATCACTGCTCAGTGCACAAACTTTGGGCTTGCAAAAACTGTTTCCAAAGATTTCTGTTTCAGCTTTTTTGTTTTCCTTATAATGTCATTTATGCTATTCTTATCTATTTTAGGCGTATGAAATCAAATAAATAGCTTGAAAAAATTTATAGGGCATCAAGGTAATCAATATTCTTAATCATCAGTTTACGTCCATGCACCCCTTCCATCTCGCTTGGGAAGGATAAACTTTTCACAGTTATTCAAACGGTTTGCAAGCACTGACACTGTTTACTGTTCGAGTCAGTTCAGATGCAGCGCTGAATTTTAGGATTAAATGTGTCCATTACAGAGGTTGCTATGGCAACAACTATACTTCAAAACTGAAATGTTAGTTTCATTTTAGATTCCCTTTTCTTTTTCTGGTTGTAGCCAGTAACCAGCTCATCATGCCAAGTGTTTGGAATATGCCCAGATGACTGATTTAATTCTGGTCATTTGTACAGCATCCACCCAAGCATCCCTGAATTCTGTGCTTTGTTTTGAGCACAAGGCAATACACCCCTGGCCTGTGAATACCAACCTCATTCGTATTATATATTTTCATACAATATTCCATGAAGAGTCCAAAATTTAAGCTCAGGTTGTTTTTTACCTCTCAATTCAAGCAGAAAACCTGGAAAACTTTGAAAAAGAAGGACCAAACAATTCTGAACCAATTTTTCTTCTGACTTTAGTGTTCCAGCTGTTTCAGAGGCCTCTGAGAAAATCAGATAGGCAGGTACTGCTTGGACTTCAAGCCCTGCTGATTATCTCTGCATCCTAATGCAGTGCTTTTACTGCTTGACAATCTCTTGGTATTATTTGCAGTCATATGGTTCCCCTTTCCCTCCCAAATCACTTGAACTCAAGCAACTGTCCTTGGTTTCCAGCTGCTAAATCAAACAGTTTGTCTAGGGTGGCTAACTGAGAATTGCAGCATTTAGTAGAGTTTAGTGGCATTTAAAACCAGCAAAATCCTGATGAAGGAAACTGCAGCAACTCCCTCAGCCCTTCCAAGTAAAGGCTGGCGCAGGCAGTCCATGGCATGCCAGCAGGATTTGGTTATAACCCATCATCCTCTCTGCATTTAGCTGTTCCCATTCTCTCTTTCCATTCCCTTCCCTGTCTGCTCTCTGGCTGCCAGGAAGGCACTGGCTCAGGCCACCACAGACAGTTCTGCAGCTCCTGGGAGCGTTGCAGGGCCAACAAAGGTTTGGCAGCCACGTAGCAGCAAGGAGGCTGTGCCTCCAGCATCCCAAGAGCCAGGCCAGCTCCATCTGTGAGCTCCTGGGACTCCTCTGCCAGCACATCTGCTGCCAGTACTGCTGGTGTTAACACCTGGGAAGAGGGAGAGCCACTGACATTCCATACTGTGTCCCCTTGAGCATCATTAATGTCATTAATTCTTTGTCAATGAGAGAAACATTAGGAAAAATCATCCCACCCATCTTAATTAATTTTCCAATCTTTGTATTAAATTTTTAATTATACTTACTCCAAGTGCCTTTTGTTTGAGATTGAACGTTATTTTTAAAATGCTCACATTCTGCTGATAAAAATAATACAATGTGTTTCTTCAAGATGGCTGTCTATGACAATTCTATTAATAACTTCTTAATGAAGTGAGAATTTTTTAATACGTCTTAATCTAAGCTGTGCTAACATTTCAGTGTGAGTGGAATTAATTCAGGAACTTCAGATATGGTTTTCATTTAAACAAGATTCAGTGAGTGATCCAAGATTAGTGCATCAACACAGTTTTCTACCTAAAAAGGAATTTTACAAGAGAAGATTTCCATTTTATTGTTTATTTACTTTGAAGAAACAAAAGCTATCCACTAAAAGGATAAATTCATATTTTTTGTCAGGAGCTTGAACACAATGTTCTCACTCTTCTGTTTCCTTCCCCCAAACAATGCTCTAGACATTGCTGATACACAGCTATGGCACTCACAAGCATATTAAAGTTATTTACAAAATTGTTGGAGGCAGCGAAAGTCTCTAGTACATGTCCCAGAACATACTGCCTTCAGAAATTCTAGTTATAAAGTCATTTCCTCTAGTTTAATCAGAGCCCTGAAATGTTTCAAATGGCACTGTATAAACAAAGCAAAATATTAAACATCATCCCTGTTTGCCTCAGCAAGTGAATAACTCTGTATTTCCCAAGGCTCTGTAAGACCTGAAAGAAAATGAAGCTGAAAGATTACAGCAGGACCTTGAGAGAATAACTTCAATCAGAGTATTGCCACACTGCATTTCAGTTTCAATTAAAAACACCTTAAAAACTGAAAAAAAATTAAATTTGTGGCTCACAGCTGAGTGCTTGCAACTTAAAAATACTGCTGCATCCCATTTTGACCTGTTCAATGGAACTATTATCAGTACTGTCTATTAGTCCATATATCTGATCTGGTTTGCGACAGGAAAAACCGGTTTCCTTTTTCTTTGTAGCTGGTTTTATTAGATGATAGAGGAAATGCCAAGGGAAGAAAAGAAAACTCTACAGATAAATAGAAAGAGCTCATCTGTAAAAATAGTTTAGTGAAAAAGCAAACCCCACAGGTTTCAGTTCTGTTCAATGGATCCAGCCTGAAACACACTCACATCAATTCAAACAAAAGAAAAAAAGAACAAAAAAACCACCAACAACAAACAAGCAACAAAAAGCTCAGGTGTGACCCATAAATTCAGTTTTTATGCCACTGGGATGGTTCCGAAGCCATTTTTCTCATTAAGGAAATCCTGAGTATGTTGCTTTCTTATTCTTGAGCATAATTCAAATGTGTGTCAAAAATAGAAGGGAAATTGCCACACAGTGCAGCATAGCTGATATTAATGAAGCTTCTTGTTTACTTTTTATTCCTTTTTTATTTATTTATTTTTTTAATTAAGGGAAACTCTGCCAGAAGATTACAAGGAAAACTATAAAAGAAAGTTATTGTTTACCTTATCCTTTGCCAAAATCTCTCTTCTGGTGGCTGTGAATAAATTTTCAATGGTGAAGTGGGAAAATAAAGGCAAAATATAAAACCACAATTCCTTGATATTTTTGGTATTCCCTACACTTTTTCTTCATGGCAGAGACAACCTAATTTTTCTGTATTAAAATGAAATTAAGTCTGCTGTTGGAGAAGGGTAAATAAGTCAGTGCCAAAAAGGAAAGCCCCAGCTTCAACACCACTGAACACAGCCAGTAGTCTCAACTCAGCCAGTAAGATTTTGTTCTCACCAAAAGTCAGCAAGGAAGTTGCAGGACACATAAAGATGAACAAGCCTGGTTGCAAGACCAGAGCTTTCTGATGGCACATAATTTTCACCCACAACTCCTACCACAGTTGCTGACCAAGTAATTATTATTATTATTATTACTGTTCATGTCCTCAAAGGTGAGATATATAGTTACTCTTTTACATCCCACCTAAGGATGTGTAAATGCAATGCAATTATTTGCAGGCTGATTTATTAAATCATGTTTTTGGTTTGGGAGAATGGTAAATAGTCACCTCTCACAGTATGCCTGAAAAGAAAAAAAATTAAGATAGAGAAATTATGCTTTTCTCATTAGGAAAAATGGCCAATTCTGTAATCCAAAATAATCTGGGTGGAAGTGCAATAGTTTGAACAATTTCATTTGCAGAACTCAACAGTATAAACTTATTCACTGCTTTCCTTGCAGCCAGCTGAAAGGACTCTGTGGTAGAGGTGTCCTGCAATGCTTCTTGTGGGGGCTGTGCATGGCAGCCTTAAGGACACAGAGCAAGAAGGGGCAGCCTCACCTCCAGTTCTGTATGAAGCTTTGGTCTCTACAATATATGAAAGATATAAAGCTCTTAGAGAGCATCCAGAGGAGAGCGACAAAGATGGAGAAGGGCCTTGAGGGGAAGCCGTGTGAGGAGCAGCTGAGGTCACTTGGTCTGTTCAGCCTGGAGGAGACTGAGGGGAGACCTCACTGCAGTTACAGCTTCCTCCTGAGGGGAAGAGGAGGGGCAGGCACTGATCCCTTCTCTGTGCTGACGGTGACAGGACACAAGGGAATGGCCTGAAGCTGTGTCAGGGGAGGTTTAGGTTGGATATTATGAAAAGGTTCTTCACCCAGAGGGTGGTTGGGCGGTGGCACAGGCTCCCCAGGGCAGTGGTCACAGCACCAAACCTGAAAGAGTTCAGGAAATGCTTGGACGATGCTCTTGGGCACAGGCTGTAACTCTTGGAGTTGTCTTGTGCAGGGCCAGGGCTTGGGCTCAGTAATCCTTGTGGGTCCCTTCTAACTCAGGGTACTCTATGATTCAGGCATGCACATTAAATACAGCCACTTTTTCAAAGGGAGTAACTCTGAATGGTTTCTTCTGAACATGAGTAGGCACTCAAGGAACAGAAAGAAGAATCTGTGATGCAGACTCCTATCTCAGACAGCCCTGGAGAGCTAAGTAAAGGAGCACTTTTCAATGTATTTTAAAGAAAAATTAGCTGGGATTCTACAGAGAAAAGCTCACCACCGCTCTCCATCTACCCATTCACATCTGCGAAGGCACTGGTGACTCACTTAGCTGTTCCCTACATAGTGCAGAGCACCTCACAGAATCATTTAGCCCGGTTACAGGAGAAACTGTTTTCTTCCTGCTGTCTGGAGAGAGGACAACTCATTTCAATATAAAAATGTAAAAAGCCTTTCCTGTGCTGTTATTTTCCAAAAGCTTCTGTCCAGTGACAGTGACACGATACGTCTTGTAAAGTGACTGCCTGCACAACCACAAACAGGTGACACAAAGCATCACTAAGTGGTATTTATTCAGATAAACCTTTTTATATGGGTTTCAAGGAAACATACTGTGTGCAAGTGAAAGCCGTCTATGTCTTCACAGATACTTACTGGGCTTGGAGCAGCAGCACGTGAGACAGATGTGAGCAGGGCTACACTCAGCATTAATGAGCTGCCTCGGAAGTTGTGCAGTGATGGGTGACTCACTCAGTACTTAGGTGTTCACAGGTGGGATGCATCAAATTAAATGTAGAGCTTTACAGCTGAGCTTTTAGGGCATGAGTTTTCAAGTAAGAACCTGAATTAAATGACAGCAATTGGCCCCCAAAATTGTAATTTATTTCCTTTCACTAGAAAGATAATCTATTTTGTAAATCTGTAAAATAACTCAGGTGAACCCTGAGTGATTGCAGTAAGAATATACAGGAGGGGCTGGAAGTATCTATCTTTTTATCATCTCACACTTGTCTTTACAGATGACCTGAGTGTGATGTTTAGGGGCCTCTGGATATCATTGTTTGAGTACTGGAGACAGAGAATCTTCATTAGCCTTGCCCTTTACCAGAGATAATCAGCCCATGTGATTCAAAAACAGAAACTACAAACATAGCCTTTAGGTCAGCAGTTTCAGTGGTGGCTTCAGAATTTCTCAGGAAACTAAGAATTTCATAAATGTGGTCTTGAAGTCATTTTAAATTCTTCTGGTTACTGCTAGAGTCAAATATTAACTTTATTAATACAATTACTGAAATGGATAAGGGGAAGTAGTAGCCGCTTTCAATAAAACACAAAACAAGGAGCCAATTTTTATTAATGTTTTGTGTGTGAAAATTAAGATAGTGTTGAAATGATCTTCTGCCTGCCTTTGAGGATAATAAAAAACACTACAGCAAATGCTGAGTACTTGAGATAGTCTTTCTCTGCTCTGTGATTTTTCATTTCACAGACACTTATGAATTACCATAGTTATTTCACAGCCTCACTACCTGTTCTCAACAGCATTATGGAAGGAATATAATTTCCAGCGCCTCTGGTATCATGGTGGATGTGCACTTAGCACAAAGAGCATTCTAGATATTCCTTAAAATATTGGTATAGGGTTAACTTCAAGTGCAAAAGAGTTTGAGAAACTGTTGGCTTACGATAATGTAGCACAGCAGTAGAGGATGTCTTTCTCATCAGAAGTGGGCAAGTGTCAGACTCTAACAGAGAAACACCACGATCTTCTCAAATCAACCCAGACAACCAGGTTACTTCAGCAGACTTTTGATGAAAGTCTCAGCTGGAATAAATGGGCAGGATCTACCACAACCTACTTCTTTTTTTTTGCCCTCAGCAGTGGAGTAGACCCTCACTTCTAGATTAATGTTGCATTGGGTAATCAAATCTATTTATGAGTTAATCCTTTACCAGAGGGAATGCATAACTCTCACAGTACACCACTGTCATGAGGAGAAAACTAAGTTTGTCCCATAACATCTCAAGTAGAATACCATCATCTCTGCACTGAGACCAGGAGGGAATTCACAGCAGGGAAAGACACATAAAGAGGAGGAATATTGCTAGGATGAGATTTCTGCCCAGGATTCACTTCCGCTGGATGACTGTATTGCAGCAGAACAGAAAGAAAGGCTCACTCATGTATTTACAGGGATTTTTTTTAAATCTGTGGTCAGGGAGTCAGTGGTCAAGTACCTTTCCACCAGTCTATGTGATGGGTTTTGGTAGCTCTGAAATTAGGCACTGTCAGAGGTGAGGGAGGGGAATGGGATCTGCTCACCACTGCTGGTTAAATGAGGACCCAAGAGCACACTCCAGCTCGTATGATGAAGTTTGCTTGTGGAGCTACTCTTTTTTATCTTGGATATCAATTAAACTACACACATTCTGACTCAGAGGCCTCCTTAATGCTTGGAAGCTGGTTTCTCAGAAGAATCCAGTATTCAAGAAAATATGCATTCCAATACCATGGAATATAAGACTTCTAATTTCAAAATGCTAAAGTGCTTTTTCTTTCTTCTGGCAAAACAGATTTACAAACTTCTTCCTTTAGCTTCACAACATTGTTCCTGTTACCAGTAATGGAACAGATCTTTAGTTAAATCTTTTAAACAAGGTCCATTCTTAACGAGTTTTCTCTTAAATTTAGCATAGAGACATTAAGGTATTCATTTCCTTTGAAATTAAAGAAAAATATTTATAAATATTTTCTCCAAAGCTCACAGTAAATACATTGAAGTTCTTATTTGGTGAGAAATAGTTGTGGGAATTCGATAACTTAAGGCACAATCTTATGTTTTCATTTATCCAGCACTGGTTACCATAAATCCTGCTTCCATCACCTCAGATAATCTCTGATTTCAGAGCTACAACTGGCCACAAAAAGTGTCTGCAGAAATTGTTTGTAGATGACTGGTATGATGATACTTTTCTAAGTGACACTGGAACTTCACAGTTGTGTAAAAAAGATAAAAGACAACAAAAATACCCACAGAAGTCAGGGAAACTTTCAGCGATACACAAATGTGCTAAATGAGCTTAGTTGTATAGAACCAAAATAAGTACAATTCAGCTGCATTGTTTGAAACATGTTTTACTTGAAAGTCATTGGGACAGAGATTCCTAAATCATTACAAGAATGAGAAATTTAAAAATTGAAAAACCCAAGAAAAAGGGCAAGAAATACCTGAAGCAAACAGTAAAATCGATGGAGCAATTAAAGCTTTCCGCCTATGCCAAATTATAGACCAAGTTAAAAGAATAAGATCTTGTTTGCAATATGGAAAAATGGGCACCCTGGAGCCAGACAATGGATTTTAGTCAGTTAATTGGAGCCGTTCCCATACAGCATTTTTTATTTCCTGAGATTTCTTTATGAAAATATTCCAGAACTAAAAATCTTCATACAGCATAACAAATTCAACTTTAGTAGGTATTGCCTGAGAATGGGCCCCTTGAGAAACATTTACTTCACATTTAAACGAAACTCAGGAGAACTTTTGTTCGTTAAAAGCTCAATTAATTTTGTAAAATACGACATTTGTTTCAAAAGCACAACTAGCACTGGAATAAACAAGTTGGCAATTAAGTACTTATACCTTTGCCAATACAATGATAGATTATAGTTTAGTTTTCTAACAAAGCGATATTTCCAATAAACACGGAAAAAATCATGCTGAGTGCTATGAGAAAATCATAATTCTGGAGAAGATTAGTTAATAAGTAATCATCAAGGCTAATTTTCTTTCCCAAACATGAGCTCTACATATATTTCTAGTTTCAAAAAGATAGCTGATTTGTACCAAAGCCTGACAATTTTGAAAGTGAATGTCTTTTGATGATGTAACAACTTTCCATACCAAAGGCCTGATGGTTTCCTATTGCAAAAGTCTGGACCATGCTCATTTCCCAAAACACTTTTTTTTGGAAAAGGAGGTGAAGCAGTTGTGAAGCGTATTAAAACAGAGACCATTGAAAGGGGACAGGGGAGGAAGTGTTCCTCCTCATCCTCCACACCAACATCACTTTCTGAGCCTCTCAAAAAAAAAACACCACAGAAAAAGTGTCATCAGGGAAGCCCCTGTGGACAGCTAGCAAACTAAAGAGCAACTATTATATGACTTATGGAACCCAGCTAAATCTCTACCACCAACCATTAGTAGCCAAAAAAACAATTGTGTAACTGATACAGAGAGAGGAAAGATCAAGGTGCAGTCTGGTTTTCTGCCGGTTTTCCTAACAAAGTGCATGTGTTAATCACATTTTTAATAATCTCGTAAAGAAAACCCCAAATTGTCTGCACTAAGGTAGACTTCATGCCATATTTAGTGCATTTAAATTACAGAAGCAAAGATGTCTGGGTTGCCATTGGCTAGTATTTTGTTCAAAAGAGAGCTGAACACAAGGACAGCTGCTGTCTAAAAACTGGCCTCAGTCAGGGAACCTTGCAGACATGCAAATGACAGATAAGGCATAGAAATTATGGTGGGAATTGGCACCACTTTGTGGCACTGACACTGCACATTTTAGGGTGAGAAGCAGCACACTGCTGCAGCAGCCAAACAGATCCATTTATCTTCATTTGCATCAAGTCAAAATAACCAGACTCCCATGGGGAACAGGTGATGTGCCAAAACAGGGGGAGATAAAGGGCAACAAGTTTGACATTTTTGCCTGCAGACAACCTCAGGCAGACAAGGAGCATCAAATCAGAGAGACATCCTGGGACCCAGCAACAGCAGGTCCCGGGTGTCAGCACCTCACAGTGATGCTTGTCAGGGTCCTGCAGAGGTTGGCAGGCCTGTCACACAGTGTCACCTGCTGCTTCTTTTGTCTTTCTTCACGATATTTGGTCACCCCAGATCCAGCCAACATTACTGCTGCTATTATGTTGGCCTGGCTACAAGAAGGCTGTGTGCTTAGCAGGTGAGAACAAATCTTGTGCCAACTCAGACCCCAAACCACAAGACAGACTCCTAGCATTGGAATAATGTGTCACCTTGGAATAATGTGTGTAATATGTCTCGCGTCACATCCATGTCAACATCTAAATCATGATGGCTCAACCTCCAAAATTCACTAGTGATGTTTCAAGCTTTATAATAAATCCAGACTCTTTACCAACAACAGCCAACAATAATTCTTTGAAAAATGTAATGATTTTGGAAGGGTAAAACTGAAATGTTGATTGTTACTAAATAACGGAACTTCACATGTTATAATATGAAGAATTCAGTGCTGTGACAGAAGTCTAATGTAAGGACAGGGGAAAATTTTCTTTTTTCCTTCACCCCCACTAGACTGGATTACCAGACTTACTCTTGTTTTGTGCCCTTAATGACATAGGCAGGGCAGGTGAATAAAAGAGTGAAGTATCTGCAGCAGATAAAAGTTGGCTTGGATGGTTTCAGGCCTAAGTGAATTATTTATCAGTGATTCAGCACATCTCTTCTCTAAGAAAGAATAATACAGCAATTACAATGGGTACTGGCTTTTTTTTTGAATAGAGAACAAAATCCTGATTCAGATAATGTTCTGGTTTTAGCTGGGATGGAGTTAATTTTCTTTACAGTATCCAGAATGGGGCTGTGTTTTGGGTTTGTGCTGAAAAGAGTGGTGATAGCATAGGGTTGTTTTCACGACAGATAAACAAGTAAGAAAAAAAGTGACTGCTTACTTCCAAAGCTATAAACAACATTTGCAAATTGATGTCTACTGACAATGTCCCTTGAAGATACTTTTAGATGGCTTTTACTATCCTATTTAATATGAAATGTATTTTACTGCAGTCAAGAATACAAAAGGATTCATAGCAGTATATTTCCTTGTTTCCTGATGTCACATTTGTATTTCTGGGTAACAGTAAGGTAGAATAGGAATATCCCATTTGATATTTAGTATGTTGTAGAAATATAATGGATAATGTCAGAACAAAAGTCAATTTGAATTTTGTATTGCTTTCTCCCATAATGCTGAGGCTGTTTGAAGACAGAATAGCAAAGCAGGATACAGATACTCCAGTACAAGTCGTTCCTTTTCCAAGTTAAATTGGAAGAATTAAAAATTAAAATGGGAAGAATTTAAATTTAAATTTAAGGATTATGGAGGGTTTTAACCATGAATAACACATGCTTTCTTGTATCACCCATTATTCCATAGGTACTCAGATATAGCACTTGGCCTTCCATACCTAGAATTTATGTGCTATTTCCTTAGAAATGGACAGAGCTTCTTCTGTTACATCATTTGCTTCAAGAGAAAAGGAAAAATCTCAAAGCATTGGCTTTGCAATTTTTTAGTTGTGTAACACAGGTATAGGACAGTAAAATGAGAAATCCAAGAGACTTTCCTGCTACAGAATGGCAAGTAAGTAACTTGTCTGGGCTCACACATTTCGCACTGTGGTAGTTTCTGTCCATGGATTGGGTGGTCAAGCAAGGTGTGGCTAAGTATGAGAGCCTATTTCTGCTCTTACCTCAGAGCGTGTTCAGATGAATTCACATGATGGTACAAAAACCAGTGGAACATATTTAGGAATGTTTGCTGAAGAGTTCCCAAGGTTGCTGAAAAGAGCCAGATGACAACAGGACTCAGATATTTTATATTCCCATCTGGCCCCAGCTGCAGATATGCAGAACAAACTCCTGTTCATGGGGAACAAAATGACAAAGAAGGAAAACGTTGAGTTGGGAGATGCCCACATCCTCAATCACCCTTTGAGAGCACCACTTCCTTGTGATAGGTTATGTAAACAAAAAGGACACATTTTTCATGATAAACTTATGACGTAAAAAGCCAAGAAAAAGACAGGAAGAATAAAAAGTTGCAGAGACAGGTGATTTGCACAAAGAATTTGTGTTGTTCTCACATTTTAAGCTTGCTGGTTTTGTTTTTGACCCAAGGAAACACTTGCATGGTCAGAGTTTGTCTCTTTTCTGGTTTAATAAAACATATATTAATAAAACATACAAATTTTGCACTAACCAGTTTGCTAAAACAATCCAGTAAGGTCAGGCACAGATCAAAAACACTTTTGGGGTACACTCAACACTGTATCCATAGCTTCCCGTATTAATCATGTGTCTTTTAAGACCGTGGACAGATATTACTGGGGGATGAATTTGTACTGTTATTTGGATGTCTTTTACCAACTAACTGTTCAGGGGACTCCGGGTGTGGGGGTGAAGGCTGTTAACAAGTGTTAGTATCTGAATTGTAGTGAATTGTATGCCTAAAGCTGCACAAAATGGAAGGATTCAGCTGTGGACAGAAGAGAAAGCAGAGCTGAACTCTCTTGTGAGAGACAAATACATGAGTACAACCCACTGAAAGCAGGCAGTGATGACATCTGTTTGTAACCCAGGCTTTCTTGCTGTATCACAATGTGGTCCTGCACCTTATCAGGAGCTCCAAATTAGCTCTCAAATGCCTGGTATGCTGAAAAAAAAAAAAAAACCAACAACAAAAGAAACAACTCTGACAAGTTAGGACCCCAATAAAATTCCTAGCGGGATTTTGTGGAATTTGTTTAAAGTGAAACAGCATCAACCCCCAAAATTGTTGTGCAGGACAACAATAAACTGAAAGCAACCGAACAGTTGAACCATCCAGACAGAAATTATGACACATTACAGAAGAAGTAAGGACTAAACCAATGAATCAAAAACTTCATGGGTTGCTTTTGCTACATTTAATTTTAAATTGATACTTGGGGAGGTGAGGCAGGTATCCATAATTAGGCAAGCTCTTTAAGTAAGAGCCCATTAAGCCTTGCAAAAGAAAGACAAGACTGATAATCTAATACAGTGAATTTCACAAGAATTTCTGGATGAAAATCAAAGGCAATCAGTGTTGAAAAAGGGAATGAAATGAAATGAAATGGAATGGAATGAAATTAAAATGTTTTTGGGGGTATCTTTTTTTCATTACTGTTGTATTTTAAGGGCAGAAGAACCAACATACATCAATGGAAGGAAAAAAATGCGTATTAGGTGACCATAAGAAGTGCCACTTGCTTGGATGATAACATTGTGTTGATATGCTGTATATCACCTTCTGTTTTAAGGGCCAGTTTAAAAAAGTTTTGCACAATATGCTTTAGGATCTACCCTGAATTAGGATTGATTTCTTTAATGACCGCAGAGGAGCAAGAGAAAAAGAATGACTCAGACAAATGGGGGTCCACACAACCAGAATTGCATTTTACAATGCCACTCTGTACCTGCAGAGTACTCCAACTTGTAGGCAAAGCCAGTATTAGGTATCAATTGATTTTCATATGCTGAAATGCAACTTAACGTCTAAGGGCATCACACTGCACTGTAGCAGACAGTGAGAGATTTGTAACCCTCCCAGTTAAGTGAACTATACTGCACAGGAAATTCTAAGAAGTCATCATAAATCCACCCATAACCGAAAAAAACCTTAAATAGTAAAGATCAAGATCATGCACTATAATGCATTAATTTATAATAAATCATAATTCTAACACAATTAATGAACAAACATTCATTAAGGACAAATAACTCAATCAGACAAGACACAAAAAACGTACACCATAATTCTCTGATACATTTCCTCATCCTCTCTTAAGTCCCATTAAATGTATACATTTTACAGGATAACTGTAATATCAAAACATTCACAGGCATGCAAGAAAATAATTGGTTTTTTTAACAGAGAGAGGCAGAAAAAAATTTCTCTTTTAAAAGAAGAGTTAAGGAAAAAGGAAGCTGAAAAGCAGACTTTATTGTTTACTTTACTTTACAGCATTCATAGTCACTGGTTGAAGTCCTTTAACATCATCTCCCCCATTTGGGAATTAAAAGGAGGAAAAAGCAAGCAGGTGCATTTCTCTCAGGCAGTGGTGTTTGTTCAGCATTTAGAAAGACTGCATAAGGTTGGATCCGGCTTCTATAGATCTGAAAAAGTGTCTTAAGAATGAAATTTTATCCCAGCAACTTCAGAGCAAAAGTGAAAAAAAAAAAAAAGTTGTCAAAAAAGAAAATGTACCCTTAAAACCAAATCTGCCTGGGGATCTTGTTTGAGACAACGAAAGCTTTATCAGAATCCCAGAACCACAGAACATTCTGAGTTGGAAGGCACCCTTTGGTCCTTTTAGGGAAGCCAGAAGCAAGTCTGTCCTGTGTCAGGGAAGCAGGATCTGTACTACTCTGAGAACACACGGGAAGACCACAATCAACACATTTCCTTCAAAAGAGGTGACACAGAGTGTGCTGGAGGCATTGTAAGGACTACGGTGGAGAAAAGCACAGGGAGGATATGTAGTAGAGAAGAGTATAAATAGGAGTCACACAGAAAATGGGTATTTATAGTAGCTAGCAAAGATTCCTCTACATCTATGTCAGTCTATTCACCTTATAACGAAACAAAACAAAGAAAAAGAGCTGGAGATTAGACATTTAAATAAATTTACATAGAGTACTTCATCAAGTTGCCTCATAAGCAGCTACACAGTTTTGTTTGTGGTTTTTATCTGATTGTCCAGACATCCTTCATGCTTCTAGCAGTACATGGAAGTGTGCCTTATGTAGCTGTGATGTCTGTGCCTGCAGAATGACCACAAAACCTCTGCCACCAGTTGTAAATATAAAGAAACCTTGTAGTTAGTGAAGTATCTGTGGGAAACCTTACTTGATGTATTGAGAAACTCTTGATGAATAATGGCCAGGTGTTTTCATTTTCAGCTCATTTTAGGAGCTGTCCACACTAGAGCTTTGCTAATGGTTTGTCCAGCCAGAGTGTTATTCTTGGATATTACATTAACAGCAGCCCTTCTATGTGTCACCACTTCTATAAAATACTTTATATTAAAACAAAGAGTTTTCAAAGTGACTGGTCCTAATGCTCTTATGCTATATTTGGTACTCAGCTTGAGGTCAGTCAGAGGGTTTCATAGAAAGCCATATGTCACTTTCTAAAGAGTGGTGTTTATTTAGATCTGTTCAGGTGGACTTTTAAGCTTTTATACCTGGAGCCACTCATGAAAAACTGTAATCCCAAATTTTTAAGAATGTGTACCTACAGAAAGAATGCCCTCATATTAACAGACCTTGATGAGCAGATCTAGGGACTTTGTTTTTAATTCCTTGGACACAAGGAAAATTCACCCTCCCACAACAGCAGACCATCACACCAGCTAACATGGCTTAACAGTGACCAAGGATCACCACCTGCACTTCTGATAGGAAGGTTCATGGCCCATAGTCCTGGATTATTCTCCTGCTGAAATACCTCTTCTTGCCTCTAAAGAAAGGGAGGGAAAAGTAAGGATTAGCACTTGTGGCAACATTTTATTAATTTAACACCTGTTCACTGGAAATTAGACAGTAGATGGATTTGTTTTATCGAGGTTGCTGCATGGCCATCTGAACATAAAGATTTTTTTAGCACCTCTGACTTGAGTCTGGTATAAAAAGCTGGCCTAGAAATGAATTGACTCTACATTAACACACCATTGAAACATACAGATGCCTCATGCCTGTATTTCATTTCTCAAAGGTTTTCTACCTGGAGGTGCTTAGAGAAGTAGCAGCAGAGTTATTTTTACTTAAGAGAGATTCTAGAAATATATTGGGGAAAAAAGGAACAACAATCTAAAAAAAAAAGTAGTTTTCCAATAGTGAAACTAAACAATTCCTGCCTAACTGCACATGCTGTTCTCATGAAAGAACAGTGAGACTGTTCGCTGCCATTTCCTAGGTAACAATCATACATACAGCAATAAATCCCACTGAATTCTTGTGAATTAGCCTTAAAAAATAGATTACACATGAATACAATCGATAGCATAAGTCATGCAGTGCAAAAGCTGAAGGAATTAATAAGGTGTTCTCAGTACGTTTGATAAGGTGCAGCGGCAGCCTGTGCCTCCTTAGCAACTTAGAGGGAAAGGAAGGGTCTTTTCTTGCCCTCAGTCTCCTTCAAAAATACCTGCTGCAGAAAAGGCGATTTGTTAACCTTATAACACTGACATTTTAAAAGTACAGATAACAATAAGCAAGGTGAGAAAACCCTACCAAATGGGTTTAAGTGGAATACTTATAAGGTCTCTCTTTTTTTTTTTTAGCAGCTAAATATGTACTAGACAACTTTAATGAGGCAGCACAAACAGGAACTATCTCAAAAGACGTTCACCCAGAGATAACACAATCCAATTTCGGTTTCGTTCAGAATTTAACTCACAGTAGCAAACACTTATCCTGTTTAATTAAAAGAAACATTCATATAGGGAACATGAAGTTCTTGAATATGAATTTAAATATAACAGACTAAGAAAGCAGTTAAGATGGACTACAATTACAAATTAAATTATTTGCAATCCTTACACTTCAGAAAATTCAGTAGCTGTACAAATATTATAAGCTTTGAATACAAGGTATCAGATTTCAGCTAATGCAATCTGTTCAGATCAGTAGATAGTATGAGTTTGGCTCTGTGTGTGTATAAGGAGCCTGAACTTATTCATACTGGAGTTGTTGCCAAATCCTTCAGTTACATCTGTAGTTATATGACTCCTTCCACCTCAAAGCAAAATATGATTCTACTCTGGAACAGCTCAGTAGATTTGCTCCATCAGTGTTTAGCCAAATTTTATCACTTTGGTACCAGTTTCTTAGCTTTCACTAAAATTAAGATGTAAAGCATTAATTTTTGTTTCCTTCCAAGCATATCAAGAAGGTGACTGGGAACAACCAGAGTTATTGAGAATGAATCATATTTGACCAACCTGATTGCCTTCTACCAGTCATCCACTGGTTGGGATGGATGATGGGAGAACTGTCGATGTTGTTTATCTTGGATTTATTAAGGTCTCTGATATGTTTTCCTACAGCAGCCTTATAGCCAAATTAGAGAGATATAGACTAAAAAAACAGACAGTAAATAGGCTGGAAAATTGGCTGGACAGCCCAGCTCAAAGGTTCGTCTCTAGACTTCCAAGTCCATCTAGTGGCCAGTTACCAGACAAACTAATTCCTCAGGAGCCAGCACTGGAACCAATAATGTCCAGTAGTTTTATCAATCACCTGGACTATAGGACAGAAAGTGCTCTCAGAGAGTTTGCAAATGACACCAGACTGGTGAGAACAGTAAAATACACTGGAGGGCAGGGCTTCAATTCAGAAGGACCTCAGTAAGGTAGAGAATCTCACTAAGTTCAACAAAATCAAAAGCAAAGCCCTGCACCTGGGATGGGACAGCCCAGTACACAAGATACAGGATAGGGAATGACTGATCAGGGTGTAGTTCTGCCAAAAAAGCCTTTGAGTCCTGGTGGACAAATTCAATATGACCCAGAAATGGGCCCCGGAAGGCCAGCAGCACCCTAGGGCTAGTGGAAGTGCAACCAGGAGGTCCAGGAGGATGGTCCTTCACCTCTGTTCAACATTTGCGAGACCACAACTGGAGCACTGTGCAGTTTTGGGCTCCCCAGCACAAGAGAGACATGGGCATCCCCGAGCAAGTCCAGCACAGGCCAGCCAGGCTGGTCCAGGGGATGGAGCACTTGGCACAGGGGGACAAGCTGAGAGATGTGAGTTTGCTAAGCCCTGATAGAAGGTAGGTCAAGCGACCTACTGCAGTCTAAAGCTATTTAGTGGCAGGATGTGAAGACAGACTGTTCTCAAAGATGAACAGTGGAAAGATGCAAGACACCACAGACATGATGGAATACAGGAAATTAGGTACAAGGAAAATGGGTGATTGGACACTGGAACAGAGGTTCACAGCGAAGCTGTGAGAACTCCATCCTTGCAGTTATTCCTTGCAGCTGAGCAACCTTGTCTGAGTTACCCTTTTATGAGTGAGGACTGGACCAGTAGGCTTCCAGAACACCCTCCAAACCCCATGATGATCATGATTCTGTGATTCTAGCTCTGGATTCAACAAACAAAAGAGGTAAATGAGGTACATCTCAGTGTATCAACACCTTGGTGTTTCTACCTCAACGGTCTACAAAATTGTTTTCTAAAATTCTGGTTTGTTTTACCCTTAGAAATGGGCTCTGTCTGCTGAAATTATCATTGGGCCCTCTTGAGTGTGCTTATCTGATCATGTGGTGTGTATCCTCTTCCTGCTGCCTCCTAACCTAATTAATTAAAAAGGTACCAAACCATCACCCCATCACAAGAATGAGGAAGACTAATGTGAAAAGATACAGAGAGATGCTCACAGAACCACACAAGAAGTTTTGTGGAGATCTTGGATCTCCACATATGCTCCCTGAATCTTTAGGGTAACCCTAAACTTTGGGGTGTTCTTTCTTCTTCATAGTGAAGGAGGTGGACATAATTTTGCAAAGGTAAAGCAACTTCTGAAAACCCACAGCTCTCCCAAATTACCCAAAAAAAGGCAATTTAGTGGCAGATTATTGTAGGTGACAGTGTGTGACTACCGTGGCCGGGGCGTAGGACCAGAAAATGGAGGTAGGAATGAAAGTAATGCAAAAGCAAAGCAGAAGAAACACCATAGGACATTGCAAATGTGGCAAGTCCCCATCACATACTTTTAGAGAATTTCCAGAGTCCAGTCTCATTTTAAGCTCTGTATGTTGAATCAGCCAAGGTGCCCATAGACTGAGTGCATCTGTTTTAAAACAGAATCCATGGGTTTTGACTATGCCTTTCAAAGGGGTGACTGACCCAGCCAAATGCATGTATAGCCCCATCCCTTTCATTACACCAGGTAGTGTGAAAAGATCTTTAAGGTAAACTTGCAGCTGTTAGCTAGCAGTGATAAATGCTTTGAGTGCATTATCATGAATATATTATCCTCACTCTCTGATTCCCACAATAAATTAAAAACTGGATCAGTTTGAATTGTGTGTGTGTGGGGAGAAAGTTCAAAATCAGCAAAGTGTGACTGTGTTGTAAAGTTAAATTTGTAGGTAGTTTCTCATTTAAAGTTTTATGGGCTTGCAAAGATTGGATAATATGTCAGAACAGTTAGGAGGGGATTGGGAATCCTATTTGCAGTTCTCCAGCAGGCTCACTCCTCAGGCTGATCTGCTAATAAAGGCAGCCCTTGGACCATGGAAGAACTACTGAAGCAAAGCAAGGTGTAATGGCCAGATGCAGTATTAATACCAATTGTGAATTACATATTATTTAGGCCAAGCAGTGATATAAAAAAGGATATTTCCAGTGATGGCTAAATGAAGAGAGAGAGGAGGAAACTGCTGACTTTAATCATGACTTGCTATGCTTGGTTTCTCTATGAACAACAGGAAAAAAATAATACATTTCTCACTTAAACTTACTGATATGAAAAAGGCAGGCCAACATCTCAATAAACATCAGGATGATACTTGAAAGACTGCTGAATTGTTCCAAAAAAGATGATGTGCTACTAGGAATTCAATTAGAGCAAGGCAGAGACAAAGAATGGTGGGAAGTGGAACCAGGACAACGAGGACAAAGCTTAGAGCTTCATTGTCACTCAAATACCTGTAGTATCTGTAAACCATTCCTACCCAATATGTGTGATATTAAGGTTGGTCATCAGTGTGAGGGCTTGTAAAGAATTCTTTGGCACTCACAGAGGGACCTGTCCAGCCTGTGGTTGAAGGCAAAGGAAACACCATAAACCAAGGCAATTTACCCCGGTATACTAAAGTATTTCACTTCACCCAAGAAACATAAGGCTCCCCTAAACAGTATGGCCTTTATACTGTGCTGTAGTAGTAAACTTATAAGACTCTGCCCGAGCACAAAAAGGAATTTGCACCAGACTTTTATGAAAAAATATTTCCAGCTCTAAGCAAGCAAGATAGGAGAAACGCTATGGGATAAAGATTTGAAACAGTGCACAAAGCACCAAAGCTATAAAATCCTAGTTAATATACATGAGAAAATAATTAGTATGCATTGAAGCCTTGGGAAGAAAGCAGATGCAGAAGCATTTTTACTGTAGATAAATGCAGTGTGGCTGCTGCTGAATGTAAAATACAGAAGATGACTTTTTTTCTTCTTATTCCTCGTCATACTTGATGATCTTGCAGCAGTTTGGGATGGTAATTAAGTAACAAACTCATGGAAATTAATGTTTTATATAGTCCATTTAATCTTATTCCCAGGATGTGAATGTATGGGATGAAATCAAGTATCCCTGTGGTGTCCCTGTTGTCTGAAAGATACTGTTGCTCTATGCTGAGAAAAGATGCAGCTACAATTATTCTCTACAGTTAAGATATGAAAAAATTCTGTGCAGGGTATGGAGATGTTCTGTGCTAAAGATCAGTAACTAACTCTGGCAGTCTTCATCATTGTTATGAAAGGTACTAAGAAGTAATAATTTTTATAAAAGGTAAGAATAGTAATTTCCTTTGCTTTCTCTGCTTTCCTTGCTTTGACTCCATTGTTCACATTGTTCATTAGCAGTCTTTTGAGGGTGGTTCAAGACCTCACAGACTTCAAACCTTTGGAAAAAAAAGTGGATAAATCACTTGTCTTGGGGTGACTTTATGATGTGTATCCCCCATCATCGCTCTATGCCCGGATATGATTCCCGTGCCTTTCTGTGCCTTTAAACTGAGCCCAAGAGAGGGAAGAGAAAGAAAAAAAAAGGCCAGACGAACTTTTTCAAAGCAGTCTGTGCTCCAAGGTCACCACTCCTCTGCATCTCTCTGCTGTGGGGAGAAGTGTGGAGGAAGCACCCTTCCTGCTTTCCAGCCAGCTTTTTTGGCTCCGTTTCTTCAGGGAGAGACGGAGAGTTAAACCTTGTTTTTCTGGGACTTCGGATTCTTTTTTTCTTCTCTTCTGGACTGGTTCAGAACATCAGAACATCAGAACCTCACCGGGGGACCTTCCCCCGGCCTGGAGGGGAGCCCCACGCTGACCCAGCTCCAAGGAGGAGAGAGACCACACCCACAGAAGGACTCTCAAATCTTTCAGGTTTTCTCTCCACAGCGAGAGATTTCATTATTTAGCATTATTATTCTTTTCCTGTGTGTTTGTTAAATAAATAGTTTCTATTCTCTCTTTCACATTCCTCCGAGGAATATTTCTTTCCCAAACCTGGGTGGGGGAGGAGCGGCTATAACCTGCCTTCCTTTGAGGAGACGTTCCTTTTGGACGTTTCCCTGAATTTGGCCCAAACCAGCTCATCACTCTAGCCCCATGAAAACCTATGGAGAAATCAAGTTCCTTTACCTTTCCCAGAAAATTAATGTGCAGACTACACCAGGAATAGATACTCTGAGAAGCTGCTGTTATCTTGGTATTTGAGCTTACTATAGATATTCACAACATATAGGGTCAAATATAATCTTTCCCACTTCTCTTGACTGTTACTGTTGGATCCATTACTAAAAAGGGGTTAAGCCATAATAGCTGCCTTCTCATCTGGCACTTATAGAACATGCTAAACAGAAGCAGGAGTTGACTTGTTTCAAGACTTGAAGTGCAAGAAATTCATTGTATGCCATAGTAGTGGGAAATTTTAAAAGCAGATAGAGATCAAAAGATGCAGCTTATGTCACACTGAAATACTCAAGAAGTATTGAAAAGCAAAAAAGGGAATTAAAGTTTTGGTCTATTCTCTGCCATTGCTGGAGAGATGCCAAAGAGAAAAGAAATTTAGGGTCAGACTGTAGCTTACACTGACAATTTAGGTGATTGATATTATATCGTTTGCAAGCGCTCAGGTTTGAAACCCAAATTAAGTCTTGAGGTGAGGAGCTTTCATGAACTCTCCTCTTGTCTGATGAGGCTGTCCAGCATCAAACACACCGAGAGCTCAGCTCCCCCCATGCATGACCAATGGCAATGCACGGGAAGAAAGGTACAAATCAGCAGAGACAAAGGGCTTTTGTGTGGAGAAAAGAAAGTGATAAAATGTGATTCTGTGACAGCTTGTATAAATCTGACCATATCTCTAATTTCTTAGCAGGCCTGGCGAGGGGAGCAGCATCAGAGTCTGAATAGAGGATATTGCCCAGTCTCCTGTGAAAAGCTTTGCCTGTGCCACCCACAGTCCTGCTGAAAACCAGCTCTGAGATGCAATCACTCATCTTGCCAAAAGCATCCTCTTCCCTGTGGTAGTCCAAACCTTCCTTCTGTCTCTCCTTGTCATTAAGCAAATATTACAAACCCATTCAGCACTTTCTATTATTGCCAGAAGAGTGTTTCTGCTACTGAGTTATATAGCAGAAGAGGTACAAGTAGCCACATGTCCATCAGCCACCTTAATTTGCACTCCCTCCAAAACCAGCACATATCTGAAACCTCATCTGTTTCTAAAACTAATTACACATCACTTATGACTTATATCAAAACTGAAGCAAAGCTCAGCAGGACTTATCAAGCCTCAACAAAGACTAAATAGCATGGTGAGAGATTTCTAATGCCTGTTTAAAGGGTTTTTTAAAATACACATATGGATACCTTTAGCTTGAACATTTCGTCATGAGTACCTAAAGACAAACTGCAGTTGTCAAAATCAGAGGACAAAGAACTTTGGGCTGATTTTTAATGTTTTAATGTTTTGTGATAAATTTGTCACTAGCATACAGAATATTATATCTATCTTATCTTACTGATATTTCAGGGCCCATTGTACCACATAGGAACCGAATTCCACATTCTTTGTGTCCCTTCAAGTATCAGGACAAATTTGCCCTGCTGCTCTGGCGTACAAAGAATTTTCCAATACCTTGAAATAAAAGTGGGAAAAAAAAAACCAAAACAGTGAAAGAGGAAAAGAGCTATCTCATGATCTTTGTGTATGTATTGCGAAGAAGAATCTGCAATTTTGATTCAAGTTGCTGTTAGAATCAGATGCAACTGGAAGTCAAGTTCAGTAGCTCTTCCAAATATATCTTACCTAATGTAAGATTATTCCATATCTTACCTAATGTGCATTTGCTCTTGAAAATAAATCTACCTCAAAATATTAGTGGAACAAAAAAGTAATATAGCACATATATTTAAAATCAGTGTCTGTGCAGACAGCATGAAATTTCCATTGTCTGTACTTTGGCTTGGGAGGTCTCTGTTTTCCTCAGTGTTAGGCTTACCTTTAGACTCTTCAAACACTAGGTGAGATGGCTGAGAAAAATAAATTTCTGCCTGTTGGAGGGGTTCTAACCAGACTCAGTCATAGGGACAAAGGATACCCCTTCTGATGACCCTCATCTCTTTCCCATCATCCAGTGACTGATCTCCCAAATACGATGGTTTTTCTTCAACTATATCCTGAGTGCTGCTAGTCCATGCACAATCCATTTGCTATAATTCAGATTAGCATTTAAGGTTAATTTTAGAGTTACCCACATCTGTGAAGTGTGCTTCTAAGATGGTGGAAAAAATTTGCATCTAGGATCTAACTATTTCTGCCCCAAATTTACTTTTTTAAGCCAACATTCTACAGGCAGCCATGGAAGTCAAGGTAGGAGCATAATGCATGCCTCTCTGAAATTAAAGCCTGTAGTTTTATTTTGTCTGATTAGGTTCATAGAAGAAAAGGGTAGGGAATTCATCATTTGGGCTAGAGAGAGAATGTTCTTCACTGGGCAACTTCCACTTCACAGATGTTAGCTCCTCTAAACCCCTCCCCCCCCCCCAAAACCAAAAGAAATCTTTTCATTGACTTTAGTGGTTTTGAATCCAGTTCATACTCTACAGTGCAATCTGTATTTCACACTCAGATCAATAAAACACGAAACAAAATATTCACTATGTCGTGTAATCCATCCTGCTCCAACTCTGTAGCAGACAAATGAGATGTCCTTTATTGAAGCTCACAATGAATAAATGAGACTTTCTGCAAGTTTTATATGTTCATCAATGTTCATTACTTCTCAATTGATTTTCTAAGGTCTGAGATATTCTTCTACCTGCATTTAATATATGCCCTTGCTTTAGTTTTTTTGACTGCAGTTGAAAGTCTCCTGGCTCTGATTCCAGGCTTAAAGTTCCCTATTTTTTCATGACTACAAAATGAAATGGTACTAATTGCGTCCTTCACTAAAGAAGAGTGGATACCTTGTAACTCCTGAAACTTTTATAGGCAAATGAATGAGTTTACTAAACTGAATATCTCTACCAACGAAAAATTTCAAATTAGATTTACAGTATTCACAGAAAACAAAAATTGAATCCACCTATAGGGTTGCAATTGAGAAATCTTTTTCTCAATGTTGTGCATTGATTCAGGGAACAAAAATGGTGGCACTATGAGTCACAAAGATAATTTAAATTATCTTGAAATTTCAAAATTCAAGATGGCTATCTGACTTGCATTTTTCAGACCAAAAGTTGCAAGAATTATTAACTAACTATTTTGAAACATAAGCTAGTTTCCACATTTTCATCCACTGTACAGTTGGTTGAGGCCACTGATGCAATAGCATATCAGTAAGAAAATTACAGTTTTTCATATAAAGTAAGTGAATCTTTGGGGAGAGTATCTAGTGGCCTGTTGGGTCAGATCGTATCAGAATATCTGATTCTTGTTTCAGACGCTCTGACTTTTGCTTTTTTAACATTTTCCAGGGCTTCTGTTTCATCTTGCCTGGAAAACAGGTATTATCTGGGACTTGAAACAGCAGCACTGAAGGAATATCTGTTCTCTTAGGTGAGGGGTCACAGCAGAGAGGCTGAGGGTGTGACAACGTGGTGCCTTGTCTCTGCAGTGGTGCAGTGACAGGGGACCCTTCCCAGCAGTGCAGCTGGGGCCAGTTCTCCCCTGTCCCTTGCTGCTCCCCACGCCTCCTAATCTGCTGCTGAAGTGGTCTGAGGGGGGAAAAATCACTTCCCAGCCACTTCACTCTGTAGTGGATCACTGAAATTACTCAAATTTACCATGCAGTCCTGGAAAAATATTGTATTAGAACAACAGAGGTTGTGGACATGGGTATGGTGAGCAGAAACAAGAAGCCAAAGGAAAAAAAATCATTACAGCCTTGAAAACAAAATCTGCCTCAAGAAATTAGGAAAGACCAGACCCCCATTTTCTGTATTTTCTCTTTTAGCTTGAAAGGAATTTTTCCCTCCAGATGGTAACTTATTACCAAGTAAATGTCAACAAAGGTGGCTAAAACACTTTTTGGAGCAGCCATTCCTCACACAAGTCACCCTTTTCTGTTCAACCAACACTGCCCTACTTAGAGAACAAATCTCACTGCCATCTTAATTATTAATATAACTGGAAACTCCACAGTATAGAGGGACTGGAATTTTTCAGGGGCTTGCCTTTGGTGTTGGTTCGATTCTAGTTACAACAGAGTCTTAGTCTCAGTCGCAATGCCTAGCTATGATGAATCTACAAGTAACTAAAAAAATATTAATTTCAGCAATAATAGTACCCTTATTCTGATTGACCTCAATCCAAGAATACAAGTCCCAAAGATACCAGAGGAAAATTTAAACACTCTTTTTTTAAACAGTGCTGTTTTTTGTCCTGAAAATAGACTCTCACAGATACTAAAAATACATTCAGCATAATGGTCAACAGCTTCTAGCACTGCTCTGTGAATCATTTTAGCATGCTGCTGACTCCTAGAAGTTAAACCAATTTAATTTTAATTTTACTTCATTTTGCTTGGAAAGATTTTTCAGTATAGGGTTTGGGGTTTTTTTTTTTTGTTTTCTTTTTTTTGTTGTTTGTTTTCTTTTTTTTTTTTTAAAAGCACTGCTGTTTCAGGTTTTGCTGGCAAATAGTGCTGAACTCATTCAGTCTGTTTGCCAGAGTTAAGGTCACTGCAGCTTTAGTTTTACAAAGAACACCGTTTCTCTGTTTCTCTGTTAATCTTGGCCTGAAAAGACCACACAGTACCCTTCCCAACTGAACAGTTTAGCCTTTGTTCCTTTGTTTGGGTTATACGATTAATCTGCTAGGTCGATAGCAAAAACGTGTGAACTGCTGGTGTAGCAGATGATTGACAGGCCATTAGCAGCTTCTAGAGAACCCCGCTTTGAATTCCCCAGATTTGTGACTGTGTTGGGAGGCAGAGGCTGCTGATCTGACTTTTTTGTAAACTTTTGCTGCAGTACTAAAAATGGGATCTCTGCAAGAACTAGTGTAACTATTCTCAGGAGCTTCAGCTGCGTGAGACCCACAAAACTGAACCAGAGGTGTGAAAAGCTGAACTGTAAGCAAATAACCCGTATCTATTCCGATTTCTCAGAAAATAGGGTAAAATTCCTCATTAAAACACAAATCTGAAAAAAGATTCTTCTCCAACTGCCACTTTATGGGAAAAAGTGTGTAGCCCATGAATAATGAAACTTTTATGCTTGCTAGTTTTTTGTGAAGTTCTCATTTTTGTTCTTTCTGCTGCTAATTTCTTATTAAGATGACCACCTACTTTATGTTCTGTTAAGCTCTGCTAAAAACTAGGTGTGAACAACATTCTAGAATGGCATTCTATATTCTCCACTGATACATTCTGATTTTTTAAAGTGTATACCTTTGAAAGCATGTACATGTGTTCAATGATATTCCATTTCTCCGTAAGTCTAAGACATGAGAGTTACATATCTTTCTCTGCCAACATAATATAATATTTTACTTCCTCGGAAAATTTTTCATGTGTAAAAAGCTCCATCAACTGAAGTGTGTGAGTGTAAGTCATTTCTTACAGACATGTGTGCCCCCGAGAATTGCCGAGTGACAATTTAATAATTTTGTAATGGGGTCTGGACTTGGTCAGCCACCACCAGGATAGCTGGTTACACCTTCACCAATTCACATTTTATTTGCACAAACCTTCCCTGACACAAGCAGGGACAAATCTGACATTCCTTGGTCTGCAGTGCGAGAGCCGCTGGCCAAAGCTCTCCAGGAGCAGCGGTGCTGGATCACACCCAGCTCTCGCTTGGAGAGTTGTGTCCCACAGACATGCACAGGTCTGCAAATTACTGCAGGGACAGAGTGAGAACTGGTGAGAAAATTGGAATGGCTCCCTCCCAACCCCCCTTCCCACATCTGCTGCAAAGACTGCTTTTGTGCAGAACAGCCAAACTCTTGGGGGTTCATCTTTAGTCCATGAGACTCGAGAATCAGAAGCTGCAAATGGCATCAAATCTACTTTGCTAGGATGAAGGCAGGAGCTGAACGAAGTTTGGATTTGCATCTTCAGTTCCCAAGAGAACTGGCATTTTAAAACCTGAGGCCTGAACCCCCATGCTGTCACACTCTTACAGCTTCAAAAACAGCCATAAAAATAAGCTGTGTTAGAATTACAAGATGTTTGGTAGGGAGTATAATGGCACTGCACTTCCGTCAGGTAAGGGTTGTTTTCAAACAAATGGAGCACAATCTGTTCACACTTACGCTTCTCAGAATATCTTTGCCTGTTCCTTTTGCAAGTTGCATGATATTTTATGTTAAAATGCCCATGTGTTAAAAGATTCAGAAAAAATCAGCAGTGTTTCTTTTAATGCAACATCTGCAAAGCTTTTCAGATGTTCCACAGTGAAAATAATTCTCTCCAGCTAGAACTTTCTATTTCATTACATGAATCCCTTTTGGCTTTCCCTCAAGCAAATTTTATTGATGTAGTAATTTGAGTTGTTTCCAATTAGGCCTCAGAAATTAGGTATTCTAAACATTTCCATTAGAAATTCTTGATATTAGTTTAACAACTACTTTGTTATACAGCTTTGCAGCAAGTACACTTACTTCAAAAGATAACCAGGACAAATCCTGAAATAAATTTTTCTTTTCTTGTGGCACCAAGGGAAGAAATGGGAACAGATAGACACAAAACGTGTGTGTTTAGGAAAGAGAGGCCTTTTCTCAGCTGCTATTCATTTCACCTTTTTTTCAGACATTTTCATTACAGAGCTATCTGCTGATAGAGCTGAAATTAGTCCCCCCACAGTCCTGTTATTCCAAGATAAGTATACTGTTCAGCTTTGCCCTCCTATTCTCTTAACTTCCAAGTGGCTCAAACGTTTCAGCTTTCTTTTCTCCGATTGATGTGAAAAATAGATAAGCAGTAGAAAGGGAAAAAAGGAGCCAAAACCTAAAAGAGATGTACCAGCCAAGAAATTATTTTAGAAGAGCTGCAGTTTCACAACCTGAATACGTTTAAGTATTTTAAATAATTCCAGTATTATTAAATTTGCTGAGAAAAAAATTTGACTTGCTCTCAATGAAAAAACTGTCAGAAAATGGCTCTGATTCTGCCTCCTGTGACACCAACCTGAAGACAGAGGTATTTTAAGCCCACAGCAGCTCTGAGTCGGAAAGTACTCCTCATATTTAGGAGGGCATTTATGAATCCATTCATCATTGTTATATACCAAGGCTTGTCTGCCACTGCAGAAATTCTTTTGCACCCCATGGTACTGTTACGATTTATCTCAGTTACAGCTGGTTTCATATTCACCAGGAGACACAGCTGTCTGCATCTAATCTTGATCTGTGGCAGGACTGAGGAGCATCCCAAATCCCTCCATGTCCTGCCCAGCTCCAGTGTCACCACAGTGGGCCACACCTCCCCTCAGGACAGGGTTTTATCCCCTCAGGACAGGGTTTTTTTTTTACTGTGGTGCACAGTACGGTGCAGAGAGATGCTCAGAAGGTGCATAGTGACCAAAGGCACGGCAGGAAGCTCACATTCAGTGGGAATGCATTATGGGTTTGAGCTCACAAAAGCTTCCAAAGCTGCTTTGCAGTCCAGTTCCTCTCAGGGGATTGAAACTGAGATCTTTTGCATGTCTTTGTCACCCTTGAGGCTTAGCTCTGGGAGTGTTTCTTTCACAGGCAGGAAGGTCACTTCTCTCAGGTGTCTCTCACCATGACCTGAGGCAGCAGGCTCCCTGTTTAATGCTCACTTGTTCTCCCTCGTTCATTGCACCCTGAACTCCAAAACTTTATCCATGTCTGGTCAACTGGAGGGGAGGGCAGTCTCCTTTCAGTAGAGGATTAGATCCCCTCCAGAGTGCACAAGGTGAACAGACAACTCCTCTCCCTGCTGCCCTATTTCACAGACCCTTTAGTGTGACACAGCATGCATGGTACCACAAAGTCACTGCAGATACCCGAAACAATTCAGCTGCCTGTCCCAATACTCTCACTCCAGGTGTTTAAGTTATATCACTGTTCAGCACCTTTGACAGAAAGGTGCTGCATTATCACCTCCCCTCTCATTGGAGAGAAGGAGGAGGCTGCAAGGCAGAGAATCTGCAGAGCAGTCAGGAACTGAACCCAACTCAGATACCACTCCTGAAACACGGAAGTTACCATTCCTTTTGTCCTGGCATCTGCTGCTTCCACCAAGATGAACCCATCATCAGCAATAACATGTCCCTGGCTCCTGCCCACCATTAACACCTGCTGTCATCACCCCAGACTTGATCCCTCACTCCCAGTGGATACATAGTTCCCTATGAACATCCTCCCTCAATGCATTTCAAAATAAAACGAAACTTCAGGCACCTTGTTCACCCCCACCATGCTTGCTCCCTGCTCTGAATTCCTTTTCCATGACTTGATTTCCACTCTGTGCACCCCATCCCTGTATTCACTCAGTACTCATCTGCTGAAGCCAAGCAAGGCTTTTGCCTCCCATTCTCCTCTTGCTTTCTGCTGGCAGCCTCAGGTTGTTGCCCACCTGCTTGGGGGGTATCCAGTGATGCAGGGTATACATCACCCAACAGCAGAAAAAACACAGTATCATGTCTTTAGTGCTTTAAACTTGCTTTTCTGTTTTTGCAACACCACGTTTCAGGTTCAAAAATAGCATCTGTTTTTTTCACAATGAAAAGTAACCTGGCTTTCAGAATCAAAATAGAAAAAAATATTAGTCATGGGAAATGTAAAAAAGAAACCTGTATATAATGAATAAATTCCCCCACTGGAACAAGGTGCTCAGTACAGATTCCCATTTCAACACATGGCCTTTGTTATTTACATTTAAAGCATTTGGTTTTCTGATGTTACAATACTTGCATCTTATAAAGGCAGTGTGGGCTCTGTGACACCCGGAAACTCACCCTGTGCTACTGCTTTATGGCCAGGTGAGATACAAGACCTTGCTGATGACACCCCTCCATCTCTCCCTCTCCCCTCTGTGTATTTTGGTAAGACTCCTTTAGCATGGAATAACTGAATACCAGGAATATTCATCAGCCTAAGGAGCCCATTCCTTCTCAGGAAACCATGCCACCTGAGCTGCATACATCTTCTACTCAGAGCAAAACAGGCACATTTTCTTAGTGTAACAATTTTTTTTTTTATTTCAGTTACTTTTTCACATAAAACTTTATGTAAGCTACAAAAATCGTGAAATGCAGAAATGGTATTAAAACTGCAAACTTAAAAGTTTAGATAAAAAAAAATCCGCCTTTCCCTGCTAACAATGACCATTTAAAATGAACCGTATTTTGATGGATTCATTTAATAAACATACCATACACTTCTCAAAAATAAATAAAGAACAACATCAGAAAAACCAATACTATCAACAACATGAAGCATTTAGTCATCTTTTCTTTTTTTTTCCCTTGAAAGACATAAATGAAATTTCTAGGCACAGTTTTAGGCATTATAGAGGACACAGAGGCAATAGGTTAGTGTGCACTGCGCTGTACAAAAATACAGTCTGAATAAATTACATTGCTAGCCATAAGATTAGACTTCACTTACCAGTCAGTTCATTGCATGTTTAATAATATACAGTTACATGCTAATCCATATATATCATTTATATTTCAAACACATAGGTCTCTCTATATTTGTTTTTAAAATTTACAAAAGCTAAACGAAGTTGTGCAAGAAATCCAGAAGAGGTGCTGGATACTTGTCAGCACCGGACGGTATACTTTAAGCTTAAAAAATACAAATAACTAGCCCTGCTTGCAAGTTTGCTATATATATATTTATTCATATATATTTGGAAGAAAAAAAAGAAAGGTTTGTTGTGGGATAGAATCATTCTGCCAGTGAGATAAAGTTAAACAACTGAAATAGTCGTGACATGACACAAGCACAACATACGAAATTATTAATTTGTCGTACGTACACTCAAGAGACAGACTTGCATCTTTTTTGTGGCTAAAAAAGAGAAATCAGCACAAAGATGCATTTACCTTTAGTTCAGTTCTGAGAAACAGAATGCTTGCCAAAATTTGCAATGGTAAAAGGGAAAAAAAAGACACTGCAGTAGCAACCTAAGCTAAAGGTAGGTACCTAAATCCACATACTAGATGCCCAAGCACAAAGGTCCTGAGGAGTCTGAGAGGTGGGTCATAAGAGACTGCATTACCTTCAAGAGGAAAAGCAGATGTTGAGACTGAAAATCAGGTCTCTGACTCAAATGTGAATCAAGAACCTTGTCTTTAGGCATTCACATTTGTAAATTGTTTTGCCTGAACACCTTTCACACTAACAGCCAGTGACTTGCAGAGCACACACCATTCATTTGCATTTGCCTTAGGCCTGACAGTTGCTTTCGTTCAAACTCCACATAAAGAAAAATAATTTGATAAATTAGTGGCTACGATATGGGTTCAGCATTTGTACCTTCTTGTTAGCACAAAGTGCCACACAGTGCCAGCCCCAAATCACCATCCTCTTAGAAAGGTACAGACATCTTCTCACAGTGGGCTTCTCTGCACTAATCTAATTCCCATGCCAGACTACAATGCTCTCCATGCTGCTAAATAAAAGCAGAACTACACAGCTGTTCAGAAAGATACTGAGTTAACTATATACTGAATATCCGCCTTAAGTCAGTCTCAGGAAATTAAGCAGAGTTACAAATGCTCTCTTGGTGCCCATGAAATAACTGGATACAAGTTTTCCTCCCATCCTTTTGGTTCTCCAGGCATTGCCGTGCAATCCCTTCCATGTCAAGCTGTCATTTTGCTCCATGTAATCTAATTAATTACCACTGGTCCTGTAAAGACTGCCAATATGGAATATTCTACCACAGTAGTAAAGACTGAAACCCAGAGCATCCCAGAGTTTTAAAAACCATCCCCACAAGCCAGCAATACTTGCACAGTGACCTCCTAAAGGCAGCCCTGTGGTTCCCTGCTCATTGCAGACCCTCAGCACCCTGCAGATGGTGGTCCAGCAGTAACACAAGTGATGACATCTTAACAGCCAGTAATTCAGGACTCCTCTCCGTGGAACCAGCAAAACCATTTGTGTAGAAGTGGATGTGCAACCCCAGCATACCTGCTTCTGCAGAGGTGCACACAGAATATATTTTAAATTTCTCCATTAAAAAAAATAGTTATTTCTAAAGATTACAATTGTATAAAAATATGCTTATAATTAATTGAAAATATCCAAATAAGCAAATTGTAAACAAAAATAAAAGTGATGCAGATTAAATTCATGTGAAAGTTCTCCCTATTTTATCTTGGGTTTCACTTCATGAGTACAGTCTCTGGATGTTTTAAGTGGGAAACATACTAAGCAAGGAGTAATCAGATGTACATAATCATCAGACAGTCCATTAGAAACTCATGTTTTAAAAACAAGAGATTACCTCCTGAAGTGCTAATGTTTTAATATGGACATGATGGGGTCTCAGCTGTATTCTTGATGATCAGGGGCACTCACAACCTAACTAGATTTTTTAAAAATGGCAGTTTTTTAATTTGCAACAGCCTTAGAAAAGAATTTTTAGCAAGTATTATATTACACATGGAATAGCAAGAAGTTATTTTTGTCCAGTTCTACCTTAAATTGATGTGAACTTTTAAGCATTTCCCGTAACACAGAGTCTGTACAAGGGCATCTACAGAAGACAAACCATTGTGTGTTTATTTTGTAACACCAACCAAAATTGGGGGTACCAATCCAAGACTTTCAAGAATGTGTACAAAGTTAGTATTTTAACCACTGCATCACAGCTCATATTACAATTTTAAGATGCATCATTTCTCTCCCTCTGCATATATATATTGGCATTATATATATATATTCATTTATACTAACAAATACCTTTCAAAAATATAACTGAACTTGTTCCATATGCATTCTTTTCATGACGATGTTTCGAAGTTAAATGGGTACTCAGGACAACTGCAATTCATTCATACATTTTAGATGTCTCAGGGACAGATCAGGTCTTTTTCTATTCCCCATCATCTTAACCCCTCCAGCAAAACACTGAGAGCTGAGACAACTTCCATCTACACAGTCAGAAGCACATGTCTCTGGGTTTGGACTTCCTTCAACAATCTGCTACAGCTGGCACGGTGATGTCGATTACCAATTCATGAAATCCTGTGTGGGTTGGTGGCTTGTTTGGGTTTTTCTTTTTTTTTTATTATTCTCCCAGCAGACTGTTGAATGCAGATATTAGACAAGTCATTAACCAGTTACATTCACTGCCCTCAACACAGTCACTTGCAACTAATTCCTTAAGAGCATTTTTGAGCAAGTAACAAGGGGCCACCACAGCCTATTGTACAAGATGCCATTGCCTGCTTATCAAACATCTGAATCCTCTATGATACAGGGAAACTTCTAAATGGAGCCCATACCAGCTGCTCCCCTGAAGGCAATAGCAGATGCTGGCATTGCATTCTCATTCCAGCCAGTTTTCTCACAATGATCGCTGTCACGTAGATCCTTTTGCTTGTTGTCAGGAAAAATGAAGTTTATGTATCAGCAGCTTGCAGCATCTGCCTATGTAAGATCAGCAATCCTAGTGTTTGCAGTTCTTCTAAATGGTTGTAAAAGCTGGTTACAGTGTTCACACCCAAAAGGCAAAGGCTATTTTATCAACAGAGCAGACTGTTTGGTGCTCCACAAGTGTTCTAAAAAAACTGTGAGCTAGAAAAGATGGGGTAATCCTTTTTTTAATTTTTTTTCTTTTCATTAAATGATTCTAGTAATAGTCTTCATAGTTCTTAGGGTTCAGGCAATAAAGAATGGCACCCCCAAATGAAAATATAGTTGCACCCCATGCCAGGCCATAGCCCCAGTTGAATTCATGGTATATTTTCAAGCTGACCGTTTCGATGAACTTGATTGGGTAAAGGACTAAGCTGCAGACCTGCAGAACAACTGAAAGAGAAAAAAAAATACAAATGTCAGAAAAAGCCTCAATTTGCTTCCCTAAAACAAAGAAAACATCAAGTAACTGAAATTCACATTTAAAATGCTCTTGGTGATTTTTAGCTTGCAAGTGCTGCTCTTTTTAAATCACCTTCATTTCATTCACAGAGAACAGAGCAGCTCTTCCATATTCCCTCATTGATGAACAAATGTTATTGCTGTGATATAATGATGATCCTTCAAATGTCCACAAAATAAACAGTGAAAGTAGTATTTTCCAAATTCTTTTCGGTCTCTCCTTTCTTTTTTAGTTTGCAATCATTACTCCTTCCGTAACAGCAAAATTTGTTCTATTGCCACTATAAATAAGTCAAAATGAGGAGCGAGAATACATATTAAGAAATGTAGCTGAGAATCAAATAATTTACTTAGCCCAGAAATAATTCATTGTCATAGGTGATATAGACTTGTGCTCAGTAGAGACTCGGTGAATCACATATTTCATATGCATTACTGTATTCTGTAATCAGAATTAATGACATTCTCGCACAGAATGCCAAGGAATCTATAAAATTTGATCAGTCACTAAACTTCAAACTGGCAAAGTATTATGAATTTAGGGGGTGGGTCAGAAATACTTTGTGATGAAAGAAGCGAATAAAATTGATCAAATCCAAGACATTAAAAAGCTTCAAAATCATTACTTTCTATAGCACTGTCTCTGAGATCCCCAGACACACACTGGCCATTTCACTCCCACACACCCACTTCAGCCGTGTCAAACTGGCCCCTTTCATTAGCCCTGGAGACAAGTGCTCAGCTGTCCTGAGGACAGGACTAGTATGGGGAGGTCACATCCTACATTTGTCAGAATCTTGGTGATAAAACTCTGTAAAACACTCACTGGAAATTTCAGCTCATCCCACCTTAGCCTACAGAGCAGTCTTTGGACCCGTACTTGAGACTGACAATCTGAATAATGTTTGCATAGTGGATTTTCTGATTTGGATATCAAAATCCACAGGACTTTTTTTTAATTCCACAGTTATTGAAGTGTTACTTGACGTTATTCCATTTGAATATAATTTTTTGTCTGTCAGCTCACAAAATACTGCGCAACACTGGAGAAACTCTGGCAGGGTACACTGGGAAAAGCACCTACTCTTATGAAAAGATTATGCATTCCAATTCCGTATAATGAGAGCATCTTTACACCCAAATGCACCTCAACATATGCTCAGCTTTCAGACACATCTTTAAGACCATTCAAGGTCAGAAAGGATTTCTGAAAATGTATGGAAATATATGAGGTTTTCTTTAATGGCTTCCTGCACTGGAGATGCAGCATCTCTGCAGAGTCAATGCAGAAACTGCTCCATGTGTGTCTGTGTCAAGTGCAAACCAAGGAAGTCTCCACCTTCCCCAGTTTAACATATGAAGTATGCTTAATTTCAACCTACAGATTGGACTTGTCAAAACACAACCAAAAAAAAAAGTGATTCTCTTGGGAAAGGAACATGTTGCTAAAGCAGCAACATGCACAAGAGGGTTTTTTTGACATTTCCATAGTGAGGATTCCAGCTTTCCCTACTATTGGTCCAGATACAGTATTGTAGAGCTCAAAGAAAGTGCTGGCAGCAAGTGGCTGGTGGGAGCAGCCACCCTACACAGCACTGTCATCACTTTGCACTAATTTTGCCTTCTGTCACTGTTTTTCCCTGTAGAGCAGGAAGGGAGCTGCGTATGCTAGAAGCAGCAGTCAATGAAGTTATGAGAAATGACCAGTATGACCATAAAAGATGTTGAAAGCAATGCCTGCAACTACTGATCTGCTTCTAATGAACTTAAAGGGACTCCATGCCAGGCTGACCTGCTCAAGGGAAGTGTGTACTATCTTTCTCCAGAAGAACAAGTCTGTTCCTGTAGAAAAAACAAGCTGCAAAGGAAATCTTAAAAAGTCTGCTACTCAAATGCTGTTCAGAAAAGACTAATCATCTCAAACTTGATTGTTCACTTCAAATGTAGACCCACTTTTATGACTACTACTATGATGCTTTCAATATGGGAACAGGAATACTAGTTTTATTCCATTCACATGAAATATAAGCAATTATACATATTCATGATATTAAACATGCAGAAATTGTAACAAATGCTTTAAAACTAGGAAAACAGAATTTCAGTCATCTTTTTTTTTTCTTTTTTCAAATGTTTGACTGTAACTTTTGATGTCAACCCCCCCCCTCCCCGACTTATGATGTGGCTTTCTAACTGATCTGTGATTATGAAAATGCTGGTGCTGGCTAGTGAGTTCTGTTCTTCTGTTCACTACCTCCTGCTCATTTCAGATGAGTAAAGCACTTCATTAATAAGTGCTGGGTGTTTCAAAGATTACCTGAAAATGCAACTGCAACAACGACAGAAAAAAAATCCCTCTTCTTCATAGTGCCAGGCAGCTGGCAGTAATGAAAGTGGACACTAATCTCAGAGATTCATGATGGACATGAACAAAGAAAAAAATATCATAAGGAGGGTAGTGTGGGCCCAGGACAACATGCTTGGAAAGGCTGTGACATCTTCATGCTTAAATTTCTTCAAAACTGGTCCAGACAAAGCTGTCACTGTTAGTGACCATCCTGCCTCAATGACCTACACAGTATTTTCCTCAACAGTATTTCTTTGATATTATGACTCTTTTTGCTGCCCTGTAGCAACCTGCACCACATCCTACTGGAGTCAGTCCTACTTTTTCAGACCATTCCATCAACTTCACAAAATCAAATTCTGGCTTTCAATGTATCTGCAATTTTTTCTAGCTTCACTGTAAAATTTGACAAGTAAACTTTCATTCCATCTTCCACACATCATTAAGAAAACAGGTAATAGCACAGAACTAAGGACACAATTGGACTGTGCTCTGCCAGAATTAAAAGATACATTCTCCAAGTATTCTCCAATTATTGTCTGCCATCATTTTATATTACTCTCTTACCTATATTTCCACTATATTTTCACTTAGCCACTGTTTTCCCTAGCTTTCATGTAAAAGCATCTTGTGAAATGTGTTAAAAGCTTGCTGACATCAACAGGTTATTCTTCCAAACATTGTTACATTTGTTACAGCACTAAAAGGCAGGAATCTTTAATTTTTCTTATTTTTCTTTTATGGACTTTCAGCAAGCACACTTTCTGCCCCTAAGTTAAGACTCGGTTGGCACTCAGTTATCTGGTATCATGAAACTCCTACACTGACAAATTTGTGAACTTGCACTTTGAGGGTGCAGTTTTCAGGGACAGTTTGGTTCATGATCTCTAAGACACACCCTGGCAGGTACATGAGCTGGTGACCACTAGACCAAAGAGCCACATGAGCCAAGGTGGCTCCAAGCAAGAGTTCCTGCAACTGCCTCCACATTTTTCCATTACCTGAGGTGTTCTCTTCCTCCAACATTAAAATACATACTGTCAGCTCTATAAAAACACATTCACATCTTTTCATTACTTGCTGGCTTATTCTCAGTATCTAGGTTGAATTTTGGTTTTTTTGGTCCTTTTCTTTCTCATCTCTTCCAGTCCTAGTCAGTCAATCTTCTCCCTCACCTACAGAGTCGCTAACTGAAACCCGAAGCTGAGAAAAAAAATAAAAATAAATCAAAACTTGAAGGGAAAAAAATAGCCTGGAGCCAACTGTTTGGACTCTATAAAGCACCTGGAAATAACTTTTCCATTTTGTCCTTTCTTCCACACAGAGACCTTTTCTACCCAACACCCACACATCATTAAATGTCTCTGGGCAATTCATAGTATGCCCTTTTTCCACAGGCAGCTGATAGACTCCTAACCAGAGTTACTCAGAATATTTGGTCTTGTCAGCACATTCACAGGTCAGGGCGGGGTTTATCCTGAGAGATTTGTGAAATCCACAGATGAAGGCTTGAATCCATGGAAAGCTGCATAAGGCACAAACTGCTACAATCTTAACTTTCCCCTCTTCAGTGTCTTTCCATAATTCTTTCAAGATATGCCATCCATATTCATCTCTACATATTGCTGACATCAAAGATAAAATCTGTAGGAAATGTCTTTTAACAATGTAAGTGTCAAATCCTAAAAGGATTCTCCTTAGATTTGCTAGATAATGAAGAAGAATGGGGCAGGTTGCCTTGATCTCATCATCTCTCTTCTCATATGCTTCAGATTATGGCTGTTTAAAATGCACATGCAGACACAGAGAGGCAAAGGGAAGATGTGAACACCACCATAAGCTAAAGGACCAATTTACTTCCCTCTTAGATTCAAGTAAGCATTAACCCCCCTCACCATCAACCTCTTGTAGTAAAGACTGGAGCAATTTTATGCAGAGGAGACCACATGAAGACAAACAGCAGGATTTGAAGAAATCTTTTCTTGGGGGAAGCAGTTTCTTTTTTTTAGTACAAACTTAACTACTAAATGAGCAACATGGCAAGACAGGCATGTATGGCTGAACAATTACTGACTGACTACACAACGTTATGAGAAATGAAGCCAAAAGCCAAACAAGAAACCACTACGAAAATTCAGTAACTCAATTTCCTTCAAAGTTAACTGCCCAGCATGCCTTAGAACCGCAGCATTAACACTGTATTTTAAAACAATGGCACCAGTACCTTTATTAATTTAATCAAGCAAGCAATGCCACACATAGAACAAAACCAGATGATTTCCACTCAGGGACTCTGATCCTAGGTTGCTTTAATTTCCTAAAAGCAAATGAAATGTAATCTAGGAATATGCCTTCAGCACATAAAACAGCATCTTGAAGGGCTCGGTTCCATCAAGACAACGTTATCAGCAGGGGGCAGCAGGAGCCTTCCTGGGGTTGTGCTGCATCCCGAACTCCCTCCAGTTCCTTGCTCTCATCCTCCAACATCCTCCTAAGTGGCTTTTTTAAATACATCCTGAAGATTCTGTCATCCTCTTCATTATGGGCTATCAGAAGGGGCTTAAGCTGCTGGCTCCAATGCAGATGTGAGTGACAGGATGAAGGCAAACCATGCTTGGTGAGTCTCAGGAGAATCTGAAACATCCATGCTGACAAAGCCCCAAAGCACCAGAATATATAAAAGGAGATGATTTGATACTGTAATTGTACCTCACTGGACCAGTCTTGAAGACAATTCAGATTCATAGGTCTCCCTTAAGGTTTTATGATAGTTTATATAAACTGTTCCATTTTTATGTTTTTAAAACCAAACAGGGACTACACTGTGACAGCTTGTTAAATTAATAACTAAGTGAGATGACACAAAGAAATTAATTCCTTATGGCACAGGGGCATATATAAACACCTTGAGAGATAATCTTATTTATTTTCACATGTAGAGCTTCCAGGGTACACCTCTGGGTATTAATTTCCCTGTTTTAAAATTGCAAAAGAGAGAACATTAAAATAAAGACGGCTTTGCATGAAGAATAAAAATGGGGACATCAAGCAGCACAAAGTCACAGATTAAAAATGGTATTTTGAGATTTATCCTCTGTAGTTTCTCCTGCTGCATGTACTTCACAAAGCAATAAATTTAATGTAAATAAATAATTGTTTATGAACTAATAATAGTGCAACTGCAAAAATGATTAATGCTGTGCAGAACTCACATCCTGAGAAACCTCACTGGAGTTAACACAATAACCAAACACCTCTGAATTAGTATGCAGAACAAGGCATATCTCCCTCCAAAAAAGTTCAGCTGCTCTCATGAAATATTTTTAATGATGCCAGAGCTTACCTGCAGCAAAGAGCATGACTGCAACTGGTCTGTAGAACCGCCTCCGAGATCCCACGCAGATGGAGATCAGCCCAACCAGGAAAGCTATGAGAATAATGGCAGCACCACCCAGCAGCAGAGCCAGAGTAGCTATCTGCCAGTCTAGGGGGAAAAAAATAAAGAGGGGAAAAAAAAAATAATACAATTTCAGTAAAACAAGCCCACAGGCCTGACAGAAACAGCACAATATGAGGAACACAGAGGCTGCATCAAGGCTCGGGTAAGTAAATAGCTGTGCCTTGAGTTTCTTTTCCCCTAATTAGTGAATCACCTTTATAAAACAGATGTAACTCAGAAGCAAAGTGCCACAACCTCCCACGCTTACTCAAGGCTTAGTTGGCCTCGTTGGGATTTTGTCTCAAGTAAAACTGAGTAATTTGGTCCCCTGGTTTTTATCCAATTTAGAATGAGAAATTGAGGCTGGCTCGGGATTAGCTGGTGTTGTGTTAGCTGACCCTCAGTCTGCCGTAACTTTCTCACAAAAGAGAGTGAAAGTCAAACCTCTGCTTGAGCTGATTAGGGCGACACAGCAAGGGAAATGCATGGAGCCTCATCATACACACCTGTCCCTTGGGAAGTACCAAGGGACACAGTATGAGCAACAAAACTGAGGAGACGCTCAAAAGAATTTTTATATATATATATATATATATATATATATTCAACACCACAATATATCTGG